>VZTZ01022863.1:0-27173 GCA_013400955.1 Drymodes brunneopygia | reverse complement strand
CCAGCTCCTGTCATGACAGGGAAAGAAAAGAAGAGGGAAAATCTCCTGGATGGAGGGAATGCCACCAAACCAAAGGGCTGCAGCGTCCCAAGAAGGAAGAAGGCCCTGCTGGGAAGCAGAGGCTCTCAGGGAGGGCAGGAATTCCTGCAGGGTGACTCGGCCCGGCCGCAGCAGCAGCAGCAGCTCAGTGCCATAGTAGCCGTGATGTTTCTGAGTCAACAGCGAGCCCCGAGCTCTGAGCCCCGGGCCAGCTGCGGGGTAACCCGAGCAGGGATCTCAGCCTGCAGAAATGTCACTGCCCTGGGGGGCCCAGCTGGGCTATCTTTAGCCAGCCCTGAGTTAATCACCAAAGCTCCCCCAGCAGTGGAAAGAGGCTGGGAGCTCCAAGGGGTGATCCTGGTCTATTCTCAGCACCCTGGATGGGCTGAATCGCCCTCCGGAGGTGCTGTCACTCTCTGCTCGCTGAGGGGGCTCCTCCCGCAGGAAGGGACCCCCAGAGGTCACCTGTCCCAGAGGTCACCTGTCCCAGAGGTCACCTGTCCCAGAGGTCACCTGTCCCAGTGTCCCACCCACAGCAGGACCATCCCAGCTGAGTGGATGAGCACAGAGCTGTCCCAAACTTGTTCTTTTAGCTTTGGAAATGTAGATTTTCTTTCTGTTGGCCAGTGTTAATCCGTGAGATGTGAGCAGCAAGGCCTGGGAAGTGAAGTCCCTGCGGAGAGAGGCGATGGCAATGGGAGGAACCAGCCTGATGCTCGAGGAGCCGGACACCCCACAGCCTCCCTGGTGCCCAGCAATCCCAGCCCTGTCAGCAGCTGCCATGTGGGAATTCTGTGGGAATTGGGGCCAAAGTGCTCCTGCACAACCACCCACGGCCTCCACGGCCCCAGGGCCACGCCACCCTCCAGCCCCTGCAGGAGGAGGTTGGGCCTTTCCAACACGATTTGCTTTGGCAACTCCGCATCCACCATTCCCAATTTTCTTTCTTGTCTTTCACGTGGTTGGAAATGGACTCCAGGACACCCTCCAGGTGACCTCTCAGTGATGAGAAGAGCCTGACCAGTCCACAGTTCCCCCAAATCTGCTCCACCTTTCTCAAAGATGCAGCTTTTTCCTGTTGTCACAGACCTTTCTAAGCACCACAATTTTCATGAGCGACTCACGTTGACCTCAGAGATTTTCCAGCCTGACCCTTGTCCAGTGACGTGGACTTGGACACCTCCACCTCCCCTGGCTTGTCCCCAACCTGCTGCTCCCTTGTTGTCCTCCATCCCTTATCTTCCCAGGCAGGCTGGGGGATGAAGACTGAGACAAAAAAACCCACTGACTATTTTGACCTTTCCTGCACCAGTTATCATTAGGTTGCTTCACCCATGGATCCACATTTTTTCCTGGATTTTCTTTCCCTATTCCAGTCCCCTCACCACTTGCAGCTCCACCAGCCTTTGGTCAGCCCAACCTCCTCCACAACCCCCAAAGTTTTTAAGCCTCCCTTGTTCCCAGCCTTTCTCACTCTCTGCCTGCTCTCTTCTTGCACTTTGACTCCCTGGGAAGCTCCTTGCTTCACCGAGGTGGCTTCCACTGAAATTCCTGATCTTCCTGCACAACAGGCCGGTTTGCTCCCGAGCTCACAATCGGTTTTCTTCAAAAAGCAGCCATCACTTACGACTGGTCTGTAATTTTTAGGTGGCTGAAGTGGGATGAAGTGAATCTCGTGACAATGACAGAGTTTTGAGAGCGAGCAGGAGTGGAAGGCCTGGGCAGCAAACAGAGGAGCTCCTGCAGAGCCCTGGTGCTGGCAAGTCCCAGTTTGATCCCAGTTCCTGGAACCCACCCCAGGGTGAGCAGCAGGACACCAGCCATGGGGGCCCAGCTGCTGTTTGGGAGCAGAAATGAAGCATTTCCAGGGAACTCATCCCAGAGGTCAGCCTGGAGCGGGAGCCGAGCCTGAGGGAGCCGGTCAGGGCAGAACTGGCCAAACCAGCCCAGTCCTGACTGTACCCACCAGCACTGGTTGGGCTGGTGGATCACCACCCAGGTCATGAGAATCGGGTCACCGAGGCCACCAGCACGGGCTGGCAGCTCAGTGACAGCCCACTGCCTGTGAGAGCAGCCAGAATTGCTCAGCAATTAGTGCACAGTGCTGTGATTGTGGTTCATTATCTCTGCAGCTGGAGAATCGCTGGGTTTGGCCAGGCTCGGTGGGAATGGCCCTTCCCATCGGAGCCAGGCCTTCAGTGGCATCAGTCAGGGTCCCCTGGGGTGGGCAGCAGGACACTGAGAGTGCCAGCAGCATCATCCCTTCAGGGAGAGGATGGATTAAGGCAAACCCAGGACAGGATGGTACAGCTGGGAGAGGAGGATGAGATGGAAGAGGCATCCAGGAGCTGGGACATCCATGGGGGAAAGCCCAGCTGTATCCAAAGGGGAAGCTCTGGACTGATGGAGGAGTCACTTGGGGGTTCAGCTGTAGTTTTCCAGGAACACCCTAGGATACCCCACAGACACCTTAAAACCAGACTGGAAAATGCACAGATGAGGCTACTCAAGTATTGCCTGCCCAAGATCCCAAAAGCTGCTGGGAGTGAAGGACCTGAGCTCCCATGGGCATTGCAGGAGATGTTCCACCAGGAATCCTCATTCCCACACAACAAACAACATGAACATCTCCAACAGGGCATCGGAAACGCTTGGAAAGGAGCAGCTAATAAAAAGTCTTGCTCCTGAATTAAACCCGAAAAGCACTTTTCTATCTGTTTTGTGTGTTTTAATGTGTCCGATCCTACGTCAGCAGTGCAAATCTCAGCTTTGAAGATGCTGCAGGAAGAGATGAAAGCCCCAGATTCCCAAAGCAAAGCTCCGCTGCACCTCTCGCATGACAATGAGGTGCAAAAAAAAAACAGAGGCGTGAGCACCAAGAACACCTAAAGGTGGCTGACAGAAGTTGATGAAGCTTCCCAGAGAGGTAATTTCTGATGTGGAGATAAGCCTAAAGGTTTAATCTGAAATGCTAACGAGGAAGGAAAACTGGAGACGTTCAGAGGAAGGATTTCATTGGAGATAGCATCTCCTGAAGGGTGGGATGGTTTTACCACAAGGCAATCCCGTTTCCCAGTGTCCTTTCTCCCCCACCGGGAGGGAACAATGCAGCCGAGGTGCCACAAATCAGAGGGGTAAGTGACAGAGCCTTTCTGGTGCCAGATGGAAGTAACAAAATGCAGGAAGCATCCTGTCAGATGTCACTTAGCAGCGATGCCACCGGGGAATCCGGGAGCAGGATTTGCCTGCATAGTAGGAATTCCTCGGTCCACCGAGAGGCAAGAGGGGCAGAATCTGATCTTGGCCTGTGGGATGAACGGGGAAGATTCCTCAGTTCCAACTTTATCTCGGGGTTTGGCACATTATCCTTTTACTGACCACGCTGACTCCTCGGTGCCCTGGGGGATTCTTGCCTTAATCACAGGACAGGAGGAAAAAGAGGAAGCAAGAGAGGAATTCTCCTGCTCAGGGTGTAACAAGGAGTGCAGAAGAGGGACAGTGCACACAAGGCAGGGAGCTGCAGGGAGAACACTGGGAATGATTTCGCAGGGAATTTAACACACTTTGAACACATTGCAGAAGGCAGAATTTCCAAGGTCAGGATGGATTTTTAGATTAAGGGAAACCCCATCACACTTTTACTCCACACAGTCCTCTAAGAGCAGTGAAAAGACCCCAGGGAGCTGCAGGCTGGGCTGGAGATGCCCAGTGGTTTGGATGGGAAGGAAACCTCCAGCCCAGCCCCAGAGCTGAGCAATTTGAGGATTCCAAATCCCAACCCCAACTTCCTGCAAATCCCAGCGTGCCCACGTTGTGTTTGTGTTTCTCCAACTAAACGAGGCCAGGCTGGGTCACAGCAGGAACACTTCACTGTGTGAGCAGAGGTGTTTTCTTCCCGAGCACACGTGAGTGCAGGAGTGTGAGAAAGCCCTGGAAAACTCAGGATATGCTGATGCAATGGCCTCGGTACCCACCTAGGATTTACCTGGGCGCTGCATTATCTCATTTGCCGCATGTGGCCTGGCTCCGGCAGCGCTGCGGAGCTCACACGTGCGGGGAAACCGACTGCGATCCTGGAAGCAACATCCTTGTGCTAACGAGCTGCTCCACCTCAACTAATTAGCCCTGCCTTTCAACAGCCTTAATTAGGTGGGGCACCATCCTGGGCTGCTGTGGCTGGACGGTTTCCGGTTCTGGAGCTGGCTCAGCCACAGCCCGGCCGAGGAACCGAGGATTCCTACCCAGAGCTGGGTGTGCTGGAGAGGGGCTCTGCTTGTGCCAGCCCCCAGCCCAGCCCAGGGGCTCTCCCCATCCCAAATCCCTCCATTCTCAGCTCTCTCCATCCTCACATCAGTGCAAAAACACCTCCCGCACCCCTGCGGGCGCCCCAAAACCTCCTCCTCCGAAACCCCGAGCTGACTTTCACAAGAGGCCCAGGGCACGGAAGGAACTCCCCAGCCAGACCACACAGCAACGATCCGAGCTCAGGCAGAGGAAAAAACAACCCCACAGTCTGAGAGGCACAGAGGATTAACTGTGCTCTGTGTCACCGTTCCACCAGAGTTCAGCAAACCACGAGCAGAAAGGTCCTCGCCTGCATCTGCCCCCAAATCCAGGTGTTGCTTTCATCCCCAGACCTGTCTGGAGCCATTAAATCAGGCTGGAACCTGGAGATAATAAAACTTCTGGCCTAAAGAGTCTGTCAAGAGTGAAAGTCCTTTGTGGTGAAATAAATGCTGGGGTAGGAAACGGAGGAGGAACCTCAGGGATGAATCCTGGAAGTTCAAAGCACGAGGCTGGATCTACCTGAAAAGCTCCACTTGGCCACTGGCACTGGAGGCAAAGACAGAGTTTATTAATAATCCTTAGCTCCTCGTGAGGAAAATTATTCAGAAATGTTAAACAAGGGGCAGAGCAAGGCTGCCCACATCACCTCAGCCACGCAGAACGGGCCACTGGTAAAATGTTAGACCTGTTTGAATCAGGTTCCTTGGGAAGGTTAAAAGGTCACAATTTAACACTAAATTGGCCTCTATTTCCTCTCAATTTAATTTCCTGGAGTTTTTCAATATGAAAGTTAAGAATGTGGTTTCTGGAGGCATCCCAGCTCTAATCCATAGGAATTCTTTAAGACCCATGGCACCCTTTGTGTCCCCATGCCTTGCAGGAGCCACGGAAAGACAGGGCACAAAGTCACCCCTTACATTTGGAGTGAGCATTTCAATTACATTAATTAAAAAATAAAATGAAATGGTGGTTTTTTTTTTTTTTAATGGCTAAATGTAATTACTTGAAAGCATTATCCTTTAGGATGGCAGCTTAAAAACCTGCTTTGCTTTGGAATTTTAATCTGTTTCCCTCCAATAGATGTTTTATGTACCCAAGGGGGAAATGTCAACCTCGTCGATTCACCTCGGCTGAACTTTGTGCCCTTGGTTTGCCTCTCGGTGAAATGCCTGGGACTGTCATCCCCCAGCTGAAATCCAGGGATATCTGCATGGAGCAGAGTCACCCAAGAATGCAGAATGTTGCAAAAAACGGCCTGTTTGGGTTGTGAAGGGAAGGCGTGAGTCAGCGCTATCGGCGGGATCTGGGATTGCAGAGCGGGACACGGCACAAACCAGGGAGCACAACCAGCACGGAGAGCTTGGACAATCCCAATTTCCTAACCCACAACCCTCCAGCTTTTAAAAATACAGAATATTTAGCGTGTGAGCCAGGTGGTGGCTCCCCAAAACGCACAGGTTTTGTCCACCCATGTCGCCCTGCTTTTTGCAGGGTTCCATGGTTGTAATTTTCTACTACAAGTTCCCTGCATTTTCTATAAACACAGTCCTTGTTTTTCCTAACTGGCCAAGATTGTTTTGCACTTGTAGATTGTTTTTCATTCCTTTCCCCTGGGGTGGAGAGAGATGATTGACCATGTCTTTATCCTGTGAACTTATAGAGGTGTTAACCCCTCTCACCAATCCATGATTGTCTTTAAAAACATATATAAATAAAAGAATAAAGAAGGGCAGACCCTTTTTTGAGTGGTCCTGCCTGGTGATTCAACTGCTGCTCTAAAACCTGCGTGTTCCTTCTGTTGCCAGCAGTGCAACACACCCCCACACCACAACTCTGATTTTGGGGTGAGCCTCAAGTCCCAAACTCCGACTCATCAGTGGCTGACAGCAGAGCTGAACCATCCCCTGCTAATCCTGGGCATTCACCTCCCTCCGTGCTCAGCCTGTGACTCACTGGCCTCTCTGTTTCCCCCAGCGCACGCAGAGCTTGGGGAACAATCTGCTGAAAATCACGGCCTGAGTCCCGCGGGGAGAGGGGTGGGGAGGAAGAGGGAGAAGGCAGGAGCCTCCAGAGCAGCAGAATCTGTTTGGACAGCTTTTAGTGTTCCGTGTTAAACCCGGCACGTGCTGAGCTCCACCTGGGAGCTGAGGCCAGCACACCCCGGCTGTTTGAAAGGTGTGTTTGGGACAGGATTCTCCCTGAAATTACCGGGGAAACAACATCAGATTCATTCCATGGTTATCCGTAATCTGAATGTGATATTACAGAACACCAGATATTCGTTTATTTGTAGGGTTTTTCTCTATATCTGGACTATTTTAGGCAAATGTGAGGATTCTGTGTCCTGTGTGACAACATTCCTTAAACCTAGGCTCAGTCCTGACCCAAATCAGGTTTTTAACACTCCAGAGAAGCCTGGAAGGGGCAGATGGGGACAAATGTGACCCAATAATGACAGGCAGACTTGAAAGTGTAACCACTCCCCAAATGGCTGCAGCCAGCAGAGCTAAGAACAGCCCTCCACTCTCAAAAACCCATTTGATTAAAGCCCTCAAAAATACATTTATTCAAGCACCTCCATCTGACTTCAAGGAAATCAAAATGTCAGCATTAAAAGCACCTCTTATGAACAGTCCCAGTTCAAATATCAGATTGAACAGCCATGGAAATGGAAATGTTCCCCACTGAAGGTCAGCCATGGCTCAGCCTGCTGGGGATTATTCCGGGGGTTCCTTTTCCTGCTCTGAGTTTTACACTCTGGGGCATTTTCCAGAACTTCTTGCACTGAGCAGCACAAGAGGCACCTCGTGTCAGCCTTGGCCAAGGTCTCTGTCATGAATTCTGTGCAGGGAATCCAGCACAATTCCCACGATTTTGGTAGATTTCAGGCTGATTTGAGCACATGACTCCCCACTCGAGGCAACGTGCACCGGGAGCTGTTCTAGCAGCACTCGGAGCCACGTTTGGAACTGTTACAAAAGAGGGAGCAGCTGCTGCTGGAAAATGTGGTGTGAGCAGCATCTCTGCTTGGGTTCCTCCTCCCTGATCTGGAGAGGGCGAGGAGCAGCTTTTGGCTTTTACCTGCATGGGACCTTCCCACTGGAAAGGGATGGAAATGCTGGAAAGCTCCATGATTTGAAACCCAGGAAGCTGCAACAGGAATTTTGGGAAGCACCCCTTGAGCAGCATCGCTGCTTGGGTTCCTCCTCCCTGATCTGGAGAGGGCGAGGAGCAGCTTTTGGCTTTTACCTGCATGGGACCTTCCCACTGGAAAGGGATGGAAATGCTGGAAAGCTCCATGATTTGAAACCCAGGAAGCTGCAACAGGAATTTTGGGAAGCATTCTGCCCAAAGAGCTGGAATTCAGCTGGAGGCCCAGCAGAACTTGAGGAGGAGCTGGATGGGGATCGTGTCCCATAAACCAGAAACACTCCAGTACCACTGGAAACTTCTCCCTGAAGTTCTCTCCTTCAAGAGGATCTTTGGGAAGAAAACATTTCCCAGCTGTCAAAGGCCAGCAAAGCCCATTTCCAACAAACCCTGCACTTGTGTGTGTTTATTCTGGGAATTCTGTGAGCAGGACAGGCCCCACGCTGTGCTCAGTGACAATCCCCACGGAACAGACGCTATCCCACATCCTCTGGGGCTGTCCCAGACCAGCACAAACACTCCCAGCATGGATCCAAACGTCCTGTTCTCGAGTCAGCAGCAGCAGGGACACGAATTTGGGTCACATCTTGTAAAATTTGTGCAGGGAACGAGGCAGGGAGGGAGGGGAGAGGCGCAGGGAAACAGGCTGGTTTTTGCACTTCCCAGAATTCTCCCCTGGTTTTTTCAGAGAACACAAAGATTGCTCTGACCAACTCCTGCTTTTGTCAGCCTAATGTATGGTATTTAAAGAAAAAAGACACTGCTTGTGAAATGTGACATTTCAGAAGGAGTTTGGTATGAAGTGCTAAGCTTGTCAAACCTCCCTAAACACACGCTGGAGGCACGAAAGGTCTGACTGGATCCGACCCACTTGGAATGGAAACTTTGGGGTGTCTGGAAAATGCTCCAAGCTGCATCCAGAGCCTCTCTCCAAATGCTTGGAACCTGGAGGCTTTGAGGTACAGGGGAAAAAAGTCTGTTTCAGAAAGCTTTTGAAGAGTGTGAAGGTGTGGTGGAGGAGTTTAGCATGCACAGATGATTAATTTCTTCTTGGAAAGGGAGATTTCTGACAGCAGGATATTTATACTGGAATATCTGCATTAAAACGCACAGCTCCTTTAAAATTCAATTTAACCATGGAGTTCCTTAGCACTGAGTAACAGATCTGGATCCCAGCAAACCTTGGGTCAGATCCTGCTCCTGGCTCGTGTTTGTCACTTCCACAGTCCTGATTACAAAATCAAAAGATATCAATTGTCAAATCCAACACCCTGAGGGATTTTTGGAGACTTTTTTATTCTGAATTTCTAAAATGATTCTGTGCTTGAATGCACAGCAAAGCCAATCAACACCACCTTTAGATGTGAGAATACATCCCACAGGGAGAGGTGCACTTAAATAGTTCTTAAAGGCTACTGCTTAAACCATTTAAAAGTTGGTAATCACACATATTTACAGTGAACCCAATGGACTTTGAATAAACCCCCAGGTTTGATTAATAGCCATAAATAATTAGCAGCTGTTCTCTTTCTGTCAAAAAAAGGCATTGCAATTATAGCATCTTTAAAGCTGTCATTTACAGGCACTTCGTGGAGCAAATATTACAATGCAATGTTTCATTAACTCTTAGTGTAACATTCCTGCCCGCTTGCACAACCACGGTTACACTCATTAGCACACCTCGCCCGGCTACAGGAATCATTTTTAGTTCATCGGGAGATGAAACCGGTGATAAAAGCAGAACATTTCTGGGTGATTTGAAGCAATCAATACGTTCATTGTTCAGTGCCACTGTTTGGCAACTGCTGAGCGTGAATCAGAACGGACGCAATTCCGTATGGAACAGCGGGGGAAAGTTCCAGAGCAACCCTTTGCTCCCTCTTTTAATTCCACCTTGATTTTTTAAGCTCTGAAAGATTTAATCTTTGTAATTGCTATTTTGTAATTGTAGGGTTGAGTTTGGTGGGCAGAATGTCCCTGCAGAGGGGAGGAAATTCCAATGTTGTCCTTCAGGAACAGCGCTTTCCCCTCTGTATCTTCCCCTCCAACCTGCGACCAACCCCTGCTCCCACCAAGACCAATAAATACAAAAAAAAATACTCGGGAATTCCTGCCCAACTACGAACCAAACGATTGGGCTGCTGAGAATCAGAACACAACGTTAGAAACACTTTTAGAAACACAAAGAGAAAGCAACTTCCACTGGGATGGAAGGAGGACACAGATCCTGCGGGAGGACAGAGGTTTGGCCACCGGGCAGATCTCTGGGATTTGGGCAGCGCGTTTCCCTTTTCCCTGGGAATGTGGGGATTTCCCACTCCCATGGTGTGTCCAGGACACAACGCTCTGCACTGAGCTCAGCCTGGGGGAGGAAGGAGCAGCTTCTGCAGAGCGGTGGGGCCGAGCGGCTGCTGGGGGCTTTGGGGAGCCCTCTCCAGCAGCCTGGAGATGCTGTGACATGGAAGCTGAGGGGGCTCCGTGGGACAGTGAAGGACCCCTGTCCATCCCTAAGGCACGCACAGACTCTGCCCCGCGACCCAACAAACAACCCGGCCTGCCAGAGGTTTGGTTTGGGTGGTTTTGTTTGCTTTGGGTTGTTTTTCCCTCCGGGCGAGGACGCATCTCCCGCTCTCATCTGGAAGTGATTCAGGGTGCCGAGGACGGCGCTGTCAAAATCTCCCCCCAGCAGCCCTGATGGCTGCGAGCAGCGAACAAAGGAGACACAGATTTTATCAGCGCTGATATCAGCGATGCCAGAGCCCAATTGTCTCCGCAGGGCCCTTGCGCAAGGCAGCGGGACGGGAGTGGAGCCCTGCGCAGCACAGAGGAGCCAGGGACACAACGGGACCGTGCCACCCCCGGAGAGCCCTTCACCGCCACCGCGGGGTCACTCCGAAAGGAGCCACCCATCAGATAAAGCCCTTTTAACAACCCGAGCCGGTCTGATGGTTTGTCCTACGTAGCTGAGTGTGGGCTCATCAGTGAAATGACCTCACCAAAAAGCAGAGCTCTGGCTCCGTGACCTTTCCAAAACACATCCCTGCTGCTGCCACCACAGCCCAGCCCTGCTCCTCCTGGCAAGGCAGAGCTGCTCCCTCACCTCCCTGGGGATGTCACCCCTGTGTGCCCTCAGGGCTCAGCTCCCGGCCCCTTGGGAACCCCTGTCCAGAGCTGGACTGATGGTTTGTCCTACGTAGCTGAGTGTGGGCTCATCAGTGAAATGACCTCACCAAAAAGCAGAGCTCTGGCTCCGTGACCTTTCCAAAACACATCCCTGCTGCTGCCACCACAGCCCAGCCCTGCTCCTCCTGGCAAGGCAGAGCTGCTCCCTCACCTCCCTGGGGATGTCACCCCTGTGTGCCCTCAGGGCTCAGCTCCCGGCCCCTTGGGAACCCCTGTCCAGAGCTGNGCTCCGTGACCTTTCCAAAACACGTCCCTGCTGCTGCCACCACAACCCTGCTCCTCCTGGCAAGGCAGAGCTGCTCCCTCACCTCCCTGGGGATGTCACCCCTGTGTGACATCAGGGCTCAGCTCCCGGCCCCTCGGGAACCCCTGTCTAGAGCTGGACTGATGGTTTGTCCTACGTAGCTGAGTGTGGGCTCATCAGTGAAATGACCTCACCAAAAAGCAGAGCTCCTTGACCTTTCCAAAACACATCCCTGCTGCTGCCACCATAGCCCTGCTCCTCCTGGCAAGGCAGAGCTGCTCCCTCACCTCCCTGGGGATGTCACCCCTGTGTGCCCTCAGGGCTCAGCTCCCGGCCCCTCGGGAACCCCTGTCCAGAGCCATTCCCGGCCGGGAAAAGGGACCCGCACGGCCCAGAGCTGCCTGGGGAATGCAGCAGCACAGCGGGAACGCTCCGGGAGTCCCGCTCGGCCGCAGGAGGCAGCTGGCCCCGGGGAGTGACAGAGTGACAGAGTGACAGGCTCCTGATGGCAGCAGCACGTGGAGCATCTTCATGTGACATCCACAGGTGGGGCGGAGGGGAAAACAGTTTTTATCCGTTGCTATGGAGCCATGATTAGCTTGTGTGTCTTCAGAGCCTGCCGAGGAGAAATGAAGGCTATTTTCTTATATAGATGTCATGAAATCAATCCTGGCAGAATTTCGGGAGTCAAAGGCTAAGCAGGTTTGCCTGAATGCCTCCCGTCACTTGATACACAAATAAATCTGGCCAGGGGACCTGAAACAAGTGTCACTTGTCAGCCAGAGCCGGGCACAAAAATGACTTTTTAGTCTCGTTAGGAGCTGTTTATGCACACAGCAACACAACAGACGTGTGTTCAATAAAACACAGCAATTATCCCCACCGAAAACGAGCCTTAGGAAACGAAGCAAAAAAAAACACCCTTATTGCAAAGGGTGACTTCAGAAGAAACTTTTCCCTTATTATTCCCTCCAAACGCCTAAAAGCTAAACCTGATGTTCTTCTTTTAAAATGTGTCTGCCTCTAGCTCTTTGGCACAGGTTTGCTGCTGGGAGGGCCGGCAATCTATTTAATGACTGCATTGACGTCAATAGCATAACTGAAATACTTACTAAGATGCATGAGTCCAACTTTCGGGGGGTGTGTTCCAGGCAGGCGGGCGCAACACGCGGAGCGGACTCCCCGCAGGAATGAACTCCCCCCGGAGAGCCGGGAAGAGCCCCGGGATGGCCCCGCTCGGCCTTGGAGCAGCCCCAGCCCCGCTCGGAAATTCGCTTTGAAACGCTCCCTGAACCTGACAGGCGGCAAGAATCGCTCCAGCCCTCGTTCAGCCGCGTCATTAAGCTCGTTATCGACCTGATTTCTTTGTTTGGTTTCTGAATAATCTGCATCGCGCCAGCGCTGCATCCTTTGGAAATAATATCTGTAAGGTGCTAACAAATCTCCGTTTGTGCACGCAGCCGGCTGCTCTGGGGCTCAGCTGCTCAGGAACTCGTGGTTCCTCCGCGCTCCTGTGCAAGCCCAAAACACCACAACCACTTGACTTTTACAGTCGCTCTCCGAATCAAAAGGTCAGATCTTCAGCCCAACTCCCAGCAAAGAGACAGAATTTCAAAATGAATCCTCTCCTCTGCGTGTGCCCAGAGCCATCCCGCACGTGCCGAGCAGAGGAGGATGGCGCAAGAGCGGCAGCTCCGTGCTAATTACCCGGGGTTTGGAGATATTTGTAACCCAGAGCTCCCTCGGATGCACAAGGCTCCGTGACTCCTGCAAAAAGTCGGGGCTCTCGGGAGAGCGGGCATTATCCAGCCTTTGTTTATGCTACACACAAAGGTTCGTGCAGGAGGCTGTGTGCGTCCTACACCCACAGGAAAAATGAACGAGTTGGAGTTTGGAGGTCGTGTAAAGGCATGTGAGAAGTGCAGACAAACGTGCCGAGCTACAGGAAAGCAGAGCTGGGGCACAAGGCAAGAAAAACACCGACCCTTCCCTCCCATCCCCGGAGAGGAATCTGAACAAAGCTTCAATCCCCTGAGCCCTGAAGTGCTGTGGGTGACATGTCCCAAAGGGCTGCACCCCCAGAACCTGGGGCAGATCAGTGATGTGTCATTAATTGTGAGGAGAGCTGTCTATCATTAATTGTGAGGAGAGCTGTCATGACTGAGTGCTGGCAGTACCCAAGGGGATCTCGAGAGGGGTCTCTGCAAACCCCCCACAGCCTGGAGGAACTCGGTGCTGTTTGATCCATGACTCTGTGCTTTGCTCCTGTCACCACTGGTGACATTAAATGTGGCAGCGGATCAAACAGGAATGGGAAAACATTGTCCATCCCGGGATTTATGGTGTGGGAACAAAACAGGCCGGGAAAAGTTTGTGCCAAATCTGTGGAAGGACAAGAGGCTTGGAGTGATGGTGGCAGCCAGCAAAAGGTGATTTAATTCAGAGGGAACAAGGGTCAGTGAAGGGAATAAATATGGAAGAAGGAACAAAACCAAGCAGGAAAAGCCAGACTTGTTGCTGGTTAAAGATGTTATTGGTTGAATCACTGGGTAGGAGCTGCAGACCTTTCCCTGGAGCCAGGGGAGGGGAGAGCTGGAGGGAGAAGGGAAGGCACTGAGGGATTCCTGAGTCCAAGGTGGCACAAAGGTCACCGACAGTAACTGTGGCAGGGGCCACGCTCAGCAGGAACAAAGGGGGACAGCAGAAAGAGACATCAGGAGAAAGAACCCTCAGGGACACTGTGTGACAACGTGTCCCTCATTGTTTCTGTAACCCAGAGGTGGCCCAGCAGCACCGATGTCCCAAACCCCACACACCACAGGAACCCCACAGCATTCCCACCATCCTGCCCAGCTGCGGCCTCACGGCCCATTAAGGATTGATGCACTCCTGCCATGGCTTTGTATTTCCATGTTATGGTTTCTGGGTTAATTCATAAAAGCAATTCTGTGCGTTCCTGTGAGCTGCAGTTATAACAAAATAACAGGAAAAATCTGCCAGATTTGCTTCAGCTGATACCAAGGACAAAACACAGGATGTTCAATCCATATTCCCCTTCCTTCTCTGGCTGTGCTCGCAAGGTTAAGAAAGCTCTGAAATCCACAGTGACACCAGCAGTGCCTTTCAGAGCCCTTTGTCCCAGGAAAAACCCGGCCAGAAGTTCTCCTACTCATAAGAAAATGAAAGCAAAAAAAAAGAATTTCCTCATTTCATCACAATTTACTCCACCACGGGCCTGGGTCCTCAGTGATGCAACACCAGCAACAGATTTGGCTGCTGTTGCTTGGAAAATCCTGGAATATTCCAGCTGGAGTAAACAGCTGGCGTGTGTTCCTTGCAGTGCAAACACTGGATGTAATTTGCCTCCCTCCAGGGTAATTTTATTAATTCAGCCTCGTCTGTTTTAAACCCTGAGCTCTGTATTTCTCAGAACAGGATATAAATCACCCCTCCAATGACAAATCAAAGGTGCTCACAGTGATGTCAGTGGCTTGTGGTAAAGCCATGAACCAAGGGGTGACATCAGAGGGTTAAAATCAAATTCCAAGCACCAACAAATCTCAAGAATTTAAACCCAATTCATTCCAAACGCAGTCTTTTATCCAGAGAGATGTGAGGCAGCCTAGTCCCAATCAAAACACGACTGCTTCCTTCTGCAAAACCTTCAGGAAAAACACTCTGCATCCTCCCAGCCACTGGCACAGAACTGGAAGGGTTCTGATAGGAAAATCTCTCCTTCCGTTCAGAATTTCCAAAGCAGGAGCCATCAAAGGGGAAAAAAAAATGGTGCAAACACTGAAAAAATTCCTTAAAAATCTCTGTTCTTGCTGCATTTAAATGGAAATTTCCTTAGAAAGTCCAGGGTTGTGATTGTTTGCTGCTGCCTGGAAAGGAATTCAGTGTGTGACAGTGGCTGGGAAGAAACAGGAAGGCAATGACCTGAATTTAACCAAGAACCCCATTGCTCTACCAATAATGCCAATATTGGATGGTTTTATGTAAGAAATCACATAATTTCCTATTCCTCTCAAAAATGCACCTCCTTTTCACCTACAAAGTGTCACAATTTACTGAAGTTGTAATGTTCCAACACACTTTTTAAAATTGTATTTGAAGGTTTCACCTAAAAGCAGTTAAAATTCATGGTTAAAAACCTCTTTACTTGAGGGGCCACAAAGCCAACCTTTACAAGGTAACCCAGAACTTGCTCTACAATCCTGGGTGTCAAACACTTCATTCCTGAAGGAATTTTCATGTATTCCCAGCATTAGAACTTGGATCAGCTAAAAAGCACCAAGTGTCCTACAGCTGACGTTGGAAATGCTGTAGAAAAATATCCCCAAAGTGTTAAAGAGTTGAAAGCAATTTTTCCATGGAAAGTGTTAAGAAAATGAACTTACAAATTCCTGGAAGTGCATTCTCTCCCCGTTATTAGATTGTCTAACTTACATAAACAGTTCTATGGAAAGCCTAGGGAATTTTCCATGATTTTTTTTTTTTTTCCACACAGGCACAAATTCAAAGCTTTGCTAGACCCAGCTTTAAATCAGGTGATGAGCTGCATTCCTGCTGGCTCTGACAGAAAGAGAAGGAGTTTGAGGTTGTGTTGCCCAGTTTTGTTGTTGCATCAGAGGTTTCCACCTCCCATTAACAAGTTTGGAGGAACCTAATCTGGAAGTGTCCAGGACTCTGTGTGTCCCCTGAGAATGAATAACACACAGCAGGAGAGGAAATGATATTTATCCAGGCTTCACACGCTGGGAAAATTAAACTTTATTAGCCCCTCCAAGCATGCCATTATTGGAAAGGCTGAGATTCAACCTCACAAATGGGCTCTGCTCCAAATCTTATCTCCTTCTCCCTGGAGCAACCTTTGAATCAGTGCAAGCAGGGCCAGCTCTGACCCTGAGCGGGGTTCTACAGACCCTCAGCTTGGCTAAACCCAGGTGTTAGAATAAATAAACCTGTCCTAAGCAAGCAGCTTCTGCTGCTCATCCTCACCCCTCACCCTGCCTGAGCAGCCCTCACGGTGCTGCCCACCCCACCTTGCCCCAGCACCCCCTTCCCAGCAGGAAGCCAAGGTTTGAGTACACAGATCACATGGAAACAAACTGAAATAAACACAATAAAAAAAAAAAAAAAGACCCAGCTGTGTCTGAGCCTGTTCAGGGCTCGTGGGCTGGGGCTTGTCCAGGCCTGTGCTCACAGGGACTCACAAGAACAGCAGCCACTGTGGCCATGACTATCAAACCAAAATCATGTTCATCTCCTGTGCTAATACACCAGCACAAACCCCAAACCAAACCATTAAAATAACAATATTTGGAGCCTGGTAGTTCTCTCCTGCTGGCTCTGCAGCAGGAACCCAGCCCTGCAGCGGGGAGGGGGCAGAGGAGCAGCTGTGAGCAGAAGTGGGCAGTGAATGCTGTGTGCCCAGCCCCACATCCCACACGTACCTTGCAGGTTCACTCTGGACACAGGTGGCTGACTCGTGGCTGGAGATCTCCTAAGGGGGATAAAGAATACTCTGTCAGGGGGTGGGATTTTATCTCTCAAAAAAAACCCTGCCAGCTCCCTCAGTTAAAAATTCTTTTTCTTTCCCCCAAAGAAACTCAAACACTTCCCAATGATTTTTTGGGCAGTGCTGACAGATCTGTTAGGGAAAAGCCAGAGATGGCTGCACCTTGTTGTTCCACGTGCTGGAAATGAGGAGAAATGTGCCACCACCCCATTCTGCCTTTGCAGAATATATTTGCTCAAAATATGCCTGAAGGCAGCAAGGGTCAGGCTCTGGTGGCTCCCCCATGGTCAAGCTTTTCCCATAAAGCTTTTCCCTACAGAGGCTGGAATGGACCCTGAAGTGATGTCAAACTGCTGCAAGGCAATGCCATGGGTGAGGTCAGAAATGTGCCTTCAAGCTCTCCAGGTAACACTGGAATTGCTCCTGAAGGGAGGAAGAGGATGCTGCAGTCACTACTGTTTAGCTCTGAAGCAGCTGAAGGACACTTTTTGGACTCTGAGCAACAATTCCTGGATTTTGGAGGGGCCAGAAGCTGTTTGAAAAAATTGGTTCAATTCAGGCCAACAGGGTCTGACTGGAAAAAGGTGCAGATTCTCTCCAAATGTCAACACAGCTCCCTGTGAGGCTTGCCAAACAAAACTGTTAATTTTTCAAGCTGAAACCATCATCAGAGACCTGTTTTTTTTAAAGGAGTTAAAAAGAGTTGACACCAAAATCAAGACACTTCAGTTTGGACTGACTGCAGTACTTCAGGCTGACCAAACATGAAACTTTGGGCTTCTGCTTCCCTAATAAGTTTCGGATCCATTTCAACTGAAGCCAGATTTGCCCACACTCTCCCTTCTCCGGCCTCCTTCCTAACCCCAAATTTCGTTGTCATCCATTATTCGCCAGCTCTCCTTTGAAGCTCGAATCAAAGCAGGCAGAGCGGCTCAATTGTGCTGCAATTGCAGCTCCGGGGGGGTTCTTCAGAAGTGCTCCGGGAAGGTCTCGCTGCCCAGGTGAGGTCTGAGCGCAATTCCAGCCCTGCTTCCAGGGGTTGCACGGGCAGGAGCTTCGCTGGGGTTCTGCTCTGGCACGGTGTGCAGGACCCAGGCTCTCGGAAGGGTTCAGCACAGGGCACACGGGCTGGGTGCTCAATTCCCTGCAAATGTGCCCCGACCTGCCTCTGCCGAGCCTTTGAAAAGCCAAATCTCGGCATCTCTAAAAAACAGAAACTCCCCGACAGGGACACCACGGCACGGCTGCAGCGCTGCCAGAGCCGAGGGATCCGTGCTCCAGGGATCTCCAAGCCCTGAGCTGCACAGACATGCCTTTGGGGGGATGAGCCGCTCTTCCCTAGGGTATTCCCCGCTCCAGAGCCGCTCCCGCCATCCTCAAATCCACGTGCCCATCCTGTTTTCCGGGCAGGATTCTGGGTTTGGACAGCTCTGTCCTTTCCCGGCCACCGCCGCGCTCCCGCTGCCCGCTCCTTCCCTCCTGCCGCAGGGTATTACAGGGAGCAGGCTCCGGATGCCTCCCGACCGCGTCCTGGGCTGCGATTGCCAAACTCCGGCACTCCAAAGCCATTAATCATCCTCTCCTCTTTTCCAATCAGGAAGCTGCCTCAAGAACCCTGACGTTAAAGTCCGAAAAATATGACTGCCAGTTGCTTTTTTTTTTCCCCTCCAGGCCTTAACATTCATATTTTCCGGCAAATATTGTGGGACAGCATCCTCTTTTTCCTCGCTCGGGCCAGGAGGGGTGGAGGAGGAGGAGGAAAAAGGAGAGGAGGGGTTAAAGAAAAGCTGAGATTTCTCATGATGCCCAGAGCAGAAGTTTAAGTAAAATATCGCGTATCATGAGACAGATGATAAAATCATGAGCTGGCAGCATGGCTGTGACCCAGCAGAGCTCTTTGGAAACTGTGCAGGAAGCTCCAGAGCACCTGGAAGCACGTTCCGCCACGGATTGGGATGTTTGGCATGGGGTGGTTTAAAAATTTAATGACTTTTGCTTTGCCGGACAGACGACTTTATACCTCAATCAAATCTGGGAATGTTTTCCAAAGGACACTGTAAGATGCCTGTGTGTCCTACAGGTTACGCCCTCGCTTCCTTCCGGCCCTGTCCAATTCCAGATTCCTCATTAGGAACTGCCAAAGTGCCCGAGCTGTCCAAAAAAGCAAAGCTTAAAAAAAAAAGGAATATTTAAGCCATCTGGTTTTGTTATTGACCTCCATCTTGGAACGCGGTGGTTCCTTCCCATCAAAATTTGCCAAGGGGAATGAACAGGAGGAAAACTTCACGCCTGGATAAAACGCTGGATAAATGTAAAATAAAGATTGCGAGCTCATGGTGGGCACCCAGGTGATGCCACACACCTGGAGTGTGGAGTGAGTGTCCCTCTGGGGACATCCCTGCACCTCACCCTTCCCTGCTGGAGCCAGGCAGCCCCAGGGTGGGATCAGTGGGATGGGTGGGTGCACTCCAGAGCTGGCCAGGAATGAATGATGCTGGCTTGAGGCAGAACAGCTCTCCTGGGGCCCAGCAGGCCAGAGGATGACGGTGACTGGCCCAGTATAAATAGCCAAGGGGAAACGGTGGTTCCGGACAAAGGCATAAAAAGGAGTTTGTTTGGTTTCTCCTGTTCAGCAGGTAGGAAAAACAACATCCTCCTCCTGAGTGCATCACCTTCCTCATTCACAGCAATCCGTGTCAAAGGAAGTGATGAGGGATCCAGCTCTCTGAGGCAGAGCTGAGCTCCAGGGTGCTGCTGCCGGGAAATCCTGGTTGTTCCCAGAGCCTCACTCTTGGGGTGCCCCCCCTGGAATCTGCCCTTTGGCCATGAGCAAGTCAGGTGAGGTTGGCTCAGGTGAAAACAGCCTGGTGCTGATAACACCAGGATTCTGATAACACCACGGTTGTGGTTTCATCCCTAGATGGGCCAATTAAGAGTTGGACTTGATTCTGCTGGATCCCTTCCAGCCTGGACAGTTCTGGGGTTATTTTTGCTTTGTGAAGCAGCAGAAGGTGGAAATGCAGGGCAGGACCGTGGCTGGACTGGACAGAGGTGATGCCTCTGCTCCGAGCTGGACACCTTTGGAATGCCTGGGATAGCCAAGGTGGCAACGTGACGAAGATCATGGAGTTGTTTAGGTTGGCAGAGAGCTCTGAGATCAGCAAGTCCAACCCAGCACTGCCAAGGCCACCACTGACCCCTGTCCCCAAGTGCCACATCCACAGGGCTTTGGAATCCTGCCAGGGATAGGGACTCCACCACTGCCCTGGGCAGCTGGGCCAGGGCTGGACAACTCTTTCTGTGTAGAAATTCTCCCTGATATTCAAATAAACCTCCTCTGGCCCAGCCTGAGGCCATTCCCTCTCCTCCTGTCCCTGTTCCCTGGGAGCAGATCCCAAATTCCCCCTGTCAGGGAAACTCCTCCTGTCAGGGACTTGTGCAGAGCCACAAGGTCCCCCCTGAGCCTCCTTTTCTCCAGGCTGAGCCCCTTCCCAGCTCCCTCAGCCTCTCCTGGGGCTCCAGGCCCTTCCCCAACTCTGTTCCCTTCTCACTCTCCAACTCCTCAATGTTATTTTCTTGTGGCACAGGGCCCCAAATTGCTCCCATGACTCATAGTGGACATTGCACACACCAAAACACATCGCTCGCTCCTCAGGGAGGATCTGAGGGCTGAGGGGATGAGGGGATGAGGGAATGAGAGGACGAGGGAATATGGGGATGAGGGGATAAGGTGTGAGGGGGCGAGGGGAAGAGGAGACAAGGGGATGAGAGGATGAAGAGATGAGGGGACGAGAGCTGAGGGGACAAGGGGATGAGGGGACAAAGGGATGAGGGGATGAGGAGACAAGGGCATGAGGGGATGAAGAGATGAGAAGATGAGGGGATGGAGAGATGAGGGGATGAAGGGATGAGGGGATGAGGAGACAAGGGGATGAGGGAATGAAGGAATGAAAGGATGAGAGGACGAGAGGACGAGGGGACGAGGGGATGAAGGGTGAAGGAATGAGGGGACGAGGGGATGAGGAGACAAAGGGACGAGGAGGTGAGGAGACAAAGGGACGAGGAGATGAGGAGACGAAGGGACGAGGAGATGAGATGAGGGGACGAGAGGATGAAAAGGTTAGGGAATGAGGGGATGAGGGGATGAGGGNGATGAAGGGTGAAGGAATGAGGGGACGAGGGGATGAGGAGACAAAGGGACGAGGAGGTGAGGAGACAAAGGGACGAGGAGATGAGGGGACGAAGGGACGAGGAGATGAGGGGACGAAGGGACGAGGAGATGAAGAGATGAGAGGATGAGGGGATGAGGGGATGAGGGGATGAGGTGATGAAGAGATGAAGAGATGAGGGGATGAGGAGATGAGGGAATGAGGGCATGACGGACTGAGGGGACGAGCGGCATGAGGGGAGGGGCGATGGCGCCCCCTGGCGTGGCGCGCAATCCGCGGCCGGGCCGTGAGGCCATGGCGGAGCCTGAGACCCCGCGGATCCCCGGCCCCGCCGGCCCTGCTCGGCCCCGCCGGCCCCGCTCGGCCCCGCCGCCTCCTCTTGGGTGAGAAAGGAGCTGAAAAAGCCAGGCTTACTTGTTGGAGGTACCGTGTAAATTGGTGAGGAGCGTGAAGTTGTTCCTCACGCTTCTTAGGCTGGCCAGCACCTGAGGGAGACAAAACCGCAGGCGTCACCTTCTACACTTTAGTGCTTTCTAAAAACTATTTTAGAGGACAATACGCCACCAACTCACCTGGGCAAAAGGTGTGACAATCAGGTCATCGCCATGCCTAAGGAAAAACGGAGAAAATGTATAAATTTCTGTATAAATTTACCTTCAAATAGAGCGAAATTCACCTCAGGGAATGAGCGCTTTCCTGAGGGGGCTTTCCTCATGAACGAACCCGCGCAGAATTTAGTTAACACCACATAAAAACTTGTTCCTAATGGAAAGGTCACAGTGTATATCCAAAACAAACGGCTGGAGCGAGCCTTCAGACTGGGAACGCCAGGCAATAAAAGGCAGGAAATTCAAAAGTTAAGGCTCACGCTTGCACGGCGGTGGAAAAAAACCAACCGTAGTGGTGCGGGGAAAGGTCACCTTTGAATTTCCTGCCTTTTGTTGATCTCTGTCGCAGTCTTTAATCTTGCTCAGACGCCGGGTTTTGTCCGGCTGTTTTCATCATGGAAGATTTGAGCAGAAGTTCTGAGCAAAATACATCATTGCCAGCAATAGGAAGGATTTTATTTATTTTTGTTTTGTTTGTTTTTGGTGGTGGTATTATGTATGGTATTTGTGTGTGTATGGAAAATTCTGCATGATTTACCCAAATGAGAGATGGCAGGATATAGAATCACTCAAAAGGACTGGGTAGGGAGGGAGCTGTGCTGCCACTGAGCTTATCCCCTCATCTTGACTTGAGTATCAGTGCCATTAAGTCTAAATGTAATTAAAATTATCTCCACACTGATGGAGACTCTCTCCCAAGTGCTAAGAGGGCCTCGATGCCCGCAGCAGATGGACACTTCAGCTGCAGACAGCCATGAATTTGGGGGAAATCATGGGATTCCCCCACCCCAGCACACTGCTGGGAATTGTTACAACCCACCAAACACTATTTGCATAATTTGGAGTGGTTCCTTCAATAAACATTTACTGCGTTTTAACTCAAAGCAGGGATATTTTCTCGCCGAATTCACGTGGATCTGGCTAATATTCAAATTTCCATTCTGTGACAAAACTTTCGCAACAGTCCAAATTCTTTTTACAAGCACTTTTTTTTTTATAGCTTAACAGCCACTTTAAAACTTTAAACTTTCAAAATGCAGGGTTGGGAATCCAGGGCACTCCGTGGGTATCGATCCCCTCGAGATCAGCCTGAGTTAATTTCCAACTCCGTTCAAGGGTACAGCCCCCAAAAAAGGATGGGGAACAGCAATACTGAAAATAAAAGCAGAGCACAACTCTGTAATTCCAAGATAAGACGTTGAAAGTCCTCCTGCTGAATTCTGCAGAAAATGGGAACATTGGAAGGGTGGGATGGGAGAGGATGTTGGATCAGCGCCTGTTTCGGGCTGTGAAATGTGTGTAAGCTCCTCTCAGCAGGGCTCAGAGGATGAGAGCAGTAAAACACGAAGTGATGCTTACTGTTCGCTGGGGAGGGAGGAGTTCCTGGACATGGTCTTTGGTGAGAGGTCGTAGTCGCTGTCGGATCGGTAGAGGAAGGACTCGCGGCGCTGGCTGTGGCCGGGGAACGTGGTGTGCAGGACGAGCCCCGAGGAGGAGCTGGCCTGCGGGTCCAGCGGGCTGCGCCCCGGCGACGGGCCATTCTCCACATCGAAGCTGCGAACGGAACACACAGCGCGTGTCACACGGCTGCCACAAGAGGGCTGGCGGGGATTGTGTCACCTCAGTGCGGCTCTCGCCGTGTCACCGGGCTGCGGGCACCCGAGCCGCTCGCTGGCACGTTTGTCTGGTGTGTGACCATAAACATCTACCCCAGAGGCTCCTGTCCTCACTGCCTCCTCACACTCTCACTTCAGCATGAATTTCTCCCAGCTCAGCACAGCTCTCAGCACGAGCACACAGCAGCTGGAGAGGGCAGGCTCGGATTAGGAATGACAGAGAAATTGTTCCCTGTGAGGCTGGGAATTGTCCCCTGAGGTAGTTCCCTCAGGGTGCCCAGATTTGCTGTGGCTGCCCCTGGATCCCTGGCAGTGCCCAAGGCCAGGTTGGAGCAGCCTGGGACAGTGGGAGGTGTCCAGGCCCATGACAGGGGATGGAATAGGATGGGCTCTAAAAACCCTCCTAACCCAAACCATTCCAGGATTCTGTGATTCTGAACACCCCACTCCACCCTCAAGGCCTTTTGCACAAGCCCTGGGGATCAATCTGCCAAACCTCACTCCAAGTCTTACAAGTACAACAAGGACTAAAGACACCACAAGGTGACACCACCCTCCAGCCCAGCCCTGTCCCCTGGAGCCAAACTTTCAGAATCCTGCAAGACTGGCGAGCGCTTGGCAGTTGTGGGAGCTGAATGCCCAAATAATGTTTTAGCCATTCAAGGTATCAGTTCAGTGAATTTTAAACAGCTGGGCTACAACACGAAGGGCTGTTTAAAAACATAGAAAAAAAGCACTAAACTTTCTGTCACCTTTTCCATTTTACACCCACTTTCTTGTGGTTTTGTAACTTGGCTGCTCCAACCCGTGGCTGAAGTCACCCTGGCCACTCTAGCGAGCGACACCCCTCGTAAACACTGAGAACGAGCAGGCTGGCCCCCTTTTACTGGGCATTTGGGCCTGATGGAAACTCCAGATGTGTGACCATGGCCCAGAGAAGCCAAGTGAGGAGGAATTTCCCTGCCTTTGGAAGTCAGGTTTTGTCTCCTTGCAGTAGGAGCTGAGTGCTCGCTCCAGTGCCTCACCCCACGCCTGATGTTGTCCCACCAGGTCCCTGCCGTGCCTTTCTCCATCCCTCCACTCCCAAATCCAAAAGATTCCCTGAGCACAGTGGCAGGGAAGACCCCAGCTCTCCTCCTCTCTGCAGAGAGTGATTTAACTGCGGCAGGATGGGCGCATAAATTATTAATGCCTGAGCTTGCCTGAATCCTGCAACTTTTCCAGATTTCTGCAGCACTGGGCTGAGCTGGCCACGTTGAGGCTGCCTCGGTGAGAAGCCTGGCACAGCCAGTGCCCAGCTGGGAACACTGTGGCTGCTCCAGCTCCTGGCTGCCCGCTTTCCCCTGCTCCCTCTTCCAGCACCTGGAGTGCAGCCGTACTCATCACGTGCTTAACCCAACTGAAAAGTGCTTTTATTCCTTTCCTCAAGTTCAACGTGCAGCCACACCAGCCTTCCTCAGGCTCTTTTTCCTTGGCCTTGATCCAGCACTCAGCCACCCATGTGCTCAGCCAGGAGTTAACAGAAAATTCCCCAAAAAGTGATGGACACCAGAGTTTGGAGTTACCTCTGCCAGGAGTATCCCATGTGAACAGGCACTCCTGNAACAGAAAATTCCCCAAAAAGTGACGGACACCAGAGTTTGGAGTTATCCCATCTGAACAGGCACTCCTATGAGCAAGATCCTCAAAACCCAGGAATAACTCTGCTGTCACAGCTTTTTAAGAAGTGGGATATGAGAAAATATTCCCCATGGATGATCCAGTGTCAGGAAAATGTGACCTGAGATACCCAGAGCAAGAGCTTAACCTCGTGTTTGTCACCAGTTGCTCTTGGTTTCCACAACACCCACCTAGAACTGTGTCCTGATGCCAAAAATATCCCCCAAACAAACATTTGCTGGAATTGGTAAGAATTGCAATGGGATTGTGAAGTTGCCCTCTCAGAGCTGCATTTCCTACTAATATTTTTATTGGAAGCTAACTGCTGAGCTCTGCTGGAAAAACTTCATCACCATGTTCAGAATACTGCACAGTCTGTGAGGGTCCTCTCCAAAGTTTGCACACCCCATAAGCTTTATCCAAGTGGAAAAAAGCTGCATTTTCCTAGTTCAAAATAAGGATGGCAGAGCAAAAAGCACCAAAAACTCCCCAAATTTCCTTTGCAGTTCATCTTCAAGTAACAGCACTCACAGCGAGACATCCCATTTGTGATATAAATTGTGTTATATAAAGATATGGGCCAGAAATTTGATATCTAAGGTCCCCATAAATCCTTCAGAAATCCCTGTTTCCATAGGAGATCTCTGTAGGACACGTGGGAGCTGCCAGCACTCCCTGCCTGCCTCCCCCCTGTGTTATCAGATCTATTCCCCAGCATTTCCCAGTGCTGGACACTCTCGGGGTGACCGTGTGTCCGGAGGGATCCCCACCAAGCCATTCCAGGGAATTGAGCCCTGCCAGAGCCAAACCAGCTCCAGAGGAGGAAAGGTGGCAGCAGCACTGGAAGAGCTGCCCGGGGCAGTGGTGGAGTCCCCATTCCTGCAGGGATTTAAAATCCGTGTAAATGTGGCACTTGGGGACAGGGTCAGTGGTGGGAATGGATGGGTCTGATAACCTTGGAGATCTTTTCCAAACTCGGCGATTCCACATGGGATGGGCGTTAGCCCAGCCAGTCCCGTCTCAGCAGCGCAGAGCTGGGAAGGAAGGTGGAAGGGAATCCTTTCCTTGGATTTCTCTCCAGACGCTCTCTGGGATGCCCGGCGGGATGGAAGAGCAGGGGAAGCGCAGGGTGGGCAGAGCGAGGAGCCGCAGGACAGCTCCATCCTTTATCCCGAAAGAAGCCGGGATCCCACGGAAGCGAGAGGAAGGGAGGAAGGGGACAGCAGGTGGCAGGAGTTAGCTGCGAGCCGGCACCGGCCCTGGACCTGCGCTGAGCTGAGCCTGAGCCACGGTAATGAACAGACAGCGGCGAGCCAGGAGAAATCATTGTAAAACACAGCGAGGCCGCGTGAGTCACTCTGCAAACAAAGAGAATTCATAACAGCAGCCCCCACCCGCTGAAATGCTGCAGTGTTACTGGAACAGCTCAGATCAGAGAATATCCTGCGCTGGAAGCGACTCACAGCGATCGTGGATCCGACTGCTGGTCCTGCACAGACCCCACAACAATCCCACCTTGGGCATTCCTGAGAGCTCCTGGAGCTCTGGCAGCCTCGGGGCCGTGCCCATTCCCTGCCCAGCACCCTCTGGGGGAAGAGCCTTTCCCTGATCTCCAACCTAAACCCCCCTGACCCTGCTCCAGCCGTTCCCTGGGTCCTGTCCCTGTCACAGGGAGAATCAATCGGTGCCTGTCCCTCCACTGCCCCTCGGGAGGAGCTCCAGACCCAGCCGAGTCTCCCCTCAGTCTCCTCCAGGATGAACAAGCCCTCACCTGCTCATCATAGCTCCAGTCCAGACCCTTCACCAGCATCAGGAACCAATATCCCTGGATTAGCATTGCCCACCAGTAGTCCTGGAATGTGGCAACGTTTGGCAAAAAGATTGAAAAACAGGGATGCGCCGTGATTTGGATGTAATTGAGAGTCATTCAAAGAGTCAAGTGGTTTCCATGAGAGCTGCAGCCCCACAGTTTGCTCTGGAGTATGAAACACAAACACATTTCAGCCCAGCAGCCCAGGCAGGATCAGGGATTTTTGTTTATGTTGGGAATTTACACTTTTCCCGAGGATGACAGCACCGACTCTCCAAGAAGGTTCACCATCTGCTTTGCCTTCCCGGAGTCATTCCTGAGGACATCACTCCCCACCTCCTAACTACAGTACCACCTTTATGGTATCAAATGTTTCCAATACATTTCCAGAGGTTTGGGCAGACTTTGTTAATTATGAAGATCCTTTTTGAGATTGTGGAATCTCACCAAGACTTCCCTCAGGATTCTTAAAACCATAAGCAAGGAAAAATGCTGTTCCTTCCACTGCTCTCTGATGCTGTGCACCTGTTCCCCATTACCAGAACAGCTTGCTGCTTTTCCTGATTTATCTTCCATGTGGAAAGGGCTGTGCTTGAAACCATCGGCACTAAACGGCCCAGGATGGGACACACAGAGCCGGGCACAGCCCTGGCACAGCCCTGGCACAGGCACAGCTCACGGGGTGACAGCTCACAGCTCCACAGGCGTTACTCACCTTCTCCCACTTAGGGACAACCTTGCTGCTCTCAGGAGTCGCTTAAAATTTCAAATCCCCCTGCTGGGTTTGTCCCTTATGTGGCTCCTCACTTTTATATCCAGGTGAGGTCCCACCTGCAGAGCTGCCCCCAACTCTGGGACCCAGCATCAGGAGGGACCTGGAGCTGCTG
>VZTZ01022859.1:84194-110792 GCA_013400955.1 Drymodes brunneopygia | reverse complement strand
GATCCACAGGGGATGCAGAGATCCACCCACAGCCCATGGGGATCCATGGGGGATGCAGAGATCCACCCACAGCCCCTGGGGATCCACAGGGGATGCAGAGATCCACCCACAGCCCATGGGGATCCATGGGGGATGCAGAGATCCACCCACAGCCCCTGGGGATCCACAGGGGATGCAGAGATCCACCCACAGCCCATGGAGATCCACAGGGGATGCTTTGGCGAGAGAGACCAACGCCGCAGAAGTTTCGGGAGCGCTGTCTGCCAATCGGGGGAATTCACATTGCAGCAGTTTTGGGAGAACTGTGTGCCCGTGAGAGTGGACCCACACTGGAGAAGTTCATGGAGAATTGTCCCCCATGGGAGGGACCCTAAGGTCTCCCAGGGAAGGACTCCTCTCCCAGAGCAGTGGAAGAAGATCTTGGGTGATGAACTGACCAAAACCCCCATGCCCTGTCTCCCTGCACTGTTGGTGGGAAGGAGGGAGGGGCTGGGGGGCAAATGTGTTTTAAGGGCTTATTTTACTTCTCATTATTCTCTTCTGATTGTGTTAGTAATAAATTCACTTTTCAACCTAAGTTGAACCTGTTTTATCCTTGGAATGTTTTCTCCTGCTCCTTATCTCAACTCATGAACCCATTGTTGATTTTTTTTCTCTCCACTGCCCAGTTGTGGCAGGGAAAGTTGAGCAAGTGGCTTTTGTGTGTGCCTGGCATTGAGCCAGTGTTAAACCATGACGGGAACCTAAATTTGCATGCACAGTTTTCTGGAGCAAAATAAAGGTGTGGAAAAGTGATGCACTGGTTCATCTACTGAAGTGATAACGGCTAGAAAAGAGCAGTGGATTGAAAATATTGCCTTAAGTTCAATGACTGCTGTTACATAGGAGTGTGTTTCACATTACATAGATCACAGACAGTATGCCACATACAGAATGTATCTTTTAATGGTTTTAAAGCCATCTCCAACTGCATATATTATGACAGCTTTTCATTTGTAAAGATATATATGATAAATACCAGGTCAGAATGAAAAACAAAATGAACAAGAAATCAAAAAGTGGAAATAACCCCGTAAGTGTGAAAATAAGCACAAAAATTGTGCTGTTTTGCTTTTCAGTTTGAGTTGCTTTGAAATTGAAATACATTCTCTCAAATTGGAGATAATAATATTCTTTTCCTGAGTGAGCTGAAGCTTTTAAACCAAGAGGTGGAACAATTAGTAAAGCAAGAGTCCAGAGTAATATTTAAAGCTAAGGCAATAAGGAACAAAAAAAAAAAAAGTCTTTAACTGTGGTCATCCTCCTGATAGTAATGCGAAAATTCAGAATTGACTTCTCAGGAATGACTTGGAAGATGTGGGTTCTCTCATTTGCATGGAAACATTTTAATGCTTTACCTATGAGACTATTGTAGCTGAGTCTAAAAACAACTTAGGATCAAAATGCTGAAGATTAGACACTATAAAAAAGGAAATTTATCATTTGGGAAAATAAAAAGAGAAGAAATGTAAGGTAGGTCTGAATCCCCATGCCGTGTTTTCTTCTTCTTTCCTTTAAAATAAAGAACATACTTATAGGTGTTGTAGTCAAAAAACCAACATCACAAGAACAAAGTTCCTCTTCTTCTAGCACCTTAGATTTAAATTACCTTACTATATTTTATTAGTACAGAACCTCATTATAATTGCAGTTAAGTTGTGTTACAGACCTCATGTTAGATTCACATATAACAATCTGTCAAATCTACATGTGAAATGACTTTTAAGTCAGGTATCTACTCGTAACAGAGTATTATATACATACAGTGAAGAGATATTGTGGATCTCCACTGGTTAGTATCCTGAGGCAGTACTATTATTTTTGAAGTCATACTCTTCTCTTTAGTTTATATTTCTTCAGAACTGACCAAGAAGATGAAACCTGAAGGAGTCCTTTCAATGCACTGAGACCCATATATAGAAGTTGGTAGACAGAATTTCTCATTATTTGGATGGAGATTTAAAAATATATGTCCATCCATAATTTTGTTGAAGCAAAATCTGATCAGATTTGAATCTTTGAAGGACAAATTACTCTATTGATTCAGTCGTACTATTTAAAAACAATGTCCCTGAAAGAAAATGCCATTTTTTGTTTGTTTCAAAAGAATTTTGTGTCTAGTTAATTCCATAGAAGAATTTTCTACATGATGTAAGCAATTATTGATTTTTTGTAAATTTCTTTCACCCCAAACTGCAATGAATGTAATAACCACACTTGGCTATTAAATTTCTTTAAATGTCACTGTAACAAGTGGCTTATTAAACATTTAATTGTGAACAATATAGCTTTTTTAATACTGCTATTTGGTAAATTACATTTTTAAGATACCTTTTGAAATGTCATGATTTGTAAACCTCTAAAAAAACTTCAGTGAACTCACATCTAATATTTCTAGCTCAGGCCATCCTATGACTAGTCTGACGGTTTCATTAGAACACGTCTTGGAAGTCGTAAAGAAAAAAATACTAAAACCTTGTTTCTGTAGGCCTGATAATCCCCAGGGACAAATAGAATCATAGTTGTCAGAAATTTCACATCATGACACTGAAAAGAGTAGGAAAATACTGTTCTGTACTAGTCATAATCTTTTATGGGTAAGAGGAACAGAGTAATTTTGCTCCTTACTGAGACCCTTTTTTCTGTAATGATTGGGCATGGAATCAGGATGGCAATCAACACGTGCAAGGTCTTAAGAATGCTTTCATAGCTTAAGCTGAAGACACTTTAAACACCAATTACATTGTGCAAGAGATTCTGAAGAATTCTGGATATTTGGGGGATTTTTTTTGCAGATACTGGATGTGCAAGACTGAAATCTGCAATCTGCCATACAAAATTATGTGTCTTTTCTAACAAATGTGTTTTATTAAGCTCTTGAATTTTAAAACCAAAATCACTCATGTTTTGATTGATCTATTTTTGTTGCCTTATGTTTGACTTCCTCCTTTCCTTTCTGTTCACTTGTGGGAGAGTGAAAATAAAACCTCCACTATTTTTATGAAATCAGAAAACTTTGTTTACTTAGTGTAATAGCAAAACAATGTAGACTCAAAGATTTAGAGTCAAACCGTCATTCAGGCTAATGTGTACAACCCGTTAAAACCTGACTTCTCCCCTCCAAGCTATTTTTGTACTTCAGCCTCCAAATTACTTCCCATTTTGTATTCAGAGATGACCACCAAACTTTAACATAAATTTATCAACTTTTATTTTCATGCTTAGGTTTTGTGATTAAGACTGTAATTAGCATTAGAATTACTTTTGTGTATTATTAGAAGTTGAATGAGTGGCAAATGTTAATATGAACAATACATAAAAGGTGATATTCAATATCATTCAATATTATTATATCATAACTTTTATGACAGTCTGTAGAGCTCAGTAGGCTCTACATATATTCACACATATAGATTTTTCCTGTGGTCAGAAGTGGTTTTGTGTTTCAGGTAGTTTAATATTTGATAGAAGACTCAGTTTCAGAGGAATTAATCAAATTACTTCTGAAACTGATATTTTCTCTATTATTCTAACATTGATACTGCATCCTCTCAAGATGTCATTGGAATATGTAATTTTTCTTATTTTTCCATGCTTCTCCTTTGCTGTTTCCTTGCTAATTAATTACTGCTTCCCTCTGATCATACAGTGTTCTGAGACAGATAAAATCATAAATCCAAGATATCAAATTCTTCTTTGCTAGTCGTGCTTGAGACAGTTGATTAGGCAATTTATGTCTTCTTTGTTTCAAGCATGAAATTCTACTGCAGCTTCCAAAGAAATTAATTCTCTTACGTAGATGTTATTTTTTCTGTTCATATCTTAAACTTCTGTAACTTGTGAGCTTAAACTTAAGAGCCTAAATAAAATTTACACATTTAAAATACATTTTTATGTTGATATCATATCACTTTCAACTTACCTAATTCTGATAAAGAAAATAGTAACTATTCACAATAAGCATGGTAAAAAAAAAGAAATAAAAGTTTTATCCAGTCACTTGAAAGACGTAATCAAGAAGTTTTCTGAATATTGAACACTTTTAATATCAGGACATTTATCATTTAATGTATATTTACCACTACTTAAAAAAAATAAACTGAGGATACGAAGTACCCATTTAACATGAAAAAATTTAAAGGTGAAAGAATCATATTAATTCAGGTGGACATAAAATTATGACAGATGAAGAAAAATGCTTGTTCTGTGCCAAGTTCTCAGATCACACAAATATTTTTTAATGAAACTCAGAAACAAATTGTGTTCAAGGGAATTAATTAGCCAAGGCAGGAGTGAAAGTGGAAGTGAAAGCAAGTCAATGAAACTTGGATAGAGAAGGAAAAATTGCCCATACTATGCCACACTTTTTACAGAGAAAGCTTTTGATAAAAAAGTGTCTTTCTGAATAATAAGTGTAAAATAATCACTTCATGTTTTCTATCAGGAAAATAAATGAGCCATTCTCTCATTTAAATCCTTTCTGCCTTCTAGAGGGGGAAATGGGGGTTTTACACTGAATAAAGTCAGGTCCACCTGATCATGTAACTTTTAAAATAAAAACAATATACTTATCTACAGAATGTTACAATTATACAGTATGCTCTTATCTGACATTTGATAGACTCTCATAAATTATCAATTTAATATGTGTTCTGCCTTTTCATTTAATGACTGTAATGAAAAAGTGTAGAGTAAAAAGATAATGTGATTATGTAACTTTGTTGACATATTCAAAATACCAAAAAACCCCCAACCCTATAGAATAAACAAATGAATCAGATTCAGAAAGTATTTTTGTTTAATAATGCTTTAAAAAATTTTTGGTTCAGATCTAAATTGCTTATGTATTTATTTTATTCATATTTTCCCATTGCTAATGTTCATTGTTATCTTTTGTAAGAAGAAAAACATCCATCACTTCTAACCATTAGGAGATTTTACTCCATTTGTTCAAAAGCTGCATGGGATAGTGTGTTAAAGCCCCTAAATGTAGAGAAAAGAATAATGCATTATTTTCTTGCTAAAGACAGTAAAGTTTCTGTTACATTTGAAAAAGAAGGGTAATTGATTGCATTTTTAGCTGGAAGGTGAGGACACTTGTCAATCTAAAAAGGTTTCAGCAAACTATAAGTAACCATCAAAAGTGTTTTCAGCCATGCTTTTTCTTTTGAAATCAAGCTGGAAAATTCCACTTCCATTTAATGTCATTCCATATTTCTTTCTTTGGATGAGTTTATGTTTTTCCTACTGATTCTGCATACTGATTTAAAGATAATCCAGACTTTTGATGGATGTGATTTTGGAGTTTTGATGCTGAGCAGGTCTTCAGCCATGCAGTAGATTAAAACAAACTTAATAAGGAAAAGAAATAATTTATGTCATATATCAGTAGCAGATCAATAAGATATACTTTTTCTAATTCTTAAACATAGTGTTTAAGTGAAAAAGCTTTATGTCTTTGAAAAATTTGAAGCTAGGTGTAGCAAAAAATGGAATCATACTTGGGAACAAAGCTTTGCTGTAGGACAGTTGAAACATATTATATTATTCATATCTGTAAGGTGAAGAGAAAAAAAGGAAGTTCTTTTTAATTAGCTCATCACTGTATAAATTAGCATGTTTAAAACAACATGGTAGAAGTCCAGTAGTCACTAATTCATTTAAGCTTCATGATAATTGGAATCTGCATATGAATGGTGACTTTCTCGACCTCTTTTTAACACTATTTGGTTAGATGGAAATGAGAGGCGAAGGAAGAATTTGCAGTTCTTTCCCACTGTCTTTCATTCAGATATAGCTGCTGCCATCAGCTGTAATTCCTGAACTTTTTCCAGCTAAATAAAATCAGGCAGATTTTTGAATTCTGAGTAATTTCCAACCCAATGATGAAAACAGTGCCTGTACCAATAACCAGTTATGCAAATGGAGAATTATTTTGGACTGTTATTGTAGATGAACAGACATTAGCCTTAGTGAAACAGACAAATTACAATCATGAAAGAAACATGGTTTAAAATATCAGCATGAAAGTAAAGCAAATGCTTCCAGGAGGTATTAGAGAGCTACTCTTGATTTCACTAATGCTTGCTATCTGTCCATCAGTTCACAGTTCACTGGGTTTTCTTAGGGCAAACACGACAACCTGTGCCCAGGAAATTCCCTAAAGGGAAGTCAGAGGTTGGTCACAACTTTCACCTCTGTTTTATGGAGGTTGTTTGGGGATCTGAGAGGCTGAGGCCTCTCCAATTACAGTTGGAACATAAAAAGCTGTGTGGAAAGGTAAATGTAGTTGGTGACAGAAGCATGTTCTCTGATGTTCAGTATCGCATCACCTCTCCAGAGCAACCAGAGAAGTCTTTGGTTATACAAAATACTGAATGACACAGAGCACATTCTTGTATTCAGAGATTCTTGAGGGCTGTGAACTAGGCTGTGCTGACACTCACTCCCCTTGAGAAGGAGAACACTGCCACCACTGCTATCACTGCCAAGAGACCAGTGGAATATATCCAGATTAAAAATGGGTATTTCTCAGAATTTTTATTGCTGAGCAATAGATAGTCTGAGAAATATTTGGTCAGCATTAAACAAAATTTCTTCCATTTACGTCCTGTAGTCACTTTTAAGCACATATTCAGCCAGTACTTTTGTTCAGCTGTCTTTGGATCCCAAAAATCACAAACCACAGTAATATGTACAAAATTATCAGGAGGCACCCATACAAGCATTATACTTCCTGGTTCCAGTATATGACTTCGTCATTGTAGGAGGAGGGGCAGGCACTGATCTCTTAACTCTGTTCACCTGTGACAGGATCCAAGGGAATGGCTGAAGTTGACTCAGAGGAGGTTTTGATTGGATACCAGGAAAAGGTTCTTCCCCCAGAGTGTGGTTGAGCACTGGAACAGGCTCCCCTGACAATGGTCACAGCATCAAGCCTGTTCAAGAAGTGTTTGTGCAATACTCGCAGCACATGGTTCTGTGCTGGGTCATGAGTTGGACTCGATCCTTCTGGGTCTTTTCCAGCTCAGCTGGTTGGAATTGGTTGATTCCATATTATTCTTTCTTTGCTACACATACCATTTTTTTCTTTTTGGTATTGCCAATTTCTAAGACCTGCACAGAATCAAGCATCCCTTCCAAGAATAGCAGACATTAAATATCTTTAAATAAGAACTTTCTCACAATCCACTCTAAATTTCATCACAATTAATAACTGCAAATGAGATTTGGAAACATGAGGTTGAATTATCAGTCACTGAATAAGCACCTTATACTTCCAATCTTGTCAAACACAGAATGAGGAACAAGGGTCTCACCCTCACATAAAATTTGAAAACTACAATCAAATTACTTCATATCAACTCTCAAACTAAACTTACAGTAAGACTTAACATTTTAAAAGACTGAATGTGAATAGAAAAAAGAGAGGAAATATATTAAAACTGAACAAACTTCACATGCTTTTTTCCTAATGGAAGAATAATTCTGGTTTATAAATCTGCTGTGAAAGGAGAAAAAGTACACAGCCAAGCACATTCTTAAATAGCTCCCAAAAGCTTTAGTGTTCTCTTGTGAGAATTACTCAGCAAGAACAGTAAATTCTCAAAGAGCTTTCATGCTATTTTTGATGTCTTAAAAAGTATAATAGGCACTTAATCTTCAGAATGTTCTTTGTTCACAAATTAATTTATAATACACTGAAATAGAAGTTACAATAAGCTGATATCTCCCCAAGACAGAGTTTATGCCTTCACAAGCTGTCTAATAAAAGGATGTTTCCCAAATTCGTAGATTATCTTTTACAGGAGTTATACAAATTGACTTTCAGGGGAAATAAATCCCACCTCATGCATTCTATACCTATTAACTTTTTTGATGTTATAGGTCCAGCAACAGAGCCCAGAGTGAAATCTTTCACTTCACTAAGTGGTGAAAACCTCTATCTCTAAAGAACTGATTTACCGACATAATGAACGTAACAAAGATTAAGCTTTTTCTGTGTGGTGTGGGAGCTCTAAAACCATGTGGAAAATCTAATTCAGTAATAACACTGTCTCTGCTGACAACTTCTTTTGAGAGCCTAGTTAAAATTATTTTAATTTCAAATGTCCATGACTAGGCATCTACTTTCTTATGAAATTAGCCTTGCATGTATCTGTATATAATTTTTATTTGTACTTACAGAAAATTAAATAAGTGTATCCAGTAGGTTTTAAATTATAACTGCATGGTCATAACTTCGAATATTAGATCACTGTTCTTGGGGACAGGAGTAGTGGGAGTTATTATTTTCTGAGTCTGCATCATCATTCCATTATATTTACATCATTTAGCCTCTTCTTATAAATAGACTCAAATAATTGAAAGATAGCCCTTTTTCCCTTTGTTGCAGCAGATATGGTGTAGAAATATGCTTAATTTGAAGTACAAATACATGATGTGATATGATAAGGTTTTAAAAATATTTAATTAATAATTAATTGCTAGATGGATGTTTTTGTGAGTTTGAGAATGGGATCTAGAGATAATACTCAATTGTAAATAGATAAATAAATATAAATACATCAGAAGTCTTTATAATAAGATAAATTCCTCCCATCATTATAGCACACGGCTAGTCTACAAAGCATATTAATATGTAAACAATTGATAGATAATTCACCAGAGGATGTGATCAGTTACTTACTTGAGAATTTTGCAAAGGCTACTTGAGAAAAAATGGATAAATAAAGAAAATTTGATAGAAGTAGAAAGAAGGCCAGTGGGCCTATAATGTTGCTGAAATGAATAAGCCTGATTTAACTGTTGACACATAACACACTATGTGCCAAACATCTTTGGGGATACATTAAACTCAGTCTGTCTCTGTAGCACATGACTTTATAGGAACATAAGGCATACAAAAATTAAAACACACCATATTTTTGCAGCAGTGGACAAAAGATACTAAATTAATCTCTTTGACAAATGATAAATTCTGGACTGTGTGTTAATGCATTGTTTTTCCTATTCTCATGGAAACCATTCAGACTTCTGTGAATCTTCTGTCGCTGTAAGTGCTCCTCTGAGTTATCAGTTTTTATGGGCAGTGAATCCCCCCTGAAGTTCAAATAAAATTTAAAAACTCCCCAAAGCAAACCAATTGTTATGTCTGGGGCTTCAGTCATCCTTACTCAGCAATGACATTTTGAGGAAACTCTATCACCATAACTGAAATGTTCTGAACATGTTGCATCAGTTTCTAGAAGATTTCATGTAGACTTCAAACCATACACAAAGGAATGAAGGATTAAATACCTGGCCTTTTAGAATGGCACTTACCCATCATGATCTCTGGGTGTATTATTTTCACAAAATGTTCTCCAAGCACAACCTTGAAGCCTAAAGATAGCAGAATCTTTAATGATTCTAATCTATTCTGTCTGCATAAAAGGAAGGCTAAATGTTTAAATATAAAGTTTCTTCTCTAAGAAATTTATAAGACTTACAGCATGTGAGTGTCTAAAACATGTATTTAGAATCTATCTTACATGTACCATGCAAGCTGCATTGTTTGCAATCTGTTAACAATAAGGCACATCACCTCTCTTTAGGATAAGAAAAGAAATATAAGATTTTTTTTCAAGCAAAGATAAATTCAGATAGGAAATTTTAGAAGTATTGTCAGTGAGTTTCTGATTAATGATTAAACAATCAAATATTACCTACTACTATTTCTTCCTTCTCTCTTTCACTTCATTTATAGTTGCTGTACACTCAGAAGCAGTGAATAGAAAAGTGAAATGCTAAGCTCTTGGACTGTCTCCTGAAATGATCAGCTGTTGTCTTAGTGGATTTTTGATGTTGACATGTCCTCTATGAGTTGGGTAAAGGCCTTCAACTTTCTTCGAATTTGTGCCAAGCAGTTAAGATGGTAACAAAGATGCTATTGAGATGATAATGAATTGCTGTCAGTACATCATGTGTCATACTCAAATCTATGCTTGGCTGTTTCTAGTCTCTTGTGCTGTATATCCACTTGGTGATCAAAGAAAAATGTTTCTTTTCATTTATTTATGCCTTTATTAAATAATTCAATGAAAATGACACTCTATTTGTTTTGTCTAGCCAATAAATCCATGTATTATAAAAAAGGAGAAGCAACCTGTGTTTGTTCTCAAAGAGACAGGAGTCTGTGAAGTATTTTACATATTTAGAGTCCCAGAAGTGAATGATAAATTAAAAGAGATAAATTATTCATAATTGTAGCACGCTTAAAAATGAAGGCTTATAACTAGAAGGTCCTGTTCCAGCAAGGACGTAACTAGTGCATAAGTAGTTTCATTGAAGTCAGGCAAATAAGCCCATGTGTAAGTGCCTTTCTGGATAAAAACCAAAATTAAGAACAGAGTAAAATTAGAGAATTAATGACTAGTTAATGCAAAGCGTGAAAGAAAGCACTGACTATATAATCAGGGAGCATAACTGATTGACATGATGGGGAAAAGGCATTTGTGTAACATTCTTTTCTTATTTCAGAAAAGAGTAAGTACCATGATAAAAGCATAAGGATTCATGTAAAATCTGGGGCTTCAATATAAGCATGGGAATTGTTGAGGTGGACAAAATCTTCCTCTTTTTTAAATAAAATAAACATTCTAGTGCCTGCTTACAAATGGTAGGTTATAAAGTTAAAATTTGTCATTACTGAAAGAAACACCCAGACCGGTCTGGAATTACATGGTTATGTGCCAGAGAAATGTAAATGAAAAGAAATTAACTGTCATTCTTGTGAATCTGAAAGATTACAAGTGATAGAAGTACCATAAACCAAGATAAACTACTTTTAAAAGGTTTTGGTCACCTGACAACAATTAAACACATAAGTAACATGAGATCTTGCTTTAAAAGCAGCCTCTATGCTTCAGGACAGGGAGAGATTTGAAAGAAGTTTTCAGCCCATTGGTACTTATTAATTGTTGTAATCCTCCTGAGGCTGGAATCATGCAAAGGATAATTCCAGAAGGAAAAGCTTAATTCTGTGGGTATGCATTGTTACTTCACAGTCAACAGTTAGCTATCTGTCTTCTGCACTTGCAGGGGTGTCATGAAACCTTCATTAGTTGGCAAAATCTTCGGGAATCTTTCATAGATCCTATTTACACAACTTTTGGATTTTGCTGACTACATTATATATGTATGCTATAGGTTTCAGCTGCATCCTCATGTGTGAGCTGGCATCACATCCTGCAATTCATGTACAGAATACATGTAATGAATGTAAATACTCATAAAAGTCATGTCACACATACTTTTTCAAAACTGCACACATGCTCATCATCACAAAAATGGGTTTTAGTGATGTTTGCTAATTAAAATTATAAGAAATCGGTAATATATGTCATTAAGGTGGTTGCCAAGATATGCAGCAAAATCCTGTGAATTCCTTGGAATGATGCTTGAAGTTATTTGCCAGGGAAAAGTACACATATGGAAAAATATATATGTAGATATTTCACACAAAGAAGCCCGTGTTTTATCTATATTTATTGTTGCATTGCACAGATTAAATACATCTTTTTACATTACTGCACACTGCTCTGGGGTTTCTAACAAAAGAATGACATGGATCTGCTGTACCTAATCCAGGGGAAGGCCAAGAAGATAATCAGGAGGGACTGGAGCACCTCCGCTATGGTGACAGGTTGTGAGTTTAGGTGTTGTTAAACTTTGAGGAGAGAAGGCCCTGGGGAAACCTCAGGACAGCCTTCCAGTACATGAAGGGGGACCACAAGAGAGCTGGAGAGGGACTTTTGTCAAGGGTACGTAGTGATAGGACAAAGGGGAATGGTTTTAAAGAGAGTAGATTTAGATTGAATATTAGGAAAAATTCTTTATTGTGACAGTGGTAAGGCCCTGCCACAGGTTGCCCGGAGATGTGGCTGCCCCATCACTGGAAGTGTCCAGGGCCAGGCTGGATGGGGCTGTGACCAATGTGGTCTAGTGGAAGGTGTCCAGGGGGATTGGAGCTTGGTGACCTTTAAGGTCCCTTCCAATCAAAATTTTTTACCAGTCTATGATTTTTCCATGAAGAATAAAGGAAAACTGTTTGCTTCATTGTCTGCTCATTCTCTCCCATTACATCTTACCAGCTGGTAAGGCATGGAAAACGTTTGCACACAACTCAGAAACTACAGCTCCCTGTGTGACCTTTCTGTGTCTGCTCCAGTCTTCATGCAGTGGATCTAAACTGGTTCTGCAGACAAAGTTCCCCATAACTTTGAATATATTCTCTAAACAGAATATATCCCATAGTCGTAGTTAATAAGAAGTTAAATAAAAGCAGAATAATTAGCATACTTTATAGCAAAACATCCTGAATATTTTAGAATTGTCATCTTTGATTCCAGAAAGTAAAGTCTGATAGAAGAAAACAATGTATTGATATAGCCATATGGAAGAACAACTTTTTGAGGGAAACTGCAGATACATTATAGATTCATATCTCTTACCTCTGTTACAAGAGGGTTAAACAGCTATTCATGCTTGTGCAAATCCGGTTTATACTGTCAGTTTTAGTTTTATTTTCCCATGCTGAATTAGGATTTTGGTGCACTACATTAATTGTGATGTTTCTGTCGTTCTGCTCCATTATCACTAGCTATTTAGGCACACAGTGAAACTTCTTATAGGCTTATAGATCCCTTACTGATGGGTCACAATCCCATACCCACTGACTTCTATAAAAATGCCAGAAGCAGACCCTCAACTTTTTCAACAGTGGACATATGAAAGGACAGATATGTTATTCTAGGTCAGATATTCAAATATGTTTAATCAAGTGAGAACTTGTTCATTGTATTGTCTAGCTGTAAATAACCAAGGTTTTATCTACGCTTAGGAGTCTTACTACCACAGTGATGAATGGTAGGAGTGAGAGTGGTGATAATTAAGAAAAATTTCAGACAGAAGTGCACTTGTGCTTTAAAAAAAAAGTTTATTACATTAGAGAAATGGCTTTGAGATGAGATGAAATTAAGTAGAAACATGGACTCTGTGGAAGTTACAGAGAGGAACAGAAGAAGATATAGCTGCAAGCACATTCAGGGCCATCTGTGTGCAAGGTGATGCCCTGAAAAGGGCTGGAACCTTGACTCTTCGTGTTAGCTGCTCTGGGAAATAGAGGTTGGCACCCAGAAGGAAACAGATGACAACTGTGTCATCGACTCAGTTTACCAGAGAGCATTGCTGCATGTTTTGAGAGGGTTGTGTGTATATCAGAAGTGTATGGCGCAATACACTGGCATTTTGCTGGTAATTGGATAGCAACCTATACAATGTTAATGCTATTGTACCACCAAAATTTTTCCCATAAAAGAACAAACTTTTAGAGTGTATGAGGATTTTAATGGCTTTCTACTATTTTCTCTTCATCCTTTTGATTTTTTTGGTCCTGCAGTTAAAAGCTGCTTGGATCTGCAGACCAATGAGGCAGCTGCTCCAGTCTCTGATGGCGAGCAAAGGGAACTAACTATCAATTTGATATGTAATGCTTTAGGCAGTTTCTTAAAATGTTATATAATTCAAGATTAGCTTTTGGATAAATGTTTTTTCCTGTAAGAAAGCTAAATTACTTCAAAAGTTCCACAAAGCACTAAAACATAATAATAGGTGACATTATTATATTGTGTCCAGGAAGAAATATGAACACCTACAGTTTAATTTCTTCTAACCGTGGCAAAGAACAGTAAGAATGGATAAAATGGAAAGGAAGGTTGCAGCTGCTTCTTTAATTCTCTCCTAGTCTCCTAGTCAGGAGACTATTTAGAAGACTGAATGTGCCCTAAACCTGAAAGCCTGACTGGAAATAGTTTGGTGGATTCACTTTTGTGAAGGTTTCATGACACTTGTCTTCAGTGTGACTTCCTCCTCAGTATGAACTTATATTTGGCTGAAACTCTTGGATTTATTGTCCATAAATTGAGAAATGTTGCATATTGTGAGCAACAAAGGAATGCAGTTTACTTTTGCACATTCTTGGGCAGAGCTCAAGGAGAGGTTTTTTTCCAGCCAAGAAAGAGCCTCTGATCAATCACACCTAGAAAAAGAAAGCTGAATAAATGACTATCTACAAAGAAAGATTTTATATGAAATAGTGAATAGCTCCTTTTGAGCTGATATATGGAAGAAAAAGAAACTAACTTTTTGTAACTGTTAATTTCTAGTGGAAATGTATAACACCTATGAATCTGTGGTGGTAAAGTGCCCCCTCATTTGCACCCACCCACCACACAGACATGTAGCCAGAAGCAAGGTAAAACCAGCAAGGCAATAAACATAAATTCATAAGTCCTTAAAGACAATTTCTGTGTGGCAGATACTGTGCAGGAAGTTGTGACCAGGTAGAGAACTTCAAGGCTAAGGTCAAGGTGGTTTGGGAACTAAGCTGCTAATAGTGGATCCCATCTGACCACTGCTTCCTACCTCTTACAGAGAATATCTTAGTGCTGATAGACATCAACCTGCTTTTTCTAACCAGCATATCTCTTGCAGTTGCTAAATACTACATATTGAAATATCGAAAAAACATAATTTTTTGTGTTTCTAATATGAACTAAAGCGGAAAGGCAAATAAGGTAAGCTTAGAAAAAGTCCAGTCCCAAGATTTTTTTTTTTCACAGGATCACAGCTTCTGTCATTTTGTATTCACACATTTTAATATAAATGTCATTTTAATTGAATACTGTACTAGAAAGATACTATATATAAAAGCCAAACCTTTTATTTCCAAAATTCTTTGCCTGTTGTTATTGCATGCTTTAACTAGTTTAAGTATCAGTTCTTTTTTTACTTCAATAAAAATGTATAAAATTAATTTTTATTATACAAATCACTATGTTCAGGTGGGAAATTTTTTTCTTAGAGAATTGATCAATGCAGCAATGCAGCATTTGCAAACAAAAGTAGAGATAAACGTTTTAGAGATTTTCCTTTTAAAAGTAAAATTTTTTTTTAAAAATCCAGATTTCATTTATAAAGGGAAAAACCTATCTGTATTTGTAAAAACATACTCAGCTTTTTGAGGGACATAATGCCCATAATTCTTTTCTGGATTGCTTTTTTTAATTTTGCTTTTGTTGTTGGCTTGTGGCTTCACATGCATGATGTCAACAGGACTATGCATAAGTCAAGTGAAGAAATATCCCACATGTAATTTAATTTTATCTGCAAGGCCTGAACAGGAAAAAACATTTGGAATTCTTGTATTTCCTCAAATTCAAAGGAATGTATTGTGTGTGTATAAAAACATTTACTGTAGAACAGTCTAAGAGCAACATAAATATTGGGATTAGATTTGCTGATTAGAGTGTTTTACACCTCTCTGAGAAATAAAGATGTTCCATACGTTTGCTTGCATTTTTTTTAGTTTGTTTTAGTTTTTTGTTTATTTTTTTCTTTTCCTTTTTGTGATCCCCAGTTCATGCCACACAAATTGAGATATGTTCTGAGAGCAATATACAGAGAGTATGTCTGCACCACACATTTTAATGATACCTCAATACTAGGTTATTTTCAAAGAAACCGTAATGGTGTGGAGCTTGGCATACCTGAGTAGTGTTCCAAGTCCCAAAGACAAATGGGTGGAATTGCCTCGGTGCCATGGGTGTATGTTAAGATCCAGTTAATAAACGGTTAGGATCCAGTTACAAAGGTCCTTAGAAATGCCTCTGCCCGAATTAAGGTGCAAACAAGACCATATGCCAGTGACAATAGTAGGGAGTTTATTTGATATTAAATATGGGGGAAAGAGAGAGAGAGAGAGAGAGAAAGAAATAGGAAATAGGTAGAGGGGACAGAAAGAGAGTAACAGGACAGAATAAGGAAAATATCACCACTTCATGGATCCCAACAACGCTCCTTTGATCCCCCCAAAAGCCTGGAATCCAATGGGTTTATAAATCCCCAAGCCAGGCAGCAATTCCCAGGCATGTCCCCCTGGGGAAGGAAGGGGCATGTTCTTATAGCAGACTCTGGGTTTGTTGCATCAGGTGCAGTCCTGCACTGCAAGGCTCCAGCAATGACTCGGGGACACTTTGGGGAGCCTTTGATGGATTAAGGCACCCCCTCAGCTGCCTCTCACGTGAATGTTCCGTGGCTGTGGCCTTCCCAGAGTTGGGGGTTCCATTGCCAGCTTGTGNGTTCCATAGCCAGTTTGTGTAAGGGAGGATGGGTTCACTGCCCCTGAGCAGAGGTTACAGCACATCGAAACTTCCTCTCCCCACCTTGTTTGGGGGGGGGAAATCTGGGCAAACCTGCTCCCAGCAAATGGGTCTGTGGGCTACAGCCTCCCCCACCCCGAAGCACGCCAAAGATGATTCCTAGCACAGCTCCTGTGTTTGGCTTACATTCTTTTCCTTGTTTACTTGTTTGTTTCAGGTGATTGAAGAATGGGTTTTCTCTTTACCTAATCTCAGCAGTCTGACTCCAAAGTCCCAGCCAGGTACCTTCAGGGAGGCTTCTTTGGTTGTAGCTTCTTTATACACTTTTTGTTATAATGAGCAAAATTTATGTCGGTGTTTGAGGCATGAACTATTTCAGTCCCCGACACATTGGTTGTATTCCTTCGGCTGTAACTGAGAAAACACACATTCTTTTGTAAGTGTTTTCATGCCAGAAAACTGCTGAACTCTTTTCTCCCAGCTTACAAAAATACCCACTTCTCTGCTTGCTTGGACTAGAGGAGATGGATGGGAAGGGAAGAGAAGTACTTGCCTGATGCAGTCCCTCTGCCTGAAGGCCAATATGTAGATAAGGCCCAAGAGGTAAATAAAATCATTTTTGTAAATTCGTTTTTTGGTCACCTAAGTGGCTAACTTTTAAAAGATTCAATTCACCAGTATTCACTGGAGTCTGAATACAAAGTCCTCAATTGAGGACTATTCTCAGAATGTTAACTGAGAATGCTGCAATAGTATTTTATTGAGTTTTCTGTAAATACTAACGCATATAGTATATAGAAACACACAAGCATACATGAACATACATTTAGATGTGTGTACATATATATATCTCTAGAGACTTTTCAAACATATGCACATTTATACACACACACACACACACACACATATATACACTGTCTTTCTCTGTACTTCTGAGTATCCACAAGGCCAGGTGCCACCTGTCTTTAACATTTGTGAAGAACACTTTACAGATAATTACATAAAAGACAGTGCATAAATTTTCAAAAGGACTTTGAAACAGTCAACTTTCTTGTCCAGGGTGCTACTAAACAAGAGGCTCAAACCTGACTGAGTACAAATCTCACATTAGCGGTGGAACTAATGAACCTTGATCTCCTTTGTATCTGTGTCTTGTGCTTGGATTTCCTATTGTCTGAATAAGATATGCAGACCAGCAGATGCTTTGCCTGCATTTAAACATAGATTTTAATAAGGGGAGAGTTCACACTGTAGTACTATCCCTGCTTGTAACAAAAATGAGGGTCTCCCCTTATGGCGTTTGACGCTGGCTAGAAGTCAGGCACCCACGATAAACCATTCACTCATTCTCCTCTGCTACAGTTGAGCAGAGGAGGGGGAAAGAAAAGCCAAAAGGCTCATGGGGTGAGACAAGGATTAGGAGAAAGCATTCTAAGGGCTAAACAGGCTCAAAACTTAAAAGGTATAAAGAAAAATTTATCAACAGAATTAAAAGAGGATAATGAGAGCTAAAATAAACCTTTAAAACACTTTCCCCTTCCCCCTCAGCCCTTCTTTCCTTCCCACCGACAGCACAGAGAGACGAAACATGGGGTTTTTAGTCAGTTTGTCACCTCTAAAAATCTTTCTTCAGTTTACTTAGGGAGAGGAGTCTGTTTTGCTGTCATGGGTTCCTTTCCCCGGGAGACAGTCCTCTGTGAATTTCTCTAACATGGTTCTAATTTTCACAAGTAGCAGTCCCACCTGACCTGCTGTGAGTCCTTCCCATGGGCAAAACAGTCTTCTCAAACTACATGATGCAGGTCATTTTAGTTCATGGGGTGTAGTTTTTTAAGGATGAGGTGTTCTAGTTTGGAAGTAGGGGTTCTCTTTCTCTATTTTCTCCCTTTTTGTTCAAGTTTCCCACTGGATTACAGCTTTCCAGCATCCACGTGCTCCAGTGTGAGCACCTTTTCCCTTGGGCTGCGAGTGGACTTCTGCGTCCCCCCATGCACTTCATGAATTACAGGGAAACAATCTGTTGTATTATAGTCCTCACCATGGCTTGTGGAAAAATCTCAGCTCTAACATCCGGAGCACCTCCTCCCCCTCCCTCCTTTTCACCGACCTTAGTGTGGTCATGTTCTCCTCAGCTTTTCCTTTTCTCTGGCTCAGGAGAGAACTAGTGTCTGTAGCTTCATTTGTTCTCAAGTTCTATCAACTGAAAAGTTCTTACAGGGTTTTGCAGCACTGAAAGGTTGATCCTGTCTGGGCTCTGCATCGGGGAATTGCTCATCCTGCCGCCACTGTTGGCCATGTGGTCCTCACTGGCACCAGGCGGGTGGCACTGGCTGCTGTGGCACTGGTGCCATTCAGTGCCTCTCTTCATGTGGGGCACAAAAAGGAGAAGCTGCTGCTGCCACCCCTGCCCTTCTGCCCGCAGCACGGTGAGTTAAAAATGGCCAAGCAAGCACAGCTCACTGCAGACTGTGCCAAGATAGCCCCAGCCACATGGGTGCTCCTGGTGCTGGCCCCAGCTGCATGATCCTGGCCCTGTGGCTGCTTATGGCACCGGGATGGCCCCCAGAGCCATGGCCCTGGCCAAACTGGGAGGAACCTCGGCAGCCACACCAGGAAGGGCCACGGTGTCTGCATCACCACCCGTGGGAAGAGAGGAAGAAAGAGGAATTGCGTGGTTTTTTTCCTTCTTAAATACGTAATCACAGAGGCATGTCCTGTTCTGCTATAAAAGGGGGAGTCAGGAAGGATTATTTTGATAGATTTTAAAAAAATAAAGCGCAAACGCAGCAATGTTATGTTCATTGATAAAAAGGGTAAGTGCTCCTACTAAAAGGGGATAGGAAAAGGAGCAGAGAGGGATAAAGAGAGATGGAGAAAGAAACAGAAGACAGGGGCGGTGTTACCACAAGAATCCCAGTAGTCTGTTGGTATCAGCTTAGCAGGCAGACCGTGCATGCTATGAGCTGCAGTGCATCTCTGTAGCTCCCGTGTTAGGCTGGGCATGATTTCCAAACAGTAGCAGGCTGTGTGTTCCTTCCATTGGTGGGGAACAGGCTGCCATGGCCATAGGCACAGTCCTGGAACAGCTGCAGGCTCTCAGGGTTGGGGTGCGATGACTGTGGGTACGACTGACTGCAAGTGGCAATGGCAGGCTGGTTGCTACAGGCCAGTGCAATGGCAGGTTGGTGTAGGCTGGAAGAGCAGGAAACAGTGGTGGCAGCGGCAGTGGTCGCAGTTGGGTGCAAGAGGGCTTGTGTTTCCCGGGCTCAGCTGGATTCAGGCTGGCAGCAGTGGTGGCTGTGCCCGGGAAGTGCAGTGGGGGCGGCTGGCTGCAGCAGCGCCTGCTCCATTGGGGAAGCAGCGGAACACGAGGTCGTCGCGAGTTGAAACTTGTTTGCAGGAACAATAAAGTAGGGAAGCAAGACCACAGGGAGGAAAAGGTGAGGGGGCAGAAGGGTTGAGCAGACCCTGCAGGCAAGCCCCTGCACCCTCCAAGGCACCCAAAGAAAATCGTTCTCGTTGTGTCATAGTTAACTGCTCTTATGTGCTAAAGTTCCTCCCACAGCTTCATTTCCCAGGCATTCTTCATGGCCATCTACGCTTGGAATGGCTGCCAGGTGCAGCCTCTCCAGGGACAGGGATAACAGCACAGTCTTTATAGAAATCTTTTACCTCATGCGTAACATATGTTGAGGCACAAACAAAAATAAGATTGGTCCCTCTCAAGGCATTACCAACTACTTTAATTGGCTTAGCAGCACATCTATTTTCAGAGCTAGCCTGCAATTGCCTTTGCCAGGCATGAAGGAAGCTTCTAGCAACTTCCCACAGAAAAAAATCACTTCCATGGCTAGCTTCTTCCCTCCTTACCAAAAAATCAAGTCATGCAAAACCAACACACCCCCTTGACAACCCCTGGGGTTCACAATTTCATCAGATTTTTAAGATCTTTCAGGCTGGTTTGGTAGGAATTGGGCAACAAGGCCTGAAATAACCAGGTGAAATGACTGTGAAACTATCATGCACATGCTCAAATGCAAACATAGCATGATTAAAAACAGCTGAATTCCATAGAAAACAGACTGAAATGTTTAAGGATGTAAAAACATATTTACTTCCAGTATGTTTGAGTCCTCCTGTTCTGCACAGTATTGTAGGCTATTAGAGAATCACCTTAGAGCACTAAAGCAGAGAGTTTAACAGAATAATAATTTTTTTTATTAATAAACATTTTTCAATTTTTAATTTATTATTCACTTTTCTTCTCAGAGAAACAGAAGGGCACAACTGAAAACATTCAGCTTTTTCCAATATGTCCCACAACTCAAGGATCCTGCCATTCAAAACTGTGTAACCCCTGTTAACAGCAAAACACTGATTGCTTCAGCATCATTTATCCAGAGCCAGTTTATAAAATTAATTGATCTCTCCTCTGCATACCAGGGAACTATTATTAACTCTGCCTCTGTGACACTTCACATTGCAGAAGAATGGAAGAGTTCTTCACATTTTTACCCCAGGGCTATGTTAAAATCACAATAAGGCACACAAGGACACAGTTGGAAACACTCAATAGATGCGTTGTTCTGTTACAATTTTTAATATGAGCCTTACATCTCTTTTTAATTTGAGCCTCACATTTCTTTTGGACATTTTTGGCACAGATTTATCCTTAGTATGACTGAGTTGAAAAAGATGGATTTACATTGGGGATTAATTTGGTCCATTATGCTAACATCCCTATGTCTTCATACTAAGCCCATGTCAAGATGTTTCTAAGATTTCTTTCATTTTAAACTGATGGAAGAATTGCTCCTATAAATATCATTCTGATAGGTAGCAGAGAGAAGAGCAAGAAAGAAATGGAGAGACAAGTCAGTACAGGCAACAAAACTCCTTGACAGCTTTTACTCTATGATCACAGAGCACCATTTCCAGTTAATGCTACTGAAGCAACACAAGACTTTATTATTGGATATAAACAATGCATAATGAGCATCTATGGGACACTGGATAATTGCCATTAGTGAAGGAAGGTCTTCACAACCAACATGTTGGTTTACCACTTCATTTTATTAACTCTCACTTATTAGACAGCAGTAGTGCTTTCCACTATGACAACTGCTAACTTCTTCAGGGTCCACTGTATGACAGCTTTCCCAATGTTAGCCTTTTGGGGATTTTTCTGAAGAAAGTATTGCACATAAGATTCGTTTATGTGCTGGAAAGGAAGATAGAGGCAAGAAATAAAAATGAGGGGCTCCTTGGTTTTCTGTGCATGCAGCCCTCTTTACAAAGCTGACTGAGCCTGACCCGTTCCCTTCCCTGACAGCATAGGAAAGTAAAAAATTCATCAGTGACCTTGATTAATAGCAGAGGGACTAGGAGGGGGGAAAAACTTTCCTCCTGACCCTTATCTCCCTTTGACAGCATGGGACTAGAATAAGTTACTAGAATAAGCAACCTGATCATTACTCACTCGTAGTCAGGCTATTTGGAGCGCCTGTTATGGTTTTAGAGCTCTACAAATCCTCATTCTTGTGAGGAATGGAGAGGCATGTGATCAGAGCATCAACAGGGGTTGGAGAACTAGTCCTGAGCCTTACAAACACTGCCTTTATATTCTGATTTGTAGAAGAAGAATATTCTTGTAGTCAGTGTTTTGTTTGCTTGCCTGCTTGGTTTTTTTTTTCACTTATGTTTGTAATACTTAAAAGTGCTTGAGATACACTTCCTAATGCCCAAGAAACTGAGACACTGAGTAGAGGCCTGTGGCACCATCCCCAAGTATTCAAAGAATGTTCCTGACAGGTTGCTAGCTTGCTTCCAAGCCTCCAAACATACCAGAGTTACTCTGCCCACCATACTGCTTCTCTGAGAAGCAGAGGATTCATTTTGAAATTCTGGTTCTGACCTGCAAGACCTTCAGTGGTCCAGCTCCTGCACACAAGCACAAACTCTTTTCCCCAACTGCACTGCAGATTTCAGTTCACTAATCATCTACTGCTGGCCCTAATACCAACACATCAAAGATCTTCCCCTTTTTTTGCATTACACATCTGGAATGCTTTGCCAATTTGTAGCCCGTTGACTCAGGACAAGATTTTTTTTACACACAAATGCCATCTGGGATACTGCAGCATGTACTAGCCCATTGCTGATGTAGTTATGTTCTGATGATGCTGTTATGGCTTTGTTTTACAGATACATTACTGTATATTAAAACAATGTACATGAAACCTCAAGATACAATACAGAGAAAAAAACATCAAAAGCACTCAGTGCTTTTTAAAAGGAAATACTACTGTCAGAGACATCTATTTTAAAATTCTTTAAATACATAGTGGTTAAATGTAATCACAACACACCACTGGCCTTTTTAACACTACTGAAATGCTCAGCAAGAAGACACTTGCTGCTCAGTAACTTGATTTTTTAGGGAAAAAAAGTGCTATCAGAAAGCATATTTCAAGTTAATTGAACAGAACAGTAACGACTTCAAAAATGTCACACAGTAGATAAAATGAATAGTGCCTTGTTTTAGCAGTGTTACGTGTCTGTTTTATGTTGTGCTCCATTTGAAACAGCACATTTAGACAACAACTTTTTCATGCATAGAGATGTATATGCATGTGTAAATATGTGTGTGCATGGCGCAGCTGTGTGAACCAATATATTAAAAATATGTACTTTCATACATAGTTAAAATAACTGGGCCATATTTTGAAAATACAATAGAGAGGCTGTGGGTAAGGATCTAGAAAACTCAGGCCAGACCTCGGTCCTGGGGCAACTTGGTAAACACAGACACACACATGCACACAAAAACAAACCCTCTGCCTTTGTGGTCATAACTTTCTGCCTTAAGGTATGGTAAAACAGGTGAAAACAGCACACTACTGGCACAAATGCAAATGTTTTCCTTTTGTTCTGATGATTTATAGAAATAAAGGCATGTGGTGCTGCAGTGTGGCAGGATAATATGTAAATTCCTATGGATCTGTGAATCTCTCTGCTTCTATGCTGGTAAGTGATTTTTCACCTGATTCAGAATCCACTGGCCTGTTTCAAATGCATTTATCAGTGGAAATTCTTGATTATAATTACACTGCCTGTGTGTTGATCAGAGACACCATAGATGCCCCAAACAGATACACTCGTAGAACAGAAATGTGCATTTCTAATTCATCAATCACGTGAGAGAAATCCACAGGAAACCAAACTTCATCAGCTCCACTATTCACAGAACTATTTCAAGTAAGCTGAGCAGCCACCTACATAAGCCCAAAGTACCACGAAGCAAACCCTTTCCCACTTTTTATATTTTCATACTAAACCATAAAGTCCCCATAGAATGGTTTGGGTTGGAAGGCAACTTTAAGGTCATCTTGTTTCAATCCCTTGCCATGGGCAGTAACACCTTCCACTGGACCAGATTGTCAGAGCCCCATCCAACCTGGCTTTGAACACTTCAAGGGATGGTGCATCCGCAGCTTCTCTGGGCAACCTGTGCCAGTCTCATCAGCCTCATAGGAAAGAATTTTTTCCTAATATCTAATCTAAACCTACCCACTGTGAGTTTAAAGCCATATCCCCTTGTCCTGTCACTACATTTTAAAATGCTGGGAAATACTTCTATAGTAGTTGGAAGATTTAGAATTATACCCCTAAATGGAAAATTTCCAGCCTGACATGCTGCCTACCAAAAAAAAAAAAGAAAAAAAAAGAAAAAAAAAATTAATGACCCCTTTCTGGAGCGTATTTTGATGATTTTGCCATTATTTTTCTTCAGTATCCTCTCATGTCTTAAATTAGGCTTTAAATTAATCTCTTAATAGTCTTCACCCTACAAAAAGGAAAAGTATCTCAAATAACAAAAAGTTAGAAATAAACAGAACACATGGCAATGATGTGTTCTGTTGTTCACTTCATAAATAACTTTTTACTGATATCAGAAGCAAGTTTTCATGTATTAGGTGACTTGGCCTTTGTTGATCTAAACTTACCTTCTGTCATTTAGGGACTGTAGATGGCAGTGTAAGAAATTTTCCTTCAGCAGTTCAGTTGCCTTTAACATTACACTTGAAGACTTAATTATCTTTAAGCATTTCAACTGCTTCAACTGTGGCTGCTGAGACTACACTGGACAGTCTAGAAATATATTTTTGGGCAGCCCTGCCTTTTCTCTGAATAATGAGGCATATACATCCAGCTTAAGACCTTGTATCCAGGTGGCACACTCAGTAAAAATGTGTCTGCTCTAATGCATTTCTTAAAACTTGCCCACTGTTTGAGACAAGAGGGCTCAAGAGAGCAACTTCACAGGTTAGGTGGTGTTTGTACCAGTGGCAGTAATGCACGGGACAATTTTTTTTTACCTTGCTGCTGCAAAGATTCCACTCAGCCATATAAATCCATTCAAAAATCCATTTTTTCATAGTGACTAGAACAACTTTGGCCTTGTCTTTGCGTGAATATTATTCGTGTGAAAAACAAATTTAAACAGCACTAGAATTAAAATACTAGAGGTCTGAAATCATGATGGCTAGAGTTCAAGCTGACCATTATGTAATTCTTATTTCAGTTAATGAAACAGTTCTGCTTACTTCCAATTCTGACTATTTTTCATAAAATGCCAACAATTCCTATCAGTGATGAAATCTCATGCCAAGGAGTCCCACAAGTAAGAATTTTGTTTAAAACACTTTCAAGACTCTTACCTCCACACGTAAACGTGTCTCAAATCAGTTGCTCTCCACATGCATCTCATCTCTTACCACCTCTACAATAAGACTGACACCTTCTTGTTGTAACTTTGCCTTTTAAAGAGCTTATTAATTTTCTTTAGTATCCTGTCTGCAAGAAACACATGGTGTAAAACAAATGCCTTTAGAATTTGTTATTTTCTTGACATGCTACATTTGCCATAAATGTCACCAAATTAGCGTTAATAAACCGGGAGGTCAAAGACCTACTTGTTGACTAAAATTAAATGGTCTGAATAGCTCAAAATCATCTTATCTTTGGTACTATGATCTCTGGTATCTGAGAGGATTTCCTTTGAAATCTATTTATTCTACTGTTTTGGAAATATGATGTTGAGTGGGTTTTGTCGGTTTTTATTTTTTTTTAGCTGGCACATATTTCAAAGAAACAATTTAAAATGTCAGAATGACAGTTTATAACTGTTTCTGATGGGTGTCAACATGTTACTAAATTAGCTTTTCCTAGGGATTTGTGAATGAAGCAAGATTTAGATTTGCTGTGAGCAGCCCTGCAGAGAAGGATTTTGAGGTTCTGGTGGACAAAAAGCTGGACATGAGCCTATGAGGTGCGTGCAGAGCCCAGCAAGACAACCATGTCTTGGGCTGCATCCTAACCAGCCTGGTCAGCAGATTGAAGGGGGGTGATTGTGCGCCTCTGCTCTGACCTCCTGAAACCTCCACCTGGGGTTTTGTGTCCAGCTCTGGAGTCCTCAAGAAAGGCACAGGCCTGCGGGAGTGAGTCCAGAGGAGGTCTGCAGATGTGATCACAGGACTGGAGCATCTCTGCTAAGGAGACAGGCTAAGAGAGTTGGCAGCATTCAGTTTGGAGAAGAGAAAAGCTCCTGGGAGACCTCAGAGCCCCTCTGTCTAAAGACAGCGTTGTAAGAGCAAGAATGAGTGTTTACACAGGCAGATAGTGATAGGACCAGGACAAGCAGTTTTAAACTAAAAGAAGAGAGATTTAGATTAGATGTTAGGAAAAAGTTCCTTACGGTGAGGGTGATGCGGCACTGGCACAGGTTGCCCAAGGAAACTGGATGGATGTCCCATCCCTGGAAGGTCAGGCTGGACAGGGCTCTGAGCAATCTGCTCTAATGAAAGGTGTCCCTGGACATGGTAAGAGCTTGAAATGAGATTATCTATAAAGTTCCTTCCAACTCGAACCACCCAGTGATCCTATGAATTGCCCTCCCAGGTTTCTCAGATGGCAGGCAAAGCTCGACAAAATACGAACAGACGCTAAGTATTTTCTACACAAACACGATTTCTCTAGTAAAGCAGAATGCTCCTATTTGCTTGCCGCTCACAACTAAGGAACCACAGCGGCGCATTTAAAACCGCACGATTTAAGACAAAACTATAGAGCGATGCGACTGTGTCCCAGCGCTCCTTTGGGACGGGCTAGGCAGGCCTGCCCCTTTCGGGCAGACCCAGGGGGTGTGCAATGTGGGATATCTTGCAGGGAGGACACCTATTTCCCTGCAGAGCGCCGCTCCCGGGTGTCGCTCCCCGCCGCCATGGCTGCGCTCAGGCCCACACACACTTCCGCCCTCAGCCCGCACCGCTGCGCATGCGCAAGCCCCGCTCCCCCC
>VZTZ01022859.1:34971-84161 GCA_013400955.1 Drymodes brunneopygia | reverse complement strand
GGGTCCGCTCGCCTCCCTTGGCTCGGGGCTGAGCTGCTGCAGGCCCTGGACCCTGGCTGTGGGGACAGCGCGGGGGTTTGGGCGCGCCGGGGCAGGGTGGCAGTGGAGTGACACCATCGAGCTCTGTAATTGGCGCTCGTGAAGGGAACACCGCGACGTCTGCTGCCTTCTGCGGTCTTACACCAACGCGCTTCCACTGCCTAGTGGTTGTTTCCCTCTCTGCTGCTTTTCCACTGGGAAGCAGAGTGGGCCACTGCACTTAGTGCTCTGTAACGGGGTTGGGATATCTCTTTATAAACGCACAGGATTCTTCTCCCTCTCTATAAGTACCTGACAGGAGGTCGTAGTGAGGTGGGAGCTGGTCTCTTATACCGTGCCTGCAGTGAAATGCAGGGGAATGGCCTCAAGCTAAGACAGGGGAGATTCAGATTAGGTACTAGAAAAAAGAAAATTCACAGTTCGGGTGGTCAAGCATTGGAATAAGTTGCTCAGTGAGGTGGTGGAGTCGCTTTCCCTGGAAATGTGTAAGAAACGTTTGGACCTGGTGCTGGGTGATGTGTTTTAGTGATTCAGGTATTACAGTGGTGGTGCTGGGTTGACATTTGGACTTGATGATCTAAAGTTCTTTTCCAACATTGATTCCATGAATATAACTGTCTTGTTGCATCTCCTTATATCCCCTGTAAATGGAGCATGTATGTGATCTTGTATAAATCCGGAAGCCTTTGCCAAGCACTTTGTTGTTCATTGCCACAAGTTCACTCTTGGTGCTCTGGGTCACGTCACAGCTGCCATGTGTGCTGTGGCAGCACGAGAGTGTTGGAGAATCATAGAGCATTTGGAGTGGGAAGGAATCTCATGAAAAAGGGATCTCTGCCTCAAATTGCTTCTCACAGCAAGTATGGCAGCACAGCTACAATTTATTGGGCTAAATGTAGTGTGCAATAAATGACCTTGTAACATAGTAGGAGAACAAAGTTTGCTAATGATGTAACCTTGTTGGATATATGTTGCTTCAATAGAGCAGGCTAAGTATTTAATGAATAATAAGTTATATAAAGATGTATCTTTATAGAGATATGCTGAATTTTGTATTTAGGGCTTAGTTATCATTTAAAACACTGGAGTTGATTGGCTCAGCTTTTAATGTACTTATGTTTAAGATACAAGGAACAGGGTCTGCAGGTATAAAAACATATTTTGTATGTGCCGTTTATATATTGTATTTCTCTTCCATATGACTATATGAATGTAAGTGTCAATATGTCATTTTAACTATGGCACCAGTATTTGTTCATTGATCTAAGTCTTAAGAAATGCACTTTACACTTATATTTTTGATAAAATCTGCCTGTTAACTGTTCTCATACTTAAAAGTTTAATAATGTTATTCCACTAAATTACTTTTTATAGTGTAGATTCTGGCTTATGAAAGGAACTGTATTTTTTTCTCATGAAGTCTTTTCTTTTTTTCTTCTTTTTTTTTTTCTTTTCCACAGGGGTTAGACTATTTAATCAAAAGACCTTGAGATGCTCCTCTCATTTGTAGGAGTCCAAAAGTGCTGTGATCTAGTATTGGAAGCTGCATTTGGAAAATTGCAAGCAAAGAAGTTTTTCCTTTCAGTATAGATCCTTACTTAAATTAATTGAGTGCTTACTTGTATTGTCTAATGGGGTTGAAAGATCAGGTCCAGTTTTCTTTGCTGGGTGCTGGCAGTGTGGGCAAATAATCTTTGTGTGCAATTCCATGGCGTAAGCAAAGGCAAAAGATGGTAGTCTGCTTCTGTGCTGTTTGGAAGCTGTATGTTCCAGTTCCAGAGCAACAAGAGAATGAAATGTTCATCATTTTCTTTTGTACCAAGAAGGTTAAAAATCAAGTTATAAATGTCAACACCTGCCAAGCTGGGACTGTCAGGACTCATCTGTGCAGTTGCTATGCCAGTTAGGCCATGACTTTAAACTCAGCACAAGTGTCTTAATACTTAGTAAGACCATGGTCATTTAGACTGTTCTGCAGAGGCGTTAAAGGCTTTTCACTTTAAATACTTGGAATGATTCCTGTAATGGCAGAGCCTGCTCTTTAAAAAGCAAATCTTCTAGGGAGTGGGAACTTCTGTAGTTCTGCCTGTCTTATATGTTGTTATACTGGGCAAACTAAATTTTGAAAATCTTGGAAAAGTAATAATGGAATATAACCTTCTTTTCCCTGTGCAATACATAATTTCTCTGACTTAGTTTTATTTATAATTTAGTAACATATTCCATATATATTGGTGTTCACTGCGACAGGTATTCTATATTGCCTCTCCAGGAATCATACATTTGCATTTTCATAAATGCCCTTGTTCTGTCCAGGAGATTTCTGTAGCAATAACTTGATTTGCCTGATGACCAGTAGTTCTGTAATCTTTGTACTTAGAGAGCTTCAGTGGTGAATGAATCAAGACTGTCAGGTAAAACGCCGTTCACTGACTAAAGCATAACTTTGGTTTTAAACAAATTACCTTGTTTCAAAGGGAGTCATGCACAGCTGAGTCCTTCCACCCAGCAGTTTATGGCTCTCCTTTGGCTCTGTGGAAAGACTCTGATCAAGAGAGAAGTGACCTTTGGGGTGTGAAAGACGCTGTGACAGTGAGCAGTTGGGTGGTAGCCTTGAATGCCATATATATTCTTCATGCCACTTTGTGCATCTTTTGTTCTAAACAATGGAAGGTGCATGAAAATTCTAATTCGGGGAAGCCTTGGTCGTGATAATAGAAGAAAAGTAAAAATCTGAATTTTTTAGAGTTCTCTTGGCATAGATTCCTTTTCCAAAATCAGCTGTAAGAATGTCGGATTTTTACAATACAAGGGATTTGAACTGCCTCAGATTGTTGATTATCATAACAACTATAGGTATTCTGTGAAAGTAGTCTCTTTCACAGGAAGCATTCACTTTAAGATGTAGCACATCAAGCTCACTTTCCTTTGGCCATCACATATAATATTTTCTACTGTTTGGGAAACAATTTTGAATTGCATTTATGTTTCAGGAGAATACTATCTTGCTTTTGCAAGCTGCAGCTTTAGCATGGACATAAACATACGGAGAAAAATTTGCATATGAAGAAAAATGTATATGGGGAAAAGTCTCATTTAACAGCAAAAACAATAATGTGTCAGCTCATAAATGGCGTTTCAAAGCGGTTGTGTTGATTTAGCTTCCAGACTTCACAAATACCATCGTGCTTTTAAAACTGAAGGAGATAAGAGTATTTGTTATATTCTCTTACAAATCTTGGTGGCCACTGCTGTTACTGTACCTTTTCCATTTCATACTTGAAAAATCACAACCACGTTAGGATGTTTGTATGCTACCATTGAAAGGTATTGTTATGCCCTGTATTAGCATCTGTAGAATACTCAAGTACAGTTGTGTTAAAACCTTGTTTTTACAAGACTTGCCACTTCAGAAAGTAAGCAGTGGGTATTAAATTTCTGAAGGTAAAATTGTGAATGGGATTCTACCAGCTGTTTTTCAGTCATGCAGTTGTCTCTCTACTGCAGTCCTGGTGCATACAGCAGTTGGCTTCAGCTCAAGGCCCTCATCTTGTAATAGAGAAGATGGTTACTGTCAGAGAACAAGTAGTTTCAAAGTCCTGTGTAAAGCTGGGTATTTGAATTATTTGTAGTATGTAGATAGGCAGTAAAGGGAAGAAAAGACAGAAATCCCTGCCCTTTTATTACAGGTAAGGAGGAATAACCTTGGATAAGGTCAAAATAAGGAGACTGGAGTGGTGTCTTTGCATAATACAATCAGCCTTGTCTATCTTTGTACTTCATGTTCTATAAATCGTTTAGTGACGAAAAGAAAAATGTTCTTTAGGTAGAAGTACTTTTAAAAATTTGTTTGGGTTTTTTTTTGTTACTCTGAGATAACTATTGGTGTTTTATAAGTATTGGTGTAGATAAGAGTATTATAACTTTATCTTAATTGCTTATTCTTAGTTTTTGTCCTTCTACTAATCAGCAACTCTGTCTCCAGATATGTAGTATGAAAGACTGTGAAAACCAAAGTCCAGGTTATATTTTATTCAACCTTATACTGTTGTCTTTTCAGCCTGCCATATTTTTCCTACCAATTTTAAGAAACCTATCAATCCTCCCTTTAATGTAACTGCTAAAACTATTCTTGTGAACCACTTAATGTGTTCTCTGCTATGTTTTATTTAAAGCTTTCATGTAAAGTGTGCTGTGTTATCCAAACAAAGGTAGGAATGCCATGCTTGCTGGAGGGTCGGGAAGTGAACACAGTGCTCAAGACTTCTGAGACACCTCTCATCAAAGATCTTTCTCCATGGCAGAAACACAGCTAGACTGCAGTTCATTAGACAGTGTTGTTGCTGCATGGCTGTACCATTTCAGTCTCATTTTTGACCAAGAGGTTGCTTGCCAGCCTGTGTTTCACTGAAAAACTGACTTACGTAGTCAGCTTTGGTCCCCATGCTTCCCAGCATTAGAGAGATTGACAGAAATGTCTCTGTTAGCAGAATACAGACCTCTCTCTCTAGTGTCTTGAACTTGGATTTCAGGTTTCAAGCTGCAAAGGTGTCTGTAGCATGTTCCTGTGACTAGTGTTCTTGGCAGGTTGCAGGAAGATTAATGCAGTGGATTTTTTAAAATTTCATGTGACAGCTTTTCTCTATGAACATTTTGCTTGTGATTGATTGCTAACCTTCAGGAATCGAGAAAAATGCCCATATATGGCATATATATATATATATATATACATTTTTTAATTGTTTGAAGTATAGAAAAATACCAGAAAGGTATTAGGATATTTCCTCCACAAAGTCAAAATTAAGTTTAGAGATATCTTTGGTGTTTTATGTTTTGGGTTTGGTTTTTTTTCTTGTGGCTTAAAAATTGCTAGATTTTTTTTATTTCTACACTGAAATGTTTGTAGGTATTCCTGTTTTTAACNTCTAGTGTCTTGAACTTGGATTTCAGGTTTCAAGCTGCAAAGGTGTCTGTAGCATGTTCCTGTGACTAGTGTTCTTGGCAGGTTGCAGGAAGATTAATGCAGTGGATTTTTTAAAATTTCATGTGACAGCTTTTCTCTATGAACATTTTGCTTGTGATTGATTGCTAACCTTCAGGAATCGAGAAAAATGCCCATATATGGCATATATATATATATATATATACATTTTTTAATTGTTTGAAGTATAGAAAAATACCAGAAAGGTATTAGGATATTTCCTCCACAAAGTCAAAATTAAGTTTAGAGATATCTTTGGTGTTTTATGTTTTGGGTTTGGTTTTTTTTCTTGTGGCTTAAAAATTGCTAGATTTTTTTTATTTCTACACTGAAATGTTTGTAGGTATTCCTGTTTTTAACAAATACAGCAGTATCTTTATGGTAATAAGGACTACAAATTTCTTCTGGAAAGGAAGTAGGTAGGGTACAGAAAGACACTCAGTGGCTGAGAGAAATTGTTCCTAATGGGATCTGTTACAACGTACAGCCTTTGCTTGAGTAAGGAAATTAATTTCTGTTGGTGTACTTCTAAGTAGTCTCTTAAATTGTAAGTATTTTAGCTCAACTGGTGGACCTGCTGGCCTATATAAAAATAACTGCCTCTATTTGCATCTTTTTCCCTCTTGTCTTGAGTTAAGGCAATTTCTTTCTCTTACAGATAGGAAGCTCTAGGAGTAATTGAAGAGACATACTTGCATCTGATTAGTTGTGCTTCTAATAAAAACATTATTCTAGAGAAATACTGATGTAAGTTCACCCTAAGAGAGTGAATTCTGAGAATAATGGCTTAGTAGAGAGCCTAGATGAAGGAACTGTGATTTCTCTCTTACATTGGGTGAAAGTGGTTAGGCTTAGTGTGAAATGGTCAGAACATTTGGTTTTAAAGTGGTTTATTTTGTACCCGAAGAGTATATTCTTCCTTAGCAATTTAGTAATGTAAATATAGCATATATATTATGCATACAGCTGGTAACATTTTCTTTCATTAGAAGTACACTTTCCTTAGCTTGGGAACTGGTGGAATTGGTTTGAGCAATCTATGTGCAGAACTATGCATAATCCTTAATAAAGCTAGAGTTCAAATACATACAGCTCTTGATCCTGATATCAGTGACAGAGAACATAAACAAAAGTGAGGTTTTACCTTTTGAGGTACCTCAAGGAATTGATGGCATCAAAGTGTAGAAGCAGTAGAAATTCCAAGGAGGGAGAAGGCAAACAGTCATGAGCACCAAAGAAACTTGGTGCTATCTGACCCCCTCCAAAGGTTTTACTTCAAAGTATAAAAAAGTAGCAAGTACTTGTAATTGATACATGGCACTTTTTTATGAGAAGTGTGGTAACATATTGAAAGTGTTTATAAACACTTAAAAGATAATTTGTACTGTCTCAATCTCCCACAATCATGCTGAATTACAGATAATGTATATTAAAAACATTTCATCTGCCTATTTTTTTAATAAAAGCACTATTGGCACAATTTCTGTTTTACTAAAGGAGAAAACACTGAAGGAAGAAAAGAGTAGAACTTTCCTTAGTGCATTATTTAGGATGAAAGATGATACTGCTGGTAGGAAGGGGGAAGGTTGAGGAAGAGTTGTAGGTTAACAGCTCATTGTGTAGGAGGTGCTGATAGCAGGGGCTTGGCTTGTATGATCACGGAACACACTCTTGAGGTGAAATGACTGCTAAGATGAAATAGTATCTACCTGACCAAGTGGGATGAGAGCATCTTTGCCAGTAGTCTAGCCAAACTGCTATTGAGACTAGGACTTACAGAGGAAAGAGGTGATGGCACTCAAATGAGGAGGAGAAGGTGGTGGACTGACCTGGTAAGCTAAGGATGACGATGATGTGGAGAGGAGTCCTTGAAAACAACTAATCAGAGAAAATAGAAACCCACCCAACAGGTAAACTAAGAGGAAATATCTGTACATAAATAATGAGGCCAGCATTATGAGAGGGAGGATCTTAGGCCTCTTCAAAGAGATTAGCTGTGGTGACCTGGGAATGCCTTTTCCCTTTGATGAGGTTTGTGATTGCAGCAAGTTTCAGGGATTTTTTAACTGCTACAGTATTCTGCCCCTCCCTCCCCCCATTCCTCCCCAGTGTATTATGCCTGTTACACACTGTGTTATTAACTTTTTGTTTTAAGATACTTCACAACTTTTCTAAAACACATACTGACTTGTTATTAACTTACTTCTCTACAGGGTGTGATAGGTGTACAGTTGGTGGTTACCATGGTAATGGCTAGTGTCATACAGAAGATCATACCTCACTATTCTCTTGCTCGTTGGCTTCTCTGTAGTGGCAGGTAAGATAAGTGTGTGAGTATGGTAATGCAATTATGCATCAGAGTAGTAACAGTAAAACATACTGATTTCATCTGTTTTTTTTTTTTTAGTAATTAACTGTTATTAAATGTATTATCATAGCATTGTTACACCTGATTTGTGGGCTCAAGGTAAAAAGACAGTATTACTGTAAAAGAACATACTTGTTTGTTGCTATTAATTGTAGTCATAAAGTTAATTGTTGTTCAGCTCTTATATTAAAGATACAAGGTGCATCCTTTAATATTAAAAAGCTAAATTGTATACAAGATACTGAAGAATTAAAGGGTTTTCTTTTTCTCTGCACTGTCTCTGTGTTGGTAGTCCGCCTCCAGTTTAGCCTTGCGTATGAAGAGTGCTTAGGTATTTATTAAAAATTCTTTTTTAATGTCATGGGACAGGATTAGTGTAAATTTCAGTGCACTACTTCCTTGTAACAATAGATCAAACAGACATAATGAGTTGCAAGGGGAGCATTCCCTCTGTGGCTGTATCCATAATAACAATGAAAGGAACAGCTGTTTTGAATATAAATCAGTGTGTTAAATATTAAAAGAAATGTAGATACTGTGTTTTTTCATTTGGTAAGAAGAATACTTTATATGATCAGCAGGTAGTGTGCTGTCCTTTGTAATTGTTAAAATTTTGAGAATATGAAATCCTTACTGCCTGCTTTCTGAAGGAGTATCCTCGAATAATAATGCACTCTACAGTAGTATTAACAAGTCTTTCCATTGGCTAATTTTCCTCTGCATCTCATAATTATCAACTTGTTCCTTTTTAATATTCCGCATTTCAACACCCATCGAGTTCCTAATGAGAAGTGACTGTAAATGTTGTTTGCTTGTGTGTTAGGTGTAACAGAAAACAGTAGTTGTCAAGTGGATAATATAAACAGGAATCATACTCTTAATTGTTGTGTGAAGTTTCACTGTTAACCATATTGGCAGGGTGTTGGTCACTTTTCTTGAGCTCTAAAAATAACATTACACTAGTGAATATGAAACTGCCTACCATTTGTTTTTAAGGTGTGTCACCATAAGAGTCTTTTTTATCAGCAAGTGTCAAAATGACGTATTGTACCTTTTATGTCTAAGATTGATTTAAACTTTTATTTGAAAATTTAAATATCTAATTGCTCTTGTAAAATAATTTGTCAATATGATGCACATGTTCTTAAGTCTTGTGAAGTTTTCACTCACTGTATCCTTGTTTTAAGGCATGCCATGTGCCAGTGATAGGGAGAAGTTTGCTGTTCAAATATTTTTCAAATCCATTTCTCTGTTTATCTCTGTGCATCTGCAGATTGATAAATACCTCAAGCAGGATTTCAGCACTTGTGCTTAGGCAATTCTGCTCTTGCTGAAGTCAGTGGGAGTCTTATTGCCTTCCATGTTAGTAGCCTGGAAAAACTCATTGTTGCTTTTCAGTTTTCTTTCGTTTATCTGGTAATTATTTTAATGCTTTTGTACTTTCAGGCACTCTGAATAATTCCTTGAATAGAGGAATTGTATAAAGAGTCAGAAATAATCCTGTGTTCCAGAAATAAAAACAAGTCAGAAGCTACACTGCAACAAGAATCTGAATTTTAATGGCAGAAAGAAAAGCAGTTATTTTCTTAGTTAACTAGATAAACTATCTTTTATCTTTAACCCATTTCTCCTTAGTGCTGTCTTTTTGCCAGTGGTGTTTTCTTTGGCAGACCTGTGTGGGTTGGGTGGAAGAGGGTTTTATACACGTAAGTGTACACGTACAGGCACACTCCTAAGCAGTCCAGCTGTCTAAGGAAAAATTACCACCTGCTCCTCTTTTCCTTTGTTAGTAGACTTCAACTAGTCTTTGGTATCCAACAGTGGTTTTTGAGTGATTTGGTTTGAATGTGTTGCTTCCAAAGGATTGGCAGGCAAGACAGGTCTGAACTGTCTGTAGATAGCCCTTGCTAAACGGGAGGGAGGATAAACACATTATCACATAACATGGAAACAGTAAGTGACCAGTTTGTTTAAAGATGCCTGTATGTGTCTACGGGAAGTCCGTTAAAGGGAAACAAAGGCTTTTCAAAATCTAAAGGAATTGTTAGGATAGACAGACTTAAGGTAATTACTTGTTAGTGGAATAAATAGCTATCATTGACTCTTGAAAAGCTATTTAGACAATTTTTTAAGAAATACAAACTTTTTCAATCAGTGCTATTTTCAGAGCTTGAATGCAACTAAACAGATTTATCGAAATATTTGGCAGTCTAAATATCTGCATAAGCCTTGCATTATTTTTAACTAATAAAACATTCTCTACCAAAACATTGTTTTTAAGTTGCTCAACTATTTCAGTTACTATGTTTTCAGACCATGTCAGGAGGACAGGAGAAAATGAATGTTTTGTTGTGGATTCGTTAATGACTTTCATTCAAATTAACTAGGTCATGTCTGTGTGTCTGTTGCTATTCAGACTGACTTGGATCTGTCAAAGCCACAAGGTAATCAGTTCTGGGATTTCAGTTTTAAGCTAAAACAGATATAAACTACTTTTTATTAGCTCTATCTTTATGAAAATATTTGTTCAAACCTCTCGGTTTTGAGATTTTAAAGGCAAGGTGTGTAGACTTTATCAACTGGAAAATACCAGAACTCTTTATCCTATTAGCTGTAATTAGGTATCACTTGCAACATCGTTTTGTAGTATAATTAAGAGCAAATTGTGGTTTAATTTGTGGTTTGATTTGTGTTGAAATGCTACACAGAACAAGAATTTTGTCTATTCTGCTGCATTAGGTACTATTTCTCTGTGCAGGAAAAATTTTGAAAAATTTCTTCACCCTATAGATGGCTTTCATGATTAGCATCCCAAGTTCAGATCAGGGTGATGTGGTGATGACAAAACAGGAGAAAATATCTCTGCTTTTTGATAGTTGCATTGGGTCATGTGAAGAATAGAAGTTAACATCTCCAGAGTAGTTTGACTTCTTGGATGAAAACTTGTTTCTCTCATTTATTTGTGTCTCAGTCTTAAAGTCTCTTTTGCAGCAGAGTTTGCAAATCACAGATTCCTCAACTGGACCATACATAATAAAAACAAATTAATGAAGTAACTTTAACTTATACAAAATTCAGTTCCTTTTTTCCCTTCCAAAACTATGTTCATGCAAAATCTGCAATATTTGCTGTTTTCAGTTTTGGAAGTGGCAGTGAATTCTTCAGTGGAAATTTGCAGGGTGCAATGATTTGATGTTCTGTTGGCTGGTACTAACATTCTTTTCTCTTGAAGAGTTTCCAAGATAAGCCTTTCTAAAATGGAGTTGGGAATCAGGTGTTGTCAAATGGCTTGAGATTGTTTGGGTTTTGATGCCTTCCAAATTTGCCTTTGCTAACTTTTTGAAATTCAATCTGACATCATCTCTAATTTACCAACATGGATTTGAATGGTCTTACTTTGTGAAGTTTTCTTGATGTGAGGTGGTGGTTGTGGAGTCCTTTATCATCTGTGTTGACCCATGTCACCATGGGTGACAGTTGGTGGCCTTTTACTTCCACACATTTCTCAAGTCTGTTCCTGTTAAATCTTGGTCTCCTTTGCCTCAGCATTTCGGAGCGGAGATTAGAGTGACATCCTTCCTGCATCTGGACAGTAACCTTCCCTTGTTGAATGTGGACAAGGCCTTGTTTCAGCTACTAAGGTTTTTGCCATACTTAGAGATTTAGGTAAAATATAACATCTTAGACACTTAACTATCTCTGTTTGTCCTCTTCAGAATTTCCATGCCATTTCTTGCCTTTTAAATGAATGAGCAATGAATGGTGCATTGATCTGTGAAAGTGGAAAAACTTGTAGGCCAAGTATGTGTAAATTAGGGATTTTTTTAATAGCACTTTTTCTAGTAGAAGTTGAAGATATCACTGAGGAGGTGTTTAAAGAAAGGAATGTTGATGTTACAATTTGGTCTCCTTAAGAAAAAACACTGGTAATGATTATTAGATAATAGCTATTTCAGATTTTGGAAAATTGCTGGTTTGGGGGGATATAATTATAAAGTTGTCTAGAATGTGGTAATCTGATGAGTAATTGTAATGGTATAATTATTCTAGTGAACTTTTCGACCTTGTACAACTGTGTTTGCTGTATTTGGTGGTATCTTTAAAAGTTGGTGTTTTGAGAACTGAACGGCTTTCATGTGACAGAGTGGCAAAACTTTTTAATTATGTATAAATGCCTCATTTGCTGAAGAGAACTGAACTTTAACTGTTCAGTTCTGGCAGGGTTGGTACTGGCACATAAAGGTGCTTTTCTTAGGAGCGACAAATGACAGGTGTCTTAGTAAGTATATAAATCTCTGTTGTGATACAGTTTTTTGAAAGCCATGGTCTGAATTGCTAATAATGGTATTGTTTTACTTGAGATTTTCTTTTTCTTTAGCTTACGGTGGTATCAACATCCCACTGAAGAAGAATTGCGGATTCTCGCAGGGAAGCAAAGAGGGAAGAGTAAAAAAGACAGGTAAATACTTGTTTTGAGCTTGTCTCCCCCTCTTCTGATTTTTTTTTCAGCATTATATGGTTCATCTAATAACTTTGCCAGCCTACTTTTATCTTAGTGTGTGTTAAAAATAGCTAGTTGAATATGACTGCCCTGCTTGCATTAACTGTCACAGTTCTTTACCAAAACATATTCTTTAAGTTTAATAGAGTTGGACATTCCCAAATGGTGCAGAACTGGTTAATTTCCATCCACAAAATGGTCTGTGAAATGCTAATTTGATGGCAAGTTTTTTTAACGAATGTAAGCATTTGGATAAAAAACAAGGAAACAAATCTTAGGATTGTAGCTCTTCATCTTGAAGCAAGAGAAAAAAGATTTGAGTATATTAGTTCAGCATAAGATTACTATGAGCAACCACTGAACACAGCTGTGAAAAAGGTAAATGGGCTCCTAGGATATATTATGTGAAACATTTCTTGTGAATTTCTTGTGAAGAGAGAGGGAAATGTTAATCCTCTTGGACAAGACACCAATGTAGAACTTTATCTGGATTACGGTGTACAGTACTGATCACTGTTCCAAGAAAAATTAATTTTGTATACGAACCAGTGAACAGAGCTACTAGGATCATCCAGGAATCAAAGTCTGTCTTACTCAAGGGGACTAAAAGAGCTGGGTTTGTTGAACCTATCAAAAAGGTAACTGAGGGGATGGAATAGCTGTCTGTCAGCTTAAGCTTGAAATAGATTTCCAGTATTCAGAACAGTCTTACTAGAAGTACAGCTGCGTCAAGAATTGAGACATCTTGAGGTGGTGGAGCTGGCCATGCTGATGGAATATTTCTACATTGGCTGTGTTTAAAAGCAAACAACTCCTCTGGTTTTCTTTGTGGCAACACAGGAGGTTTGCTCTGGCACTGTTTCTTCTATCCCAGTATGAACTCTCCTATAAGTCTTAAGATTTGAATTAAACTGCACACTGCTCATATAATCTGTTAATTGCAATGTAATTTTTTCCTCCTATTTCCTAGCTCTTAAGCAGCATGGTTAGCAATCTTATTTGCCTCATTTACAGTGGAAAAGACCTCTGAGATCATCTAGTCCAGCCTTTGATCACATGTTGATTAGAATATGGCCCTAAGGGCCGCATCCAGTAATTTCTTAAAGACCTCCAGGGACGATGACTCCACCGCACACTGCCCAGGAATGGCAGCCCATTCCAATTCTATAACAATATTTCTCTTGAGGTCCATCCTGAACCTCCCCTGGCACAGCTTGAAGCTAGATCCTCTTATCCTGTCACTGGTTAAACTTGAAAAGACACCATTCCCCACTTGGATACAGCCTTCCCTCAGGTAGTGGTAGAGAACAAGAAGGTTCCCCATGAGCATTCTTTTCTCCAGGCTGAGCCCCCCCAGCTCCTTCAGCCTCTCCTCATCAAACTTGTACTCCGGACCCTTCCCCAGTTCCATGGCTCTACTCTGGACTTGCTCAAGGATCTCAATATCTTTCTGGTTGTAGGGGCCCAAAACTGAACACAGAATTCTAAGTGTGACCTCAGCAGTGCTGAGTACAGGATACAGTCACTGCCCTGGTCCTGCTGCCCACACTATGTCTGATGCAGGCCAGGATGTCCTTGGTCTTCTTGGCCCCCTAGGCCCATGATGGCTTATGTTCAGCCACTGTTATCCAACAGCCCCAGATCCTCTTCTGCTGGGCAGTTTTCAAGTGACTCTGCCCCAGTCTGTAGCTCTGCATGGGGTTGTTGTGACTCAGGTATAGGACCCGGCACTTGGTCTTGATGAACCTCATGCCATTGGTGTCAGCCCATCAATCCAGCCTGTCCAGATCCCTCTACAGAGCTTTCCTGCCCTCCAGGAGATCAATACTCCCATCCAGCTTAGTCCAGATGATCTCTAAAGGTCTTGAACAGTCTGTGGCCCAATACTGAGCCTTGTGGAACACTGTTAGTGACCAGCTGCCAACTGGATGCAACATCATTCACCACCGTTCTCTGGGTTAAATTGTTCCTTGTAAAGTAGTATTTTCTATTTTTTTTTTTTTTTGAAACATTCCTTAAAATTAAGAATCTCTTTCTATCTTAACATTTTTCTGTGACAAAAATGAGGCAGAATAATTGTGAATAAGGTTATAATTTGTAATTATCCATTCAACCAGTGATATTTATTCATATGTAAAATAACTTCTATTATGTAATTATAAGTTTAAGTCCACCTGTAGGAGCCTTAAACTGAAAAACACAATTGCACTGCCAAATAATAATTGTAGTTTGCTCTTATTGCTTTTCCTCAGCCTTGCCAGTCTTTTGCAATAGTAGTAGTAGGTGATTGTACCAGGGTGAATGTTAATCACAGGGGAATATAAAATTTCTAAGAAACTAAAGCAGTAATGTGGAGGCTTAAATGACATTTTCTTTGCTTTGCTTGTTTAACAGCTGAATGAATAATAGATTATTTTTAATGAATAAATCTATCTCTGTGTCCTTGAAAGAAGTGACTCTTGTTCAGGAAGAACCATAGTTAAGTGGTAATTGTTCCTGTTGAGTTAGTTTGGATTTACTGGTTTAGGTTACACAAAATGGAATGTACATCTTGTGAGTCATCTCAACGAGGAGATGTGAAACAGATAGTGTGGGAGAAATAAAGATGCATCTGCTTGAGCTCCCCATGTCCTTCCAGGATAAAGAATCTGTTTTGTCAAGCCCATAGTCTGGCAAAGTCTAATACTTTCTCCTTAAATGCACTCTCAGTCTGAACTAATTTAAAGAGAAATGTTTAAAGGAGATACAAGGAGCTTGCTTGAAAATTTGCCTTAGAAACAGCTGTAATGTGAAATTTTAGTTACTTTTATTCAGTGCATATTACACTTCAGTATATTTTGCTGTAGGCTTTAAGAACACATGGATATTAGGCAGGGTTTCTGCTTCAGAATAGTTTGTATTATATGAAATTGTTACGCTAATGAAAAAGTCCATAGCTACTGTGAATTACTTTGAATTAAAATATTCAGTGGTCTTGGGTATGTTCTGTCTGTGCCTTTTGGATTGTGGGGCCCCTGGGTTAATTAAAGTGTAGGAACACCAAGTTTTGTTGATCTGAAGCGGCTTCAGTGGTCAAAATGCTCATCTCACTCAAGATGATAGTACTTCTGGATACAGGTAATAGGAAAATAATCAGGAGTACACCTGGGGGTGGGGAAGTACACAGGAGTTTGCAGGTAGTCTAGTCCTTGGGCAGTGTTTGGAACTTCTTGTGTAGATTTGCACAACTGAATTTTTTGAGTAATGCTTTAGATTCCTATCTTAAGTTTGCCCATTAAAATCCTTGTGCTTCAGGTTATAATAAGCATTAGTATAACCTGAAAAATTTTGTTAGTGCTTTCTGCTTGTATTTTCATCTCACATCTGGGCTGAGATGAAAGCATTCCTGAAAACTAAGTTCATGATTGGTTTGGTTTGTTTTTAATTCTTATATCCCAATAATTTGGTTTTCTGTGGAAAATCTACCTCTCCTTTTCTAATTTCAGAAGTGGTATTCTAAAATGTGGCAGTTTATTCTTTCCTTCTAACCTTTTAGAGGTTTTAAGTTTTAGGTTTGATTTTTTAATCTAACAAAACATCTGATCTCCTTTAATGTTTTTTTTAATAGTGGGAGAGGGAAGTTTTACATTAGTTAGTAATGCTGATCACCAGACCAAATCCTTTAACTTTGTGTTCTTTTAAGAGTATGCTGGGTTTTTTAAATTCAGGTCTACTAGTGTGACTTAATTTCAAGGAAGCAAAGATCATGACATTGGTATAGTTTGAGAGCTCCAGATGAAAAGTGCCTTTTGTTCTAAATACACACCTTTTTAGATTAGAAAGATACATTAAATTGTCTTCTCTTAATGGCTAGTATCAAGTATCATGGACCTTTCAAGGATCTGGGTTTGTTCAGCTCATGTGATATATTTGCTTGTTGTGACAAGTAAGACTAATGCAATTTTGTTTTTCATTTTTGACCTTGGGAACACCCTGTAGCTCTGAATAGAGAAAATTAGTGGGCTGAAATAAATACTGTCCCCTGGATATTGACCCAATACATGCTCAGATTGTAGCATCTGGAAGCCATTTAGATCCATACCACAGTAGTATGTCAGCATCTTGTCAAGTTATAGCTGGGAGCCATTGACATACCTGGTTGTTTTCCAAGATTTGAACTTGAAGTACTACTTTTTGCTAGAGACATACAAATATTTGTGTTTGAAAAAAAAAAAAAAAAAAGAAGCAGTCTGCATGTTTCTAAAATTTGAAATGTCATTATATATTGAAAAAATCTATTTTGTCATACCCATGCTTGTACTGTCTATTTATTTATTTATTTTACAGAAAATATAATGGTCATATTGAAACCAAACCCTTAACCATTCCAAAAGATATTGATCTTCATCTGGAAACAAAATCTGTAACAGAAAGGGACACTATTGGTAAGAGTATGCAAACAATAATATATTGTTTCCAATATATCCTTATTCTTTCTGTCAAGTGTTTATTTGTAATTAATGCTGAAATATCTATTTTGTAGACAGTGAATGAATAGAAGCAAAACTGGTCATAAATGAGAAAGCAAGTAGTAGGGCTAAGTCTCCTTTCACGTTCCATGAGTGACATTTAATAGCAGTGTTGTGGAAAGGGATGAGTAAGTGAAATCCAGCATAAAGCACAGCTGTTGTATCAGGCGTCCATAGCAGTATGAGACAACACTGAAAGAATCACATCATGGTCCGTTCAAAATAGTTTTTAGCTTTGTACAAGAAAATAACTGGCAGATATCAAGTCATATACTTTCTGCTCATTGAAAATAGGAAATGTGCTGTAGCATTGGAACCTAAGACCTTTCAACCACTCATCTCAAGCTTTCAAGTAAAATGCTGAAAAATGGCAAGTGACAGTACTGCAATATGCAGCATTAAGTGTTTTGGAAGGTACTAATTTTTTTAGATGGTATTTTTGATTATTTAATCATAATCAGTCATTCTGTTACAGAAAGTTCATATATGAGTATGTATGTGATACATATTTTCTTTCTACCTACGTTTTTATATTTATATTTTCTCTAGATAGGTATAAAAAGAAAGGATAGATATTCCTTTGCGGAATGCAGGAGACTTCTCATCTTAAATTGTAGGAGACAGTGTTTGTGTAACAGAAATGAAGTTTTTGAAGTTGGCACATAAATGAACAAAACACTCACAAGCTTCAATTAGTTACTTTCTTGAAATTATAGCATTTAATTGTCAACCTGAGTGATACAGGATAGGGTTTGACTGTGTTTGAAAAGTAATATACACAATTTTTTGGTAAATCAAACCAGATTGTCATTTCAAAATAAGTGTAGGACGTGGAAATACCTGTTTGCCCAATTTCATATCTTTGCCAACAGGTAGCTTGTAGTCAAGTCAAATATTCAATAATGTTTTCTTCCTTTCATGTTGTATAAATGTAGGGAAGGTGTTTGGCAGGGACAATTTGTGTTGTCACAAATTGGTCTTTGCAGTTTCCAACACCCCTGGAAACTCTCCATAACATCCCAGTGATCCCTGGAATTTTTACATTGAAGTTTACACAACAATTATTGCTTTAAAGGATGTATTAACAAAACCTTGATGTGCAAACCGGTATCTTAGTATCTTAGATGGTGGGTTTTTTTTTAAAAAGGTAAGTGTTTATTTGTAATAATTTATAATAAATGATAGTCAGTGAGCTTATCTTTAACAAAGGGTCAAAAAACCTCCTCCTACCTGGAATTTCCTCAACTGGAAAACTGTTTGCTGCCTGTGCTGTGAAATCTAAATTAAGTATGCTTTTTGGATTTAGGATGTTAATGTATAAAAGCTGAGATGATGACATAGTAAAACCTCATAGCCTTATAACTTTGAGTAGTAATCAAGTATTGAATGACAGAAGTGAAGAATGAAGTTCACATTGTTGAGTGACTTTTTCGCTGTTGTCACATTTTACTTGGTTGATCTGGGTCTACCTAAACTTCACTTTAATACACTTAATACACAATTGTAAACCTCTTTTAATTGCTACTCCATTCTATATATATATATCAGTAACTGCATTAAAACATACCTTTAACATTCACAAACTTATATTTTTCAGCATTGCATTACTTTCCAGAATATCAGTGGTTGGTGGATTTCACTGTTGCAGCTACAGTTGTGTATGTGGTGACAGAAGCCTATTACAGCATTATGAAGCCCTCACAAGAAATGAATATCAGCATAGTGTGGTGTCTGCTTGCTTTGGCTTTTGCAGTGTATCCTTTTCTGTTTTCTTGAATCCCTCTACCTATTCCAAATATTTTACATCATTCTGCATTTCGTATAAATCTCTGTGCTATTGATGGGCAGGATAAAAAATTATTTAGCGTTTGGAAAAAGGATGTAAGCTAATGCCATTGTTGGATAATGTATATGCTGTACATGCTCTTCGTGAATGCTGGTATCATTAGCTTGTTAGCATTAATACCAAACCATTTAGGAGAAAAATACATGTATGTGAATGTAGTTAGGGCTCATCTGTAGTATGTAATGGTTCTAAACTAACTTGATTTTGCTCAGTGTGGCAATCGGAAATAGATATTTGTACAGAAAGTACAGCTTTTGGAGAAGTTTGGAAATTCATTGCACATGTTTTGTTTTCAGTATGTTTAATCTGATACTTCCTGAACAGAATAGTACAGTAATGTGTATACTAGTTTATTGCAAAAACACATGCATGAATTCATAATTCTAAAATACATTCAAAGCATTCTTAGAGAAAATAAGGTATGTAGACAATTGTAGGAACTGAGCTCTGTGAAAAGCTAAACTCACCTCTGAAACTGAGGGAAATGATTGTGGAGTGTTTAGGAAACAGGCATTATCAAACCATAAAATGTTTGTTTTGTTATAGAGCAGGCAGTTAATTTTTTTGGTTTTTTTACTGGAGAAGGCAGTATCAGACACAGATGCATGCATGGAGTTAACGGCTTTCCACATACGAATCTAGACACACACTTCAGGGAGGAAGGTTGCATTTTAAAGATATGATAGGGAATAAAGCAGGTGAATTGAAAAATGGCTTGTAAGAGTGCAGATTGTAGAAAGGTAAACTGGAAAGTGAATTGATATAGCTTCTCTGCTCCTTCAGCAGCTGAGAATAGATAAAGTGCTTAGTTACAGGTATAAACCTCTTGAATATTCAAAATTGTTTCCTCTGTGTAAATGCTAGCTCTTCTTTAGAGATTCTTAATATGTTATGGTTTGTTCAGTTGGTTTGTAATATTAGCAGTAGATGGTGGTGTTACGTAAAACCTTGAACTCTAATGTTTGGTTACATTTGGCTAAGAGTTTTGAATAGGCTTAATGCTTGTCTGTCTTTGCTAATTATTAAAACGTGTGCTGCCTTTATAGTATGGACAGGAATTCTTTTCTAAGTAGACTGAAGTATAAATGATAGAATTTTTCCTTGTAATGTATAAAAACTTAATAGAAGAGAAAGTCAACTGACATTTGGAAAAAAGAATGTCAGTAGGATGCTTCCAGATCAGGTATTTCCCCTTTGACATGTCAGGGAACAGATCCAGGGTCCAAAAGGTGGTTTTTCTAGTCTACTGCGAGAAGAAAAACAGTGTCTGGCTCTTGTGCACCTTTTAATTTTATTATACCTACAGTATAGGTAATATATAGTTGCTCCTGCACATCCTTTGTTTTATTTTTTGGTGTGAAGTCAGAAACGTTAGTTAATCTTTGCAGAAGAAGAAAGAGGTGGCTACTGTTTCAAAAATCAGAAGTAACAGCCAACACCTTTCACTCCGATTTTGAGGATGAAGGAGAGTTTAATAGAACTAATCGAAAAACAAGATTCTAATACTAAAGCCAGAATGTACTCTTAGATTTATTGGTGACAACACCCTGTTTGCTTCATCTCTTGTATCTCAGGAATAGTCAATTTAAATAACACTACAGTAATTGCAATTCTAGGTGAAACAGAGTTGTGAATTATATATTGTAGGAAAATCTACTGCAGTAACACTTTCTTACCATGGTTTTGAACACTGTCCTATCATTGCTGTCATTTGGTCATCAATTCAGGGCAAAACTTTTAAAAATATTTAAGTTGCCTGTCAGTGCAAGATTTTTGTTTCAGTAGTGTGAATGTGCAAGTAACTGTTAGTCTGTGCTTAGTACCTCTGTGAGGAGTTATTAGCAGTGTAGAAGGATGCAGTAACAGGAAGCACAGTCTAAACTTTATATTAGCCTTAACATCTCCGTAAGTTTGTGACCATAACTTATTTCAGGCATTAAGGCTTTTTGGATGAAGAGGTATTCATAACAGTTCTTGTGGTCAATGGGACCTAGTGGGGAGATTTCAGAAGAGGTTCATTCATGTGTTGTTACATCAGGCTTTTAGGATGCAAAGAATATTTAATACTTACTCAACTATTCACTAACTCAGTATGCCAAGACCGGAAATGATTCTGTGATAATGGAAGATTCAGAAAAATTTGGTTACCTCCATATTTTTGACAGAAAGCAGTCAACATGTTATGTCAAAGTTAAATATAGAACTAATTTGTGTTTTGCTGACTAGTGTTTCTTCTGTTTCATGCCTGTGTGTTAAGAGCTGGACTAAGGATACAAAGCAAGTTTGCAGATGATAGAAAACTGTGATGATAGAAAACTGTGAGGAGCTGTTGACTCCCTTGAAGGCAGGGAGGCCCTGCAGAGCAACCTCGACAAATTGGAGATCTGGGCAGTCACCAACCACATGAAGTTCAACAAGGGAAAGTGCCAGATTCTGCACCTGGGATGGGGCAACCCTGGTTGTATGGGCAGACTGGGACACAGGAGTCTGGAAAGCAGTGCCATGGAAAAGGACCTGGGGCTGCTGGTTGTCAGAAAGTTGAGTGTGAGTCAGCAGTGCCCTGGCAGCCAGAAGGGCCAACTGGCCCACCATGGTCAGCCAGGCAAGGGAGGGCATTGTCCTGCACTAGAAAAGACATACAGCTATTAGAGAGCATCTAAAGGAGGCCATGAGGATGATGAAGGATCTGGAGGGGAAAGCTGTATGAGGAATGGCTGAGGTCTGTTCAGCCTGGAGAAGAGGAGACTGAGGGAAGACCTCATTGCAGTTACAATTTCCTTGTGAGGGAAGAGGAGGGCCAGACACTGATCTCTTTGCTGTGGTGACCAGTGACAGGACTCAAGTAAATAACATGAGGTTAAGTCCAGGGAAGTTTAGACTGAAGATCAGGAAAAGGTTTTTCACATGGAGGGCAGTTTGTCACTGGAACAGGGTCGTCAGGGAAGTGCTCACAGCACCAAGCCTGACGAGTTCAAGAAGCATTTGGACAGTGGTGTCAGGCACATGGTGTGATTCTTGGGAATGGTGCTGTGCAGGGCCAGGAGTTGGATGATCCTATGGGTCCCATCCAACTCGGAATATTCTCTGCTTCTGTGAATTCACAGTTTTCATGTGTTTTAGTAGGAACAGAAGATGCATCTTTTTCACTTCAACCATATGAACTATAAGTTCCATAATAATAGCTGTTTAAAAAATACAGTTATTTTTGTAAAAGGGTATACTGTAAATTCTACAATGCCTGCAATTGTATACAATATGCGAAGTATACAATTCTATAATGCCTCTTGTGGCAAAAAAAAAAAACTGAATGAAAGGAGGGGCTGGTGTGGGCAATCTGTTAACTTAGCACTGAATACTCCCAAATTATTCTCTCAGTAGATCCTGAATATTAGGTCTTGCAATGGTAGGAAGTGATGAAGCAAGCCATAATGCTTCAATTTTCTCCAACCCAAAAACAGAAGCAGTGGTGATTATTTAACTAACAGAAGGTTTCACTCATGTGTAGTCTGCATACTCATTAACCTACTTACTCAGTTCTGAACCTGCCAAGGTTCAACTACCTATAACTGTAATTTATTGTTAGTATGCTCTCTTTTTCCTCCTTGAATTTTCAAAATCCTCCAGGCACAATCCATACTTGAAGTCTTGAAGTATCTAGGGTGCTATAAATCTGATGATAGGTTAGGACTGTTGATCACAAATTATTATTAAGTCCTTTGTATAACTGCAGGGTATTTTCAATTTGTGATTAATATACCTAGCTGTAAAAAGAGCCTTGGTTTAAGCATGTGTTATTAGAGAAACAAAGCTTTCCAGAACACAATCTGTATGTTCTATTATGTACTTCCTTTTAGGATAAGGTAATACATCCTTTTGATGTATCAATTCTTCCTGTAGAGTATGGAGGGGTCTGAAGGTGGTTACTATATGAGATTAGAATTATTAGATGCTTACTAGATGTGGTCAGGTGCATATTAGAATCTCTCTGCATATACATGAAATTCAGCAGTGTGTATGTTAAATGTGTGCTGCCTGCTGAAAGTGTGACATTGCATAATCATAGTTTCTTGAGAGACTGATGATTGTTCAAATGTTTTGCTGAATAGATACCTCCAAAAATGTTTTCATGTATTCTACATATTGAAATTCTTCCAGTATTAGAAATGGGCAAATACAACTATATTATTACACAGTGGGGGAAAAAAGTGGTGCAGATTACACGCAAAATCCTGTTTATCCTTTTTCTCTTTGTTTTTTTCAAATCACATAATGCCTGGAGTTATCTCCAAATACTTTATTTAAATCTAGACTGGATATTGCCTACCATTTAAATTATAATGAGCTGCAGTTCACAGAAATAAGAGTTGACAGTGTATCATGAAAAGTTTATCCTAATGTTTCACTTTAGAACTAATTTAGAAATGTGCAAAAAAAGAATACTCAATAAATATTTTTAAAATACCCCAATAACAGAGCAGGTGATGTCTTAAATGTTTGTCTTTGTGGCAGTGGGGCTAGATAAAAGGATTTGATATATCATACCAGATCATAAAGGGGTTTTAAGGCTGACTTTTTTTTCCAAGGTGAACATGGGATAGATTTTTCTTTCCTGGATAGGACTCAGTGTGCTGTTGTCTTAATTCTCTTTGAGCTAAAAGTCTCAAATGTGTGCATAGTTGAAGGGCTTGAGAAAATAGCTTAGTGGTGAACTTGTTGGTGTTAGGTTTATGGTTGGACTTGATCGAAAAGGTGTTTTCCAAACAAAATTATTCTGTCTGAAAGGAGAGAAATACAAGTTCCATCTTTTCATGTGTCTTCTTTCTTATTATAAGTAAACCTAGATCAAAACTACTCCAGAGTATACCTGGCTACCCATCCTGTGATTATTACGCTTTAATGTGTTCTGTATTTTAATCTGAAATTGGTTGAACATGTATTACCTTCAAAAGAAATAAATGCTCATCAGAACAGCCCTAGTGTAGATGACCAAAATACAAGTTTATAATTCTTAGTTATAGTTACTTTACAAACTTAATTTTCCTTGACCTTTTTCTTGTGTAGTAAGGTACTGTTTTCATTGACTACTCATTATTTCAAAGTTGAGGATGGAGGTGAAAGATCAGTCTGTGTCACCTTTGGTTTTTTCTTCTTTGTGAAAGCAATGGCAATACTCATTGTGACAGAAAACTATCTAGAGTTTGGACTGGAATCAGGTAACTCCTTTCTTTAGTGTTTCAAACAGCTGCAGTAATTGCATGATCTGAAAAAAATAATTTCCAACATTTCTGAGAAAATCTGTGTTAGAATGAATGGTGTAAGTCATATACTTCTAAGAAAATCTGCTTTGGAATAAAGATTCTAAATAATATCCTATGTATTTTCCTGGCTTTCTCTTAAATAGTGTAATCTTTACCTAGGTTGTTTGTTTTGTTAATTGTATTTGCCTTCCAGTTATAGATTTAGCCCTTTTTGACTTCCATAGTAAAGTGTAGCTTCCTTACTGGATAAGAATTTAAAAAGTTATCTTTCTTCATCTTCCCAAAATGTCCAAATATTACCAATGTTGTTATTCGAGTTTTATTGTATTATGACCAACTAATTAGCACATGAAAGAGCTCTGCTAGACATATGAAAAATTGTCTAAAAGATGACTTGTTACCCAGCATTTTATTTCACAAAAGGGATTCTTCATTTGTATTGTCATAAAATAAATAAAACATATGTGTCTCTGCAGGGTTCTCGAATTTCTCAGAAAGTGCTATGCAGTTTCTTGAAAAACAAGGTTTGGAATCCCAGTAAGTTTCTAGAAATACACTTGTCTGTTTATATGTGAATTTATGATCCATTTGGTTTTTCTTAGCAAGCCTTTGTCTTGCTTGTTTTGCTTTTGTACATGGTTATAAACCCTACAACAGTGTAAAGAGGTTAATGAAAAGAATTTGGAAGTACCTACAAGTAACTGAAGTTACATTAGAGTTTCCATTTTAATATGGAGATAATTTCTAACATTTTGATTGTAGTTCATAAAATATAGTTCAAAACTGTAAGCACTTTTTCACAGTATTTCCTTTCAGCAAGGATTGTTTAAATAATTTTTTTTGTCATTCCTATGGCATGCAAGAGGATGAGTGTGCAAAAGCTACGAGATGGAGTTTGTGTTGAAGTTTGCATCAGGAGTAAATTGTGTTGTTCAGTCCTGTTTTCAGGTTGTAGCTGTGTTCCTATCATGCTAAAACATCTGCTTGCTACAGGACATCCAAGCCTCATATAGACTGTTGAAGGAGCATGCCATAGCTTGTGATGTTACATAAATACACAAACACTGTTTTAGACAGCCTTTGTATATTGCAAAACAGATTTCTGTTACAGTTGTACATGTGTGCTAAAATTTAGCGAGCATTTCATCACTGGGAGCACAACATTGAATTTCTTGATTGGTAGGTCTCAAGTATCATGCAGAAGCTGTGGCATATCTTTATTTTTGAGGAACAGAAGTTTCCTCAAACTAGATTAGTGCAATTTATGAATAAACTCATGGGACACTGGTGATTGAATCCCATGTGTTTCTTAGCCTTTCTTTAATCTGCTTTCCTAAGCTATTGCAAGGTCACTAACTTCTGTATTCATTTTCATGTTAAGTGTTTGTTTAGTTATAAACTGTTGCAGAGCTTTGCCTTTTTTATTAGCAACTGAGTTAATTATCGTGTCTCTTGTTAGTTCAGGTTACATAGATTAAGAAAGAATCTGAAACTTGGATCACTAGATTTGGTTTTGTTCCTTTTTAATCTGTTAGTTGCGTTTCACTGTAACTGTGATGTTTTTGCTTGTTTGAGGGTTTTGTTTTGTTCTATTTTTTTCTTTGTATAATCCTGTGTTTGTTAATTATGTAATTAATTCTGGGATTTGGTTGATCCTGGATATTTTTCCCATAATTTTCTTTATATACAATACTAATCACTTGGAAGAGACATGTTAATGACCACGTGTACATTTCAGATAAATCTGTGAAAAGCTGCAGTAATAAGAGTTTGACAGAGATTTTTAATGGATAATAGTAGAAGAAAGTAACCATTTTGTCTTTGAGCAGTTAAACTTATGAGACATCTGTTCCTCTTAAAAACACAATCCTTAAATTCATTCTATTTTATTTATTTCTGTTACATAGTTTGTTGTTAATTACAATATAAATTTTTTTTTTCTTCTTCTCTACTAACAAAATAACATCTCAAATCAGTAAATTAGGTTTTCTCTTTTTTTAGGAAATAAATAGGTGACTTGGTTTGGTTTCAAAAGTATTTTTTAAGATTTTAATTTCCGATTGGTTTTTAATAATGCTGGTATTCTGGAGGAAGCTTATAGAATACTGTTGGCTTTTTTTATTAAATGTTAGATACTGTTGGGTTGAAAGTAGTCTCTGATACTCCCTACTCCCCCAACTTCCTCCCCAAGAAAATGCTTATTTCCTTTCTTTTCTTTTAGGGGTCCTGTGTCTAAACTAACCTTCAAATTGTTCCTGGCTGTTCTGTGTTCACTTATTGGTGCTTTTTTGACATTCCCTGGCTTGCGACTGGCTCAAATGCATCTTGATGCTCTGAATTTAGCAACAGAAAAAATAACACAGTAAGAGAAAATATATGCAAATAGGTATATGCTACTCAGTCTTAAATCTTTTATGTCTAAAAATAAACAAACTATTCCAACAAGAAGGTAGTGACTTAAGACTTCTGTTGCTGCCTGCTTTTCGTATCTTGAGCAGATTTGCCACCTGCCACTTTCTGCTCAACCTGTGCTCTGCCAGTCTGTTATATTCTTTGCCTTGTAATTAAGAATCCAAATTAAAGGAGCTTTTCTTTCCTCCTGCAAGAGTTCCACCGTGAATGTCTCTGTATCCAGCTTTCTTTCCCCCATCGTGTCTTTCCAGAAGTTAAAATAACCTTTGGGAAATACAAATACAGCCACAGACTTTTTTTTCACCCACACTTCCAGCTGGGCATTATTCCTTTAATAAATTTAGCATAGGATAAAATGCAAAAATGACCCAGAATATTTAGTAAGGGTCATACGTTAATACCAATGTAAAGGAATATTTTCATTTTCAGCCATCTTTCCATTTGGTAGTAAAATGTTCAGTCCAATTCAACTGTTTCTCTTGAGCATTCTCTGGTTGAGCATGAAACTCCAAATGGCTTTCAGAGGTCTTGACTGTTGAAGTTTAATACATGATAATGACTGATTCTGCAGCATAGGGCAGTGTGGGTACTCAGTCTGGTAAAATTCCTAAGAGAACCATTATGTTTTCCAATAGGAAAATAATTTTTGTTCAAACTGCATTTTTTTTCTTTCCCTTCAGGAATGCTCAGCTTAAAAATTAATCTGTTTGAAGTGAGTCCATCAGTCTTGGTAAATTTATAAGCAAGTACACTTGCACTCAGTGTAGTTGTCCTGTATAGCAGCCAGCTACTGGCGTGTTTTATCTGCTGTTACATTTCTGTCTGTGTGTAGACTGTGACTGAGTTACTTCCTAATCTGTTCTTTTCAGATAAATAAACTACTTAGTTCTTAATTGTTATGGTTTTCAACAGTTCAAAATTCCTTTTGTCTTTTCTGTAAGTATTCTGACATCTTCCTTGAGGAATAGACATAACATCCTAGGCAGAAATATAAACTCTCTGAAACAAAAATCCATTAATCAAGAACTAAAGGGGAATTAATACCCACTGAAATGTGCTTATGAAAATTAAAACCTCTCTAGCTTCTTTAGAGGATATTGAAACTGGTTGTTGAAGATAACTTTGTTCAACACCACCAAGTTATTTTCAAAAGTCTACCAATACTTTGGCTATTCAACTGGAACAATGTGAAAGTTACATTAAATGGATTAAAACTTGATAAGGTATCCATATAATTAGGTAAAGCCATTATAAAGAATAAGTGTCAAGTGATAGGTTATAATAAACCTGAAGAACATAACTTGTCCTTGCTGATGCCTTTTTGTCAATGAGTATATCATTTATTGACTACAGTTGTTTGACAGTGACTAAAGGGGGGTTGTAAATGAGGATGACATGTCACTGATACAAAGCTAAAGTTGGGTGCTAAAACAATATCTATCTCTGCAGTCAAATACACACTTCACTTTAAAAACCCCAACCAAAACAACTACAAAGAAAAGCCAACCAACCACACAGAACACAAAAACAACTAAAACCAAAGAAAAAGGCTTAATCAAACCCAAAGCCCCGAAGTCCCCTAGCTGCCCAGAAAAACCACCAATCTCCCTTAAAACCTAACAAAATAACGAAAACTAAGCAACACAAAAAAGCCCAGTGCAAAATCTATTCCTTAATGGAATGGAACTCTTAACGTGCAGGGAACACTGACCAAAAAATGCCCAGAAACTTAAAGGTTAATGATCAAGTACCACTTCACTAATATGTTCAAAATGATTGGTCTGACTCTTTCATGAGTATGGAGAGTAAGTTCATTGTTTTTGGGTAAATAGAATAAAAAATCACCTGGTGTCCCTTTTGGTTTTGAGAACTGGTTTGATTTTTTTTCTTTGGCAGGAGTATCCTTCCCTGCATATATTCGGAGTCTTCTTAACAAATTTGTACAATATTCCTACGCATTCCCTCCTTTGCCAGAGCCTGCTTCACAAGTATTTCAGCCTTCCTGCCTGTTCCAAAAAAACCAAAAAGGTGATTCCAACCACCCTTTGGTACATTCCAGTTCATTAACTCAGTAGGCTCTCTTAAATAAGTAGATCAGGCAAAAGGCTTTCACAGTCTAATGAAATGCTTTGGACTGATCCTTGATGCTGTTGCATTCTCTAGCACCTAGCATCTAACTTATTTCTTCATCTGAAACCGAGGATTTAAATTTGTGTGTGATAACAGCTTCTGTAACATGCAAACATTTTAATGGTTTTAGGAACCTTGATAGTTAGCAATCAGGAATATCTTGTGTTCTTTAGAACAACTTTTGATTACATCATTTTTTCTATAGTGTAGAAGCACTCACTGTAGTGAAGGTGGAGACAAACCTGATTCTGTTAGTGAGGAAATAGTGCACTAACAAAACAACCCAAACCCTTCAAGTGTTCTCATTTCGTTTTAGTAATGAAAGATTATTGGGAAGGAAATTTAGAAATAAACAAGGATATTAATTTCAGGGAGAACTCCAAAAACTATATCCCCTTTATAAATTCTGCTGTTTTGTGCTCAAAGATCAATAAAGCATACTTCTTTTGTTTTTGTTGTGCAGTTTCATACAATTTTTTTGGGGGCTGGGTATCTTCAATTGAATATAAGTACCAAGTTTAATTTAATCAGGTTTTCTAAATAAAATGCTTCATTAAACTGTGAACTCTGACCTCTGACGACTGTTTCTCCTGTTCTTTTTAAAGCCAAAATCCAGTGCAATTTCACAATAATATAGTATTACTGTTTTGTTGAAATTTAAGTCATATGTATAAAACAGGGAAGTAATTTTCTTACTTATCTTTTTCAGAACTATTTTAAAGTTAATATTTCTCCTTTTGAATCTGTATACACTTTCAACAGTATGGTCATTATTTTTGCTTACTAAGTTCCCTCTTCTTTTTCTTCTTTCAGAATATTGCTACATATAAACTTCTTGGCACCTTTATTTATGGTTCTACTGTGGGTAAAACCAATCACTAAGGACTACATTATGAACCCACCTTTGGGCAAAGAGAGCATTCCTTTGTAAGATTTCCTTTAAACGTTCTTTGTGTGGTATTGAGAACAAAACATTGTCTTAGAGCTCTTTGAAAGTCATAGAAACATGAAAGACTTTAATAGCATCTGCTGTCAGAGATATTGTGGAAGGTACAGCTGAGTTCTGAAGAGCTTCTTTTATTTCAAAAGAGTGAGACTTGGTTGCAGAATGTTGAGTGTTAAGGTGGTGGTTCCCAAAAAACTGCAGTCTTCTGGCAGTAATGCGTTATTTTTTGTAGGGGTGGAATACCACCTCACTACTACCTGCTGGAACCTTGTACCTTGCATATTGGTGTAGGAGAGAGGTGGTTTCACCAAAAACAGTTGAGATATGTTGGCATGGGAACAGAGCTAGGAGGTTTGTCTTAAGATCTACATACTGATGAAGTGGCATTGAATTGATAAGTAAAATACTTAAAATATAGAAAGGGAAAGAATTTCCAAGAAGAGTGGTATGATGGGCTGATACGTTTCTTGCTTTCTAGAGGTGAGATAAGCTTCTAAAGTGATCCTGTGACCACTGAACTATTACATAAAACACCACAGATATACATATTTTGTATATCTTTTGTTCTCCAGTTCATCTTAGATGTGGGTTGGGCAATTACTGGGTATCTCAGGCAACTGAAGTATGCATTTATAATCTAGAACAATCTAATCCTGTGTGTCTGAAAACCTGTAATTATCTGAGCAACCTTGGTTTTTAGTGTCCTGCCTTCATTACTCAGAATTTAAGCATTTAAGAACTGCTCTTGTTTACAGACAAATTAATACTAATTTGTATCTAATGCTATAGGGCTACTGAGAAGTAGTAGGAAAGAGAAACAGAAGGCAAAATTAAATATTGCTTGTGAACTTCATAACTGTAGTTTATGTGTTAACTACTTTTGACAGTTTGCCTCAAGATTGCTTCACAGATGATATAAACAAATAACTGTAGCAGTACATGGTCTTTGGAAAACAGCATTGCCCTTTCTTTATTATCCACAGAATGTCAGAAGATACCTTTGATACCATCAGATTGTGGATTATAATCCTGTTGTGTGTTTTACGGTTGGCTATGATGCGTCATCATTTACAGGCCTACCTGAATTTGGCCCAAAAAAGCGTGGATCAGATGAAAAAGGAAGCTGGTAGAATAAGTATGGTTGATTTACAGAAAATGGTAAGTATGGTGGCACTGAGGTTGTACATTTGTAGTACTTCAACTGTGCAAATTTTTCTTTTAGTTTTTTGTCTTCTGTGGTGCCAAAGCTCAAATGTGAATGAAGCTTTCTAGACTGTATCTCCTATAAAAATAGCATTGTTACAGAGAAATTCTGCAAACCAAAATATGGAGAGATGTATCATCTATGTTATGCAGAGAGTTTGTCCTTGGTTATTTGGAAGTTGTTATAAAAGATCCCTTCCTATGAGTAGTGATCTGTAACTACGACATGAGAAAGAAAAAATGAATTTTGATAGAAGGGCAAAATACTGTTTCCAATTATGATTTTTAAATAGAGGGAAAAATCATGATGAGGTGGTTGTAGTTTGGAATAAAATGACAGCTGTTTAATTCTGTCAGATCACTTTGAAGTGCACCAGCCTAGTTTAAAATTGCTTATCTTATTGTGGACAAGGCAAAATTTCTTAGGATTCTTTTTTTAAAGAAAAGTAGTAAAGTGTACCTTGGACAAATGGAGGAGGAAGAATGGCTGTTGTGTGTTGTCTGCAAAATAAATTTCTAGTGTTGCATGATAGTGCTGTCTAATGATCCTGCTGAGCTGGGGTCTGTTGCAGGAGGTATATTGAAGCATGCTGTAAGACAAAGACTCCTCTTCCAGGATTGTCATTATTACTTGTAGTTACCCTAAGTGTCTGAAAGTCGTAAGTGAACTGTGCAGTAGTTATTTGCAACAAAGTGGCTAGGAATTGGCTTCAGAAAAAAAAATAGGAAATAGATATAATGTTAACTGGTTACGATGGAACTGTCACAGTTGCTGTAAATATGCTATTTTAGTACTGAGAATGTTATTCCCATCTATAAAACAGTAATGTCTTCTCTATGTGGCATTTCTTAAATCCATTGCTCCAGTATCTGCATAAATTCTCTTTGAAAAGGCCATAGTCACTAGATGTAGTCTTGTCTTGTTTTACTAATCATATCTGCTTTATCTTTTTTAGGAACTTTTGCCAGTGAATTCTTTTCTGTGTGTTATTCTACAGTGATCATTACTTTTAAAATTGTTATTTTTGTCATATTCCATCAATTTTTGGACAATATTTTTGTCTCATGCTTTTTCTTCTCTCAGTGTCTCTCTACTTTTTCTTCTCATGTTAGTTTTTTTGATGCTTGCTCATTAAGAAGCCCTTTGAGGCTTGAGAGGTATTCCCAAAACTGTCATGTCTGCCTTCATCATTTCTGCCACCCTACATACTGTTCTTTTTCAAAACCCAGGTAGTTTTATTTCACTGCTTGTGTGCTATTGATTTTATTACTCTTTTCCTTCTTTATTTGGTTTAATCTTTTAGGTCAATAGCTTATATAAAGTATGTAATGTTACAATCTCGAGAAAAATTGAACAGATGGGAGAGCAGGGGGAGGGATATATCTGAATGGATTTCAATGAACTATAGTGTAAGACTGAAATAAAGACTATTTAAATGCTGTTATTGATCTAATGAAAACTCATCTTGTCATTGTTTTTAAAGTACAGGTGTTTTCTAGTTGGAAATTTTTGAAATACCTCACTTTTGAAAAAGGACTGTAATATTAACCAAGCTTTCATTTACTTTTTATGGGGCTTTGGACTGTGACTACTACTTCATTTTTTAAATAGGATTCAGTTTGTAAATGACTTCAACTTGAAAAATTAAGCATATATATTTATTTTTATTTCTGATTTATTAAAATAGGAATCATTGAAGGATGGCATGCAGTTTGCAGAAGCAAAATTGATTCTTTTTTTTTAACAGAATTGATGCTTTTAGTTATTTCCTTTCAGCACTTGCTCTCATATTTCTCCTGAAATTGGAATTCATTATGGAGATTTCTTCATTAGGTCTTTTGAAGACAACATGTCACATGTCAAGAGTTACTAGAAAATTCTTAAAACAGCTTTAATGCATAAGTATTGGGTTTTTAAAATAAATTATTTGTTTTTTTCTAGACTTGTTCATAAAGGTTTGCTTTTATCAACCAGGACTCATGAACTTTACTCTCTTTTGTTTTTCCAGGTGGCTCGGGTATTCTATTATCTCTGTGTAATTGCACTGCAGTATGTTGCACCATTGGTAATGCTCCTTCACACAACTCTGCTCTTGAAAACACTAGGTAGGCAAAATTGGATCAACAAAAGTTTATTCTGTTCTACACAGGGCTTTTTTATTTTCACCTTACTAAAGAGAATTAGAAATCATAGGTAGTTGCAATACAAAAACACCTTGTAGTTTCCTGTACTTTAAAACATTCAAGTGTGGCTTTTAAGCAGTTTTTTGTGTTGCTGCTTTTGAGATCTTTTAATTACATGCTAATTTCTTTGATTTATTTCTGAGAAATTGTGTAATGCAAATAATTAAACTGTTTACTTCGTGCTTTTTAGTTGTCTTTTTAGAAGTATTTTAAAAGTGAACTGTGTGATTGATTTAACTTCATGAGCATCTCGTAAAGGAATTTTTTTTCAGCTTTTTTATCTTTAGTAGGCTTTTAGAATGGGAATTGTGAGATATGGGGTCCATATAGTTACTGGGAGATTTGAAGTTGCTCTGGTTTGGCTTTTTTTTTCTTTTGAGACGTCTTTCATAGCCTGCCATGCAGTTGTGTCATTCTCTTTGCAAAAAGGCAATGGATAGAGATAGGCTTTAGTAGGTTGTGATTCATCCTGCCCTGGAGTAGATATCGTCTGGTGAGATGAATCATACCCAGGACATACAGGGGTCTCAAAGCAGCTATATCACGTGTAGATGTTAGGATGTCAAAATACAAGAGGCATCCTACCCCAGCAGCTTGCTGGTATGACCAGGGAGTCATACAGATGAAGATAGTTTGGATTTACTAAGTTATAAAAATTCAGCATTTTTGTGTGTGTATTAAAAATATATCAAAGACAATCTGTAGAGTGATTGAATTAATAGAACTTGAATTTAATTCTACAAGAATCTGTTACTTGTTTCTTTTTAACAGGTAATTATTCTTGGGGCATCTACCCAGAACTGAATTCTGACGCTCCAGTAGAAAATAGTCTGCTTCCCAATTCTGTTTATTCTGAGTCTCCACCTGCTGATGGAAAGATGAAAGTAACTGTAGTACAAATAACAATGGCTCTGGGAAGCCTAAAGAATATTTTCACTCCTCTCCTATTCCGAGGACTCTTGTCTTTCCTCACCTGGTGGATTGCTGCTTGCCTTTTTTCTACAAGCCTTTTTGGGCTCTTCTATCACCAGTACCTGACTGTGGCGTGAACAAGTCAATGGACAGAGCAAGTGTGAGGTCAGATTCTTGATACAAACCCAGGTACCCAAGAGGAGATGAAGAGAAAAGAAAACTATGTATGTGAAGAGAAAACATATCATAATTATTTTTAAACACTTCCGTGGTGTTCTCAGGGTGAATAATCTTAAAATGTTTAAAATTGTAACTGGGTGTTTTTTTTGTTACCCAAATGGTAGGTAACTAATTGAATTGTAGTCCTGGGACTGAATGACATTATTGTGTTTTAGATGGCGGTAAGCATGCTGAGAAGATGTGACCTCTGAGTATCTTGGTTTCCATAAATAGCAAGCCAAACTCAAAAATTTGTGTTTTAAGCATCAACAGTCACTGACTGAACTGCATTCAAAGGGTACTGGACATAGTGATGGTGGCTGCCTATCAATTAAGTCTTGAAACTGAGCCATACATTGAAAGGAGAGAGAGGGGATTTTAAAAAAAATTCTGTTGGATAGCTATTGATCACTTTTCTCCTTGGAAAATGAAAAAAATCCAACAGAACAAAAGAGATACTGTATATTACAGTAAGGAAAGTTGTACAAAATATAAATTTAATAGGAGTAGATGTATGTACCTGACAGGTATTGCTGCCTACATATTTTGCAGGAGTGCTTGTGCAGTAAGAAGAGAGTTATAACAAATATATTATTTCAGTCCCTGCAGTCATTTTGAAGTAATGGCCATCTGTATTGGNGAAAGGGCTATTTGGTTTTTTTGTGCCTCTTTAGAGGTACTTAGCTACATTAAAGAATTTACACTGTCCTGGAAGAAAGATCTACTTAAACTGTTAATCTTAAAATTTCTGTTCTGTCAAATCGTCATCTTTTGCCACTTTAATCTGTGCTAACTTGACCATATAATGATAATTAATATATCTTGGCTTCAGAAATAGATTTTCTGTATAATAAAACAGCTATGTAATAAGAAAAAGAGCAAAGTATTAACATTACAATTTTTGCTTAACTGGAGAGATATATACCAATCATAAAATTATTGACAGTTTTTCAGATGTTTTGTGTATTTGCAGAACAGGAATGGGGATATATACGCAGTAGCTTTTTTAAACAGTTAATATTACACTTTGCAGAGGTCAGTGGGTTTTTTAACTGATACTAGCTGTTTTTATGTTACTGTTCTTTTTCTCTTGAATTTGTGTACAGCTTTGGCATATAATAAGCATTTATAAATGGAAAAGCTTAACTAAATACTTAATATGTAGCAAACCTACCATATGGGAAAACAAACTCAATGAATGCCGAAAATCAAGATTTTAAGCTGGTGATTAACAATCTTACTGTGTTGAAAGCCTTTTAAGTTACTTACTAGTTTATTAAGTTGCATTTATTGGAGAAAGATTTGTGTACACCAGCTTAGTACCTACTGCATGTGTTTGGGATGTCTGAGAACACTTTGCATGATGCTACTGGTTTCATTACAGTATTTCAATGTGACTGGGGCTGCAAGCTTTGTTGTTTTCACACCAGCTTTTTGTTACTAACAGGGACAAAGGCTTAACTGTGAATTGACCTAAAGAATATTTGACCTCATAGTTTCAAATCTCAAAGCATTCCTAGAAAGTATCAGATGAATAATTGAATGGCAAAATATGACAAGTCCAACAATACTGGACCCACTTTTGTATTAGTTCAAGGTATTACTGCAAGATACATCATTACTAATAGAATTCATAAGGCCAGCTTTTACATTAGAGTCAGGTGTTCCATGCTAATTTTTTGTTCAGAAAAATAAAACAATGCAAAACAGTTTGATTCTGACAGTTTAACTTGCCTGTTGAAGCTCACTATATAGGAGATGTAACCTGTTGTTGCAATCTGAAGGAGTAGTTTTGGATACTTGAGAATGCTTCAAAATAATGTTAAACAACAGTTTCTGTTGGCGTAGTCATTCTGAAAACTCATAAGCAAAAGTGAACTGTAGTTATATAATAATACATTCAGCAAAGGTAATAACTGGAACACATAGCTGAACTTCACAAAACTTTTGCTAAGAGCTCATGCTGCCTTACTATTCAAACATCACACTGATCACAGTGAAAAACAGGTACCTGGTGTTACCTATGGTTGACCTCCTGGTCAACAGCCTGATCTGACTGGGAGATGGTCTTTCTCTGGATCCGTTTAATCCTGGCATGAATCCAGAAGGCTTATGAAAAACTAAAATATGGCAATAAAAGCCTTTGAAATGTGTGGTGACAGTGAAACCAGAGGGACTGTATTGCTAAGGTTGTGAGCAGTGCTTCCTACAAGTATGATACACTCAAAAACGTCTTTTAAAGTAAAGTAAGCAACCCTGACAGTCCTGACTTCCATGTATATTGTGTAAGGTTCAAAGGAATATCTGCTCACTTCCTTAGTAAGTTCCTTTGAAACAGCAGCTGGCAAATGCTTTTTTTGTTTGTTTTCTGGAGACCTTTATCAGCACTTGGCAGTGGGGGGAAAGCATCTTGCAGAAATGGAAAAGCAAGTAAACATGACTGAAAGGTTGGTAGGCATTATTCAGGATTCTTGAACATTTTGTCTTGGTTTTTGCTCACTACTTAATCAAAACATTTTAGAATGGTTTGGGTTGGAATGGATCTGGAATGGACCACTTTCCACCAGACCAGGTTGCTCCAAGCCCTGTCAAACATGACCTTGAACAGTTCCAGAGATGGGCAGCCACAGCTTCTCTGGGTAACCTTATCCAGTGCCTCACCACCTCCACAGGCAAGAGTCTCCATGTAACACCTAATCTAAATCTCCCTTCTTTTAGTTTAGAACTGTTCCCCCTTGTCCTATCACTCTCTGCCTGTGCAAAAAGTCATTCTCCCTTTTTTTATAAGCCCTCTTTAAGTACTGGAAAGCCACAGTGAAATCTCCCTTAGTTTCTGAGAGGTTTTAGAAGGAAATGTTCCTCTGGCAAAGAATCCATGTTTGTTTCTTTTTAAATTCAGATCTGCCTTCCTCTCTTAGTGATATGACTTCCATTGCCAATCTATAGTACTTTTCCTATGTTCCCTGCTCAGAATCAAGTAGGCTAAATTAGTTCAAGATTGTATTTTGACTTCTGTTTAAATTTATCTATTTTTGAAGGATTAGTTAATTTAAATAGTTCAAATAACTTTGAATTCCATTTAAAACGTGAGCAGACTTGTTAACATTTGTTTAAACTCTGCACTTTTATTATGTAGGTCCCTTTAGACAAAGGGTTAAGATAGTGATAAATCCAAGTCTTCCAGGAAGTTCAGGAAGGTCCAGACATAACACTGGGCTATTTCTGAGCTAAGGGAAGTTGATTTAGAGCAGAATAGATTACAGAAGGTGTGTTCTTACACTTTGTAGGTGACATTCTCAGGCCACACTTGCCCTCTTTTGATTTCTTCTCAAGCAAGAGGTTATGCCAGTTGTTGAGATTTTGTTAGCTGCGCAGTCTTTTCCTCTTCCAGAATTTGCTTGCTTAAAGGACCAGCAGATTAAATAGTAGCATCAGTACAAGAGAAACATCCTTGTACAGAAGATACTTACAGAAAATTAATTTCTGTTGCATTTGTTCTTCTCATTTGGATCACAAGTACTGCAAGGTGTTTAAACAGTGATATGTTCTCTGGATTGCAAAGTCAAATTTGGCTAAAACAAAAATGCTACCAAGACATCAACACAACATTTAGGCAGCATAACCTCACTCTATGTAGTAGTTAGCAAGCACAGAAATTTCAGCTAACTTCAAAGGAACAATTCAAAATGCTGTACTTCATTACAGTAACTACACCTAAGTGGTAATAGGGATATTGCATATATCACATAGAAAATCGAACACATCTGATCTTAAAGCTCTTGGAAGGCTCTCTAAGGTAAAAGGCCTTATGTCTCTTTATTCTCAAATAGCTGTGCTTTCCACAGAGATAATTTTGATCAGTTTTTTAAATACTACACTTCGTGCTTTTTCACATGATGCATTTCGCACATTTATTTGTTCGACACAGCCCCTCCACATTCAGACTTAACCCCACAGTTAATTCTGTCACTATAAAGTTCCTACGTAGTTTTAGTTAAGGTTTGAGAATTAAGTACCCAGACAAAATGGAGACATTGAACAAGAATGAGGCCAAAGAAAACTGTATGTTCTCTTGGAGAAATCTGTTACAGGTGAGCAAAATTGTAATACAGGAAGGCAACAGCAGGTTACTTGTATCCGAAATCAAATATTAAATGTGAATCTTTACCATTATGAGTAAGACTGTTATTTTTAGCATCTGCAGCCTAAATCCCAAATGGTAAATCAAGAGCAATATTTTGACCTCACTGATACCTACTTTAAAGAGCCTCTAGGCAACAGATGCTTGGAAGCCAGATGTCTGGTCTCACTAAGCAGGCTGATGCAGATTGGTCTGTCTGTGCTTCAGAGTGATTTTTGTGAAACTCCTTCTTCAGGAAGGCCTGCCATGCTTTGTCACTTGTGCAGCACATGCAGTGTAGTAGATGGCATGTCTCATTTGCACTCCTGAGTACTAGACTGAAAGGTCTTCCTCCTCTGAGTGAGATTATGAAGCCAACATGTTATTTCCAGGCTGCTTTTACTGCCATCTGTATATACTGCACTTAACTTTTTCCAGTCTCTCACTGTGGACTGCCAGGAGAGTAATATTGCACTGGATGTTGTTTTGCATGCCAGTGTATATGTATTTTTATACCTTTGATTTCAATGGCGTTTCTAATGGAAATTATTTTTAATCCTAATACCATGGATCATATTTTTGTTTTTTAAATTAATATCAGTGCCTGCAACTAGAAGTAAAAAACTTCTACACTATTTTTCTTTAAAAACTTGATATTCAGACTGAAATATTAACAAGTATGCAGTTTTATATCAAAGTCCAAAATCCACCTGTAAATACTGGATTTTTTCCATGTGATTGCACGTCACTCAAGAACCCTTAGAATTTGTACTTGCAGCATTTTTTCTCAACAACATACTATGCATATGACTCTGCTCTCTATAAAATTCACATCTCTAAAGAGCTTTGAATAGCTTTTTATAAACTCCTTAGTAGTAGGTTATAACTCTTATCGTGATGCAATGCGTTTTTTAAAACCTGACTTAAAATTCCTGTGCTTAAAGTCAACCTTATTCTCTCTTCCTCTGTTCATAGTAACTCTGCCTCCCATATATGTTCTAACCTTACAGAATGCATATTCACAGAATTTTTGATAAAAACATAGGACAAAGAAAAAGGCATGAAAAATTGTGTCTCATAACTGCAGTTCATACCCATGTCATGATGTGGCAACGGTTTTTATTTTTCCCATCTTTGGTCATTCCTTTGTTCCACTGTTAACAGTATGTAAGGTTTTCTGGGAGGAATACACATGGAAAAATATTCTGTAATAGTTACAAAATAAGTTACAAAAAGCTGTCTAATGTTTCAGTCTTCCCATTTATGTGAGTGAATATTAATGCAAAGACACTATGAAATAATTTCAGCCTAAAATTTCTCATACGGTAGACTTGTTACAAATTGCACAGGGAATATCTTCCAAGTTGTAAATATTTTATTTTAAATCTTCTACTTGTCTCTTTGTTGCTGGGAACACACAAATTCAGTGTTGTTATTCAGTAATAGTCTTTTTTTTTTTTCTCTTTAAGTGAAAAGCACTTAATGCTTTCTACTCTAGAACAAACCCAAGACAAAAAGACTCCCCTCCCTTCATTTCAGTATTTGCCAAATGGGAAAGACTCTGATGTTATATATGTAAATTTTAGCTTCCTCTTACTGCTACAATATTGTTAAAATACAATTTTTACAGTTACAGCTTTACATGCTTCACAGCGAGGATGGTGTCAAGTGGCGTTTGCATTATATTGATCTGGTTGCATTACCTGCTGTTTAAAAACAAATTGCCTCCTATGCTTTTAAGGGTTCATCAGGATCTGTGATCAGAAACGCATAGCACAGGTTGAAAAAGCTCTGTTTTGGGGGGTTTTTTTGGTTGTTTTGGGGATTTTTTTAGTGGTGTGGGTAATACTCGGGTACAACCACTACAGCTAATAAATGACCTCCAGTAATACTGCATTCTTTTTGTACATTGTAAAGTGCCTAAACGTGGGTGATTCTGGTACCCCTTGAAGTGGGGTTTGCTATGAAATTATTTTCATACAGTTTTTGGCTTATGTAATGTCCATGTGTGGTTTTGTGTTATTACATATTGGAGACAAATAACATTTTGAAAAAATCTTTTCCATTCCTCTTACTTAAATGGTAATCTAACAACTTTGCCCATATCTGACTGATAATTGAACACCCCTAATTTAAATTAACACCCCTCCCTCTACCACCTGCCACCTCTGCATTGGTTTTTTTATGACCAAGGGCGAATATTTACAAGATTTGGAATGGGTTGACTTACCAAGTTTTGTAGTGACACGTGGGTGCTAATTATACCCCAGCTGGGCAGACACATGGGTGACTTCAGCCAGGTAAGTTGTTCTGCTTGGGCTCAGAAAGGTGACACTGAAGTTCATTGAATCCTTATCAGTTTGGAGCACAAAGAGTACCGAATGTGATACAGCTGACTTGACACCAGGCTCCAAAAAGTTATACCTTGTAGAATTTTGTAGAATTCTGTTAGGGTATTTAGTAGTGAAACCACCCTTACTTTAAAATTGCTTGTCCACCTTCAGGAATGCAAGAGCTGAAGGTAGAAGCTGCTTAGTTAAACGTGGAAGTTAAAAAAGTGAGGAAACAACAGGCCCCTGCACCTGAGTTAAATAAACAATCTGCATATAAAGTGCTCGTAAGTTGAGATGGTGTTGCTGATTCAAATCTACCAAAGGAAGCCTTCTTCTGAGGAAGGCTTGTCACGGCATGTTGAGCTTTTAGCTCTAAGAATTGGCTGTAGAAATTTGTACTGTGTATAGTACACTGTTTGGGAAAACCTGGTACAGTAAGTTTGCTACATATTTCCTTACACTATTTGTAAGAAGTTACATTTTTTATTGTAGAGCATTTAAAAAGCTAGTTTTGCCTTGCTCAGGCAGCATTTTATATTAATGTGAAAATGATAAGCATTGGTTTGTCATCTAAATGCCTAAATTTCTTTAACAACAGTAAATTTTGCAAAATTAAAGCAAGGTTATACTTTCTTATTCCCTGTTCCTTTTGTTGAAATGTTACCATTTAACTCTGCTTTTATAATGCACACATTATTAAAATGAAATTTATGTCTATTAGTTGCTCATGGTAAAACCACAGCAAATCTAAGAGAAACTGTGATATCTGCTGTTTATCGAGTGGCCCATCAACTTGCTTGCCTTTGTAAAGCATCAATTCATGTTGGACATATAATGTCTACTGCAGTGATGTTCCTATACTATTTTAGCATCCGTACATGTACTCTGCATGCCTTTCACTTGTGCACTGTGAAGGATAGACTGTTTTACAGTACTTTAGATTTAAAAAAACCCCTTCCATTATTTTATATAGTATTTCCCATATCCAAAATAGGACAATTTCTAAAGCCAAAGATCAATAAATGTTTATTGTCTACCAGTGTGATTTTTTCCTACTTTGTGTGATACATGCTACTTTTTATCAGCTTGCAAAATCTCCAAAGAGCATGTAATAACCAGGATTCTTATCAGTTTTTCTACTAGTCTAAATTGTTTACTTCTTTTAGAAATAATTGAGTAGATAATTTATTCCCTCCTTCTTTGCGATGCAGCAGAATAAATAACTTTTGAGTATAAATGCAGGTAGTGTCTTATTAATGTGAACAGGAGTTTAACCACAAAGAACAGTTAGAGATTTCATATGACTGTTTCCATTTTTGTGTGTTTCACTATTTAAATTTTTTAACCATTTCTGGAGAAAGATTGGCTGTGCACCATGGTAAGTGGAGGAAATTCTGAGTTTTACACTCAGAGGATTTGTCACCCTTCTTGACTGTTGCCTGTCCTAGTAGGAAATCACTTAAAAAGGGGTTGTGTTTGCTTTTTATAAGAAGAAATGTGTTTTAAAGTATCACATGGTCTCTCCTATTTGTTTCATCCTAGCAGCACTAAGAAGGAATATACTTAAAAGCATCTTGCATAAAATCTTGAGTTTGATTTTGGGAATATCAGATTTGGTTACACATGCATTTTCTTTCCATGTGTGCAACAAATGCAGGTGGATGATGCCAAAATTGCTCAAATAGTTCCACAGCTGTAAAAAAAAAATCCTTGAGAAAACATTCTTCTTTAGCCTTAACCAAGAATGGTATTGAATGCCCCTTCAGCAACAGCCATCAGTTGTGTTGCAAAGGCAGAGTGTGGCATGGTGCTAAGAGCCTGTGCTGACATTTGGGATGGGGATATGAAAGTCTACAAGGCATTAGAGCTGTGGGACCCCTCCTGGAAGTGTAACAAAGGTGAGTTTAAAGTGATGGTTAAGAGGAAAGAAAGGAACAACAGTGGGAGATCTGCTTATGTCTCAGAAGACAGCTTAGCCTTCTGCTTTCTCCATGCAGCCTGAAACTTCAGGCTGCCTTTAGAATCCACAGTCCCTGGGACTTTGCAGTAGAATGGTTTAGCCCAAAATACAAAAGTGACAGCCTTGGCAGTATGCTTCTGGAATGAAAGAAGCCTTGGATTTCACAGGCTGTATGAAATCTTGCTTTTGAATCTACCAGGTCCACACTGTGTAATTCAAAGGACTTAAAAGGTCTTCAGCTGACCTCTGCTGTCATGTACAAACATGCATGATTCAGTGCAGTTCCATAAGGAGTACTCAATTTTTTAAATGTTTCTTTTAGGAGAGTATGTGCAGTGGGAGAGGAAAGCCTGGAAGTATCCTCCAGCCAAGAGGGCAAGCATCTGGTGCTGTCTGGTCTAGGCAGGGCTTAGAAAATGTTGGAGATGTTGCTGGTTTGACATGGATTTTATGACAAATTTTCAAAGAATGCACAACACAATTACTGTTGCCTCCTTAATAGGCTATTACCTGGTGGACTGTGAAACGGATCAGAAAACCACTCTTTTAGAGGAATATTCATGTTCTGTCTAAATCCATACTAAAAAAGAGAAAGCAATTTTTTTATACTTACTCTGGAGTTGAGATTAGAGTTTTGCTTTCTAGGGGGTGCCGCACTGATGAGTCTGAAGGACGGTCAGCTTTTCAGTTCATGAAATGGGAGCAACTCTGTGATAGGTCTCTCTTTAAAGCAGACAGGAAAATAATCTTTCTTACTGAATTACAAGATTTACAAACTACTTTCAGTGATTCTGGATAACTAATCCCTGTCACATTCCTCTCAGCTGTCAAATTTTAAAGCAGCTTTCCAACAAGTATAAAATTTGTCTGATTTCCCAAAGTGGTCATTTCTATAGGTATGTAGTGTATACTGTGTGGAATTTATGCATTGTCAGAAACTGAAAGAATCCAGGCTCTTAGTTGGAGTTAGGTTGGTCTTCAAGCATCAGCAATGTCCCATTTGCTTCCCCTCCATTTTGGTTATATTGTGAATAGGCCAAACCTTCAAGTTTTGCTCTGTTTTCTTCTTTGAGTGAACAGGTTTTGGTATCAGCCTGACAAGAAGAGTAAAATATAAAAATCTTCAGCCCAAACATCTGTATGTTTTCCAGATGGCCACTTCCTCTTTCTTCATGGAGTGGGATTAAGCTCTTGCTGTCATTTCACAGACAGCATGAGATCACAGAACTGGGAAAGGGGACGTGAGAAGGGACATCAGCTGAGTTGTATATCAAGGAATTTGGGCTGCAATTTACAAAATGAAAGCAGTTGTTCTGGACAGGGTTTTAGTTTCCACAGGAATATACAGTGTGGTTATCTGTCATTTCAATGTGTACTGCTAGATGCCATCCTCCGTGTGAGGAATGAGTGTCAGATTAAAAAGCAAAAGGGGCAAGCTGGAGATTATGCTGTGTAGTGCAGAACAAGCAGGACTAATGCCGTAAAACTGCAGGGTGAGGTGATGTACGTTGTTTTTCATGTGAAAACCTGGGAAAACAAGGGCACCAGGGACCAACAACTAAACCACTATTTAATCAGTTTTTATTCTTAGGATTGGAATTTTGGAACTTTTGGATTGGCACAGCTGTGCCTGGTTTGCCACATTAAAGGCACAAATCTAATTTTTTAACACAGACTATGCGTAGTCATTTTTTTGTATTGCATTGGTTTTAATGCTTTCAAAAAGTTTTAGTGGTAAAAGATTTTAAATCTTGCTGACATCTAGTAAAAAGGTAATATAAATTTGACAATAAAAAATAAAGTACGGTAATACAAATGTTTTGTTCTGTCTAAAGAACAACTTTGTAGCTCTGATTCTTACCTGGATATTTGATAATTCTTAGCTCCTTTTAGGCAGTACTAATTGCAAAACAATTGTTTCACTTTTTTTGTGTGTATATGTGTTTTCATTTCTATCAAATGTAGTACTTAGCAATTTTTTGTGTTTCTTTCTTAAAAAGTACTAATTTTAGACCATTTCTTCAATGCATCGAAGTTACTTCAATTCAAACTGATTTTAACTTGTGTCTGTTAGACTTCCTTGTTTTCTGCAGAAACATACTAAGATCTTACTAGGATTTTGGGCTAAAATGCAGCTTTAAGGATCATCTACTCCAGCCCCCATGATCTTAACAAAAACACTGAAATGCATTGCCATCACAGAAGTGCATGCACACATATATTATACACAAGTTTACATACATGTCTTTTTATATATAACCACCACCTCCGTGGTAGCCAGTGACTTTCCTCAAGCATTCCTGATTTTATCTATACATTTAAATTTTCTTAATATTTCCTAGTCTTTTTTCCTGAATCCTGGGCTGCCATTTTGAAAAACAAACAAGAATATTCCAGCAGATTATTTGTTTAATTTCCATCTTAAATGACAGCTATAAATTTTCCTTCTTATTTCTGTTGTCCCTTAGACATTCTTAGCTTTCTTTACTTTTTCCCTGTCTTTCTTCCTGCTGTAGATTTTTTTTTTATGCTTCCTCTTATTTGCATGCTGTTGTTTCTCTGCTTATTTTCTGAGTTTGGTTATGAAAGAAATCCAGCTTTTTTCTTGCTCTGATTCTTTTTCTCCTTCCATGTTACTATTTCTTTAATTCACTGTTATTTATCACCTCTCCTCACTCCCACTAGAAAAGTGACTCTTCTAGACATTTTAGAGGAAGAGCTATTGCAAGATTTAAAACATACCTAAGTCAACCCACAGCACGAATTTATCATTTTGGGAAACTGTATAAAGTCCAGGTTTGCTGCCTTTTGAAAAGTCTCTGATCTCTGCCAGCTCCATAAGTTCCTGATGTTTGCATCTATACTAAACACAGTTATTCTAAACTCACAGAAAAACTATTTTTGTTACACAATTAATAGTTACCTTCAGTCATGCTTTACGATTATTTTCACCACATTTTGATTAACACAATGCTTTCAATCTGTGTTCTCTTAACTTGGTAATCAACATAAAAAGCTGTTAGGTGTTTTCTCTCCATTGCAGAGCTGTACCAAGGAAGGCAGCATTTGCCAAGAAGGCAGTATCTGTGATGCACATTAAATAGAGATAAAAAAGTCAGCTGCTGAGACCTGCAATGCAGAGCTATGCTAAATGGAGCAGCTCTTCAGCAGGACAGGAAGAAGTACCCTGAAAGTTGATTTATTTGCTTAAGTTGATTTAGTAGTATTTCTGCTTTTTAACAAACAAATTAGGTCATGTTAACATTAGCCTGAAATACCGAGGAATAAGTTTTGAAGTGGGCAGGATATGCTGCTTAAATAAAATGTATTTCCTCAATTTGCATTCAGTCTCTACAATCGTGTTTTTACTTCTGTTTTCTGTACCTTTTGATTCAACTATGTGGAAGAGTAAAGGGTTTATTTTTCGCAAACTCTTTATTGGAGACGTATATATATATATCTGAGAAAATGACAATGTACTATATATATCTATATATATATAGTATATATATCTACATGTATATGTGTGTATGTATGTATGTAGATATAGCTACAGCATACCATAAATATCTTATATCTGAGAAAATGACAACATGTCAAGTGCCTCATAGACTTAAAAAATAAAATTAGCTTTTAAACTGTATTTTGAACTATTTTAAAGTTACTTGACAATATTTCATGATTGTGGTGTCTCTTTAACGTGCCTGCTACCGGGTATAAAAATTAAAAGTAATGTGGGAATGAAGGGATGGAATCTGAATGCTAAAAAATGGCCACTGGTCTTGCATGTGAAAAATTATTACTATGCAAATGACCTTTCTTTTAAGAAATTTTAAAATAATGAAATCATTATATACTTCTAGCAGGTCATTTAGTTAAAAAGGTTTTAAAATTAGGTTTCCTGAACAAGCAATATTGCAATGAATCTGAACTAGCAATGTAAATCGTTTGTTTAGTGGGTAAGTGTTAGACCATGACGTGGCTAGAAACATGGAGAGAGAGTTTTACAGGGTGAAGTGTTCAAACTTGTCCACCTCCGAATGAGCTCTTAAACGTGTGTGGACGCCCTGGTCTTGTTTTGCTAAGACTCTTAAACTTGGGTGTGTATCTAACTGGTCTTCTGTTGGTTAAGCAGAGGCACATTGATACTGGATTTAGATGTAGCAGTGTTTAGCCCACTGCAAATCACAACTGAATTCTCATGAATTCCCCCATGAAAAGTCACCCTTTAGGTGTGGGCTGGACATTCCCCAAGGATGAGGAACAATCCAGGAGGCAGCAAATTTCCCTCTTGTGCTCTGACAGAGATGAGTAGGAGATTCATCACCATGTGAGAGTTACTTCGGTTCTATTTCATGTAGCACATGTGGTTCCTTTTCACAAAACTGGTTTTGAACTCTTGAGGAATGTCATGTAGTTTACTTTTGCCAGCATTTTCTTTTTGTTTGCAACCTTCTGCACAATTCCTGTTCTGGTCTTCCTTCATCTCATGCTTTTTCTTACTCTTTGAGGAAATTGGCATGTTCTTAACCTGTATTTCACTGATAAATACGCCTTTTTTACAGACTACATGTGTGGAAAGTTTTTAAGGGAATCTGGGCGCTGATGCTGTTGGGGTTTTAGGAGTTCTCCTTTTGGTTTTTTTCCTCTTAAGGAATTTCCCCCCATGCCTTTTGAAAAGCGACAATAATGACTGGTTATTTAACAGAGACAAAAGAAGTTGTCAGCTCAGGGGAGGGTGCAGCTGGCCACTCTACCTGAGGTTTCCCTTGTAGGGCAGAGATACCGAGAGATTTGGGCTTGTAAAAGATGGGGCTGGGGCAGGTGCTAGCTTGTTCCCTCTGTCTGCTTTGGAGGAGGACAGCTGGAACTAATGCTTGCAGAAGGGAATTCACTGCCACTGCCAGAGCCCAGCCTGTGCCTGCTTATTCTGCTGTGGTGTGAGCCTCTGCTCATGAGAGCAGCAACTGAACTGGGACCTTATTAACACCTACCTCACTAAAAAAGGGACTTTTCACCATCTGCTTGGGTGCCAGGGATCCTGAGCCTCCCTCTCCCTGTCCTGCTCGGAGCTGGGACGCCGCTGCCCCGGCCCCGCCTGTTCTCTGGCACAGCTCCGAGCTTTCTCTGCTCTGTGGTCCCGCACCCCCGGCCTGCTGAGATCTCCCGTGATTCCCGCTACAGCTGCGGAGCTTCTGATACGTCTTGTCTGCCACCCCCGGGGACTTCTGCTCATTCCAGCCATTCCAGTTTGCTGCTTCCGAGGGTCCTGCTGAGGCACCAGGATTGGCTGCCCCTGGGGGTTGTGAAGCAAAGCCTTTCTTCCATCCCTTCTGCTCTCGGCCAAGCCGCCATTGCCGCGCGCTCCCCGAGCTCGCCCCACAGCGCCCCCTGCAGCCGCGGGGGAATCACCGCGCCCGCCCCGCCCACCGGGAGCCAGCAGCGCCCCTGGCGGCTGCGAGCGGAACTGCCCCGAAGGGGAAAGTGCCTGCGGCCGAGAGAGGGCTGTCACTGGGTTTGTGTTCTGTCATCGCTGTCACTGCTGTTTGCTTGTTTGCCTTGTTATACACACTTGTAAAGAACTGTTATTCCTGTTCCCATATCTCTGCCTGAAAGCCCCTTAATTTCAAAATTATAATAACTTGGAGGGAAAGGAGTTACATTTTCCATTCCAAGGGAGGCTTCTGCCTTTCTTAACAGACCCCTGTCTTTCAAACCAGGACAGATGCTCACATAGTCCCTGCTGAATCAAGAGGGATTTTGATTAACTTGAAAAAGACAAAAAATTTTAATTGAAGTTTTTGCAGGTTAGTGACTGGTTTATTGTGTTGTTTGATTCAAAATATATTTCAGAAATAAGTGTGAAATATGTAGTTTTAACCTCACTTGTAAAATCCAAGAGTACACATATTTAAAAATTTATTAGAGCTGCAGGAAACTGTTCTCTGGCAATTTGAACTCTGGGGCATATGCCCTCACAGCTACCTCACTTGTTGCTGTTTTACCCATTTAGTTTGCAGCTGGCTCACCTTGTTCATTTGTGCTGATCTAGTTTTTGTGATTAATTTAGTTGGCCATGGCAGAGGAGGGGAGGGAGGAAAGATTTTTTAAAAAGGAAAAAAAAACAAGAAGAAAGAAAAAAGTTGTTGCTTCCAGGTCTGTTAATGCACTACTTTTTTCTCCGTTGCAGCTTTCTCTGTTTTTTCACATCTATTAAGCTTGGGATTGCACATACACCATACTGTGCCGCTGCAGGATAATCAGCTCCAGCAGATGTCTCTCTTCAGGCCTCTTCTTGGGGCAGAGACAGGAGGATTTTTGCAGCAGCAGTGTNCTCAGCCTGGCCAGTGCAGCTCTAGATCAGTGCAGCTCTACCACCATTTTCCAGTCCTGGTGGTGACACTACTCATGTGAAAGGGGCATCACGCCCTTGGTGTGGAAAAAGAGGGTGCATTTCACCCTCACATATCTGGAGACTAAACAGTTTGCANAGAAATGCATTTTCTTGGGAAGATAAGTTTATACTTCATCAGTGAGCAGCATGACAGCAAGTGGTGTTTTATTAAAAAAATCAAAATCCAAAGGACCACTGTCTTCAAGGAACTAAGATATTTGTGAATTAAATGAATAACTGTGGTGAAACCTGTATTTTCTGATTATTTTGATTTTTTTTGCGAGGCAGAAGTTGAATTATCCCAATCCCATCCTTATTTCAATAAGAGTTTGGAATGTTTTTGTAGTTGATTTCTTAACTGAAGTTGAATAAATTTCCTCTCCTTTTGAGTTATCTTGAAATTTTCCCTCCCACACACCAATATTCTTTTGTTTTAGTAGCTAAACTGAGGTAACCCTTATTCACACAACTTCCTAATTAAAAATGTCTGATGTAGACAATTCGATGCTGCTTTCTGCTGTGTGGTGTGAATAAAAGAAAAAAAAAGTGGAGAGCTTAACATATTTGCTTATATATTTTCAGTTCCCAGCACAACATGCTTCAAGTGTACATCTTCTGACCATAAAACGCTTTCAGTACTAAAGCAAAATCTCTGAAGATTGTCCAGCCCCTTCATGTTTCGGGGTTTTTTTGCTCATGAAGTGTATATTAACTAAAGAAAAAGAGTTCATAATACCTTAGCCAGTGTTGCATAACATAACTGGGTTTCTTTTAATCCAGAAAAGTAATTTCTTTTTTTCTTTTTTCTTGAGTCTTATGATCTACTTTCTGTTTTACTTGATGGGTAGCAAAAATTATAAGAGAAAAATACAGAAT
>VZTZ01022859.1:15273-34514 GCA_013400955.1 Drymodes brunneopygia | reverse complement strand
CTCAGCCTGGCCAGTGCAGCTCTAGATCAGTGCAGCTCTACCACCATTTTCCAGTCCTGGTGGTGACACTACTCATGTGAAAGGGGCATCACGCCCTTGGTGTGGAAAAAGAGGGTGCATTTCACCCTCACATATCTGGAGACTAAACAGTTTGCAAAACTGAGATTTAAAAAAATTACCTTCTAATTAAAAAGAAAAAAGAACCAAAGCCAAAAACCCCTAAGTTGTCAGTTTCTTACTAACTATCCTGGACATAAAATTACTTCCCTATTCAAAGTGGTCTTAGGAGAATTGTAGAGAAACTGTCTCATCGTGCGATGGTGTGGTTTGGTTATTTTGAGTGTAAATCATGACTTTCCCCTCAATCTTTAATCTCATTTTGAAAAGTAGCATGAGAATAGTTTGATTTGCTTAGCAATTTCAGTTGTCCATCCCAGTCAGTCAGGAATGCCTCAAAGTTGTGGATTTATAATATGGACATTCTGCCTTGAAATAACTAGCATTCAGATATTCTATCAATAGTGCATTTTCTAGTCAATATTACACACAATAAAGTAAAATTTCCTAACGAGTTTACGCAAAGTTTATTGCAAAAACTTGATTTTTTTTTCAGCATTATACCTTTGGAATTATCTGTGCCTTTTTTTTCATGGGTTGCTTTTAGCTTCTGAAATCCAACATCTTCTCAGCTGGACTTCAAATTGTATTTTGTCTTCTGAATGAATATAAATCATAAACAGAATTACAGTGTGTAAGGTTGCAAAGGATCACTGGTGGGGTTATCTGGTCCTACTTCCCTAACCTCATGTTTGACTGTTTGGAGATGTGTATTTGTTTTCTTGAGGGTTGGTTGCCTGGAAGCAAGTGACAGCAATTTGCTTCCTTCGAAGTTGATGGGAACACTCACATAAGGGAAAAAGAAAAAAAGTATCAACACTATTCACATAAAATTTGTATTAGTATTCATTCAGGTCTGCCCATAATAACAAGCCTTTAGACATTCCTATTGACAGCACTTATATTAAGGGCACATTTGTGAATTAACACATGAGTAACACACATTTATGAATTAACACAGATATGCCATACCCTGTATGGCTGTAATTTTGAACTACTGTTGGTAAGGCCTGGCAGAATGGTTTTTATTTGTTGCCATGGATACATCTGACATTTTAGGACTAACTAAGAGGAGTGTTGGAGAGAAAAGTGGCAGTAAGTCAAGTACAATTATGCACGGTCTTACACACACATATAATTTAAGAAATTCTAGTCATGAGGTTACAAATTCCAAAAGGTTTGAGGCATTGCAGCTCGGGTGGTGAGGAAGGCTTGCTAAGAGCCCCACTCAAAGTGCTCTCAGACCCCTTCATGAAGGGGTGAGAGATTTGGCAGTTGGAAGGCAGCAAAAGCTCATTGTCCTTTACGGTAGTGTGCAAAATTTACCCACCATTCAGTCAACAGGTGCCCACCCTGCGCTCTGACTGCCCCCAGAGCACCAGGAATTTGCATCTCCACCATGGAAACACAACATGGTGTAACAAGAGTGCAAGTCCTGGTGGGGGAAGGAAGCAGTGATGTCAGGATAGGAGAGATTTCATGTGATACGGCAAGGACAACAAAAAAGGTCTGTACTGGAATTGGTGGCAGAAAAAACGCAACGATATTAGACACACTACATGTATTTTTTCCCTCAGATTCATGCTGTCTCTCTGAATGGTGGGCAGATGCATTCATTGCAAAATCCTGTTGTGGCTGTGCCAGGTTCTCTCCTACAGCTTATTCCAGCAAGTCAGAGTAATTAATCTTCAGGGCCACATTGGAGCTTCCAGCAACATGATTTTATGAGTTATACAAATTACAATCTCAAGGGACCTTCTTCCATCACTTTTTCTCTCTTCTGCCAAAATTATTTTGTACTGTTTGTCTTCTTTAGGTTGACCAGGTCACACCATATCACCAGGGGTTTTCCTTACCCTTTCATAGCTTTAACTTTTCATCATACTCTCCTTTCTGAGAATTTAGCAATATCAATACCTTTTGGGGTACTTCTGTTTGCTCCAGGAATGTTTTCCCCAAACCTTGTTCCTCCCTTTGCTGCCGTTGCTAGCATCCTTGGGCACTACAGCAAGTCACTCCTCTGAAGGTTATTACTTCTTAATGACATCTGCTCTTGAACATTGATGCCTTCCTACACATGTATAGGTAGGGTTGTGTACATAGCAAAGAGAAACAGAAAAATTCTCTCTTGATGTAGTGCTCTCTCTTCCCATCTACCACCCACCTCTTCCCTCTGAATCCAGAGAGCTGCTGCCACCTCATAGACCTATAGTTAGTTTCCAGACTTCTCTTCCCAGAAAAAAAAATCCCTTCTGAAAGCTGTTGAGCTGTGGCCTCAGCAGCAGGATTTGAGGATTTGATTGATAGATGGTTCATCCTCCCACTGAGCTATTCATCAGTGCTTATGCACCTCGTGGTGATGATGCCCAGAGGATGTGTATGTGTCTCCCTGCATGAGGATCAAGACCATCAGCTTCTGAGATAAGATAATTTAACTCCCTTCATCTAGTTTTGAGAGATTCTGAGTGCACAGCTGGGTTTATGGTTGTAGCAAACAGCTGCCTTGCTCTTCCTTTTAAGTTGTTTTTGCAGCTTAAGCCTGTCTTGGCTGATTTGCCTGGCTGCTCTAAGTTGTTTTGTTGACAAAGAATGACAAAAACAAATACAGGAGGAGGGAAATCGGGTGAGAAGTGGAGCTTTGTGGTCTTTGTTGTTATCGTAGAATGATTTGGGTTGGAAAGGACCTTATAGCTCATCTCATTCCACACCCATGCCATGGGCAGGGTCACCTTCCACTGGACCAGGTTGCTCCAAGCCCCATCCAACCTGGGCTTGGGCTTTCAGCAATGGGGCATCCACAGCTACTGGCACTGTGCCACTCACAGCAAAGAAGGAAGGTGTTATGTAACAGTGCTAACAACATTTTTCTAGAAACCTTGTGCTGCACCTAGAACATGTCATTGCATCATTGTTAACAGCCAGCCTCTTGTGCAGTGCTTTGAGATTTACAGCTCAAGGAAAGCCTTTGATAAATCACTCTAATCTTTTCAGGACAAAGATCTCGGCAATGTAAGAATGAGTAACCTACTCACAGCCAAATTTTCAAAGGCAAAAATTAATTTTGTAATGGTTTTCAAATAATTTTTCATGTATTTTCATTTTCAATGATGTGTGAATATACTGTGAGACATCTGGGTGAGGGAGTAGATCTACATGGCCAACCTCCGTGGTCCGAAACAGGGAACTTATAACTAAAATATAAAATAATTGGCTGACTCTGAATTTTTGTTTTCTTTTAAATTATTCCTATGTCACCCCAAAAAGGAACAAAAATACCAGTGCTTGGAGTCAAATTTTCAGTTAGTTAAAGCTGCTGAGATACTTTTAAGCCGTTGCATTGTATATACTTTATACTACCAAATGGTCCACATTCAACAAGTTCACATTCTGAGAAAAATGAGAGTCTTTGGTTACAAGAGTAAATATATACCAAAAGATGAAGGCAGTCCATTTGTGCTGCCAGTTTCTCTTGGAATTGACTGGAAAATGCAGTGGCAACATGTTCTTGTTTCCCTGCAAGTGACTTAAATATATGCATTGATGAAGGCAGCAGAACGACTCATGTTTTGTGTTTAGAGTAATTAAATATGCCTAATTGAAATCTATTTAATTAAGCATAATTAAGTAAACTTAATTTTTAAAATGAAAATACTTTTGTATCTGACTGATCAAAGTTGAGAGTCAAATTATTAAGAGCCTTATACTTCTGTACCTTTAATCAGCTGCTTAACCAAATCATTTTAAACAAAGTCTGATTTATAAAAGCAAAAAGAATTGCATCATTTCAGACTGCAGATTTATAGGTTTACAAACAATTTCTTATAGACTCTAAGTGAGCTCTGCAAAGTGTGAACTAAATAAAAATCATTAGAAAAATGGATTTTAAAAAAGAAGAGGAGGAATTGAGCCTTCCATTTCCTGTGGCTGTAGGTGTACCTTGCTGCTGGCTGCGGGGCTACCCCTGCAACAGGTTGTGATGTTACTTAGCTGATTTGAACATTGTTAATAAATGCCTTTGGTTCTAATTTTTTTAGGCTGTGTGATGTTCATGGCACATTACATGGGACTACCAATGGGCTGCAGCCATTAAATTGAGAATTTTGGGTATACTGTGGCATGCAGAAGTGGCATGAGAGCTTTCATCACCTCTGGTCTGTGAATAAAGGATTTCAATGACCCTCATTGTCAGTCCTGTATCTTTTCTGGGAATTTTCTTCTGCATTTGCCAACTGACAGTTCACCTGTAATACATAGTTCTGCATACATAAGAAGAACCTCTTGGGAAAATAATTGGATAATGATAAACACTCAATATTTTAACAATATTTCTTTTTTATCCCATTTGACCTGTGAGAGGGAAAACCATGTTGGCTCTTCAGGAAGGTGTGGATTTGCAAAACATGAAGGTTTGTTTCACATTGTTGTGAAATAATAAATAATAGCATCTCATGTGTGGAAAGCAAGAAGCCCATTAGAGCTAAATGAACTTGCTACAAAATTTCCCACAGTTTCCAGTATGGAACACTTCAATCCCAGGGACAAAATCAGGAGTGGAGGTAAGGTGTCAGCAATTACTCCAGAAGTAAAACATATCCTTTGGAGTCCTTTTGTCATCTGATGCCTGTGCATTGCTTGCTGGAGGGGGTAAGTGAGTGACCAGTGAAGCTGGGCTGCAGGTGAGCCCTGAGTGACTTGTCTGGGGGCCTTCTGCCCTGGCACCCCACCTCCAGCCTGTGCAGGGTGATGACATGCTGCCTGGTGCTGGCCCTGCAGGGGTGGCTGTCACTCCAGCAGCACGTGCTGCCAAGAACCCAATGTGCTCCAGCATCTAGATCATTAATGAAATAATAGTTTTCCTCACTTGTATATAAACAAGACTAGAAAAACAGAGAGCAGTTCACTTGATAAAATGGTAGAATTTTACCAGTGCTTTGCTTTTTTTTTGCTTTTTTTTTTTTCAGTTTTTTTTTTTTTTCAGCAAAGCAATGATGTCTGTGTGGGATTTGACTGTATTTAATTAAGCTAGTCTTTTTTTCTCTCATTTCTGCCATTCTGTGTGCATTGCTCTATACAAAAAACTTCCCCTATGAACCCCAAACAAGTTCCTGTGTCAGGGATGTGACTAGTTCACATTCCTTCCTATGGAATAACATCAGAAGGAAAGCATGAGAATCGATCAACAGCAATGTTGTGGTGCTAACATATGCCTCTGAAATGGAGGAACACTGTGAGCAATCCTGACAGCAAGAGGACTCAAAATCTTCAGGAACTGATGAATAGCATCATGAACACATTTTCCAGCTGAAATGAAAGAGGAAGTGCTGCCTGCATACCTGGTGAAGTCAGATGGATGTGGGCAAGTGTATAGACTCTTCCCTCTCCTCTGTAGGGCACTCATGCTGAGTAAGTATGACACGTTCCAATAATTGTTTCCTCCAGAAAGGCTGTATTTGGGATATTTTTGAGCAGGCACAGCTTCTGTGTTGTTGCTTGGTAAACTCACAGTTGACTTTTGCAGGGAGAAAGCTGCTGAGAGTTTAGAATTTCAAGGCAAACTCAGTCCTGTGTCTCAACTGGAAATCTCTATTTTAAACCTTCTTGTAGTCTGGGTGAGAAGCAGCATTTGTTTCCTCCTTGTGGACCTGAAGCCAAAAGACAAAGCTTACCCTTATTCATGCATTACTGGCTGATATGGTAGATTTCTATGTTGAAAAGGTTTATCTGGCTCTTACTCCTTGCAGTAGGAGGTCAAATATGAATCACAGAACCACAGAATGGTTTGGGTTGGAAGGGATCTTAAAGATCACCTAGTCCATATCCCCCTGCCATGGACACCTTCAACTAGACCAGGTTGCTCAGATCCCCCTCCAGCCTGGCCTGGAACATTTCTAGAGATTGTTCTGCTTAGTTTGGTAGAGGATCTCTGGTTTGATACACAGACGGGCAGTGGGTAATGTGACAGGATAAGGAAGGACAGAGCTTCTCTTTAAACACAAATCTGTCTGATCCCTCTAGCCTCTGCTGTCCGTATGCTCAGTCTTCTTCAGCAGAGCCTCCAATAGACCTGTCAGATTTGTTTCCATCATGAAAGGGTGGCTTATTTCCCCCTCAAGTTCACTGGGGGCTGTCAGGAGCTTCTGAATGAGCAGCTAACGGGGCTGAGAGTATCAGCTGCCCATTGGTTTTGAGATGCAGGGCTGGGACAGAAGTTTCTGGGGTGCAGAAGTTGCAAGCATCCTCCCATACACAGGCACCCCAGCAAGCTGGCCCACCTCTGCCCTCTGTAAGTCACAACCAGGAGTAAACCACTGTCACTGACATGAAAGGCTCCTTTCCTCTGGTCTCTCCGCTATGAAATTACCTCAGTGCCACACTGCATTTTATGCCAAAATCTATTTTATTTTTCAAAACTGAAAAAATGTGAGTACATTATTGTTCTTGCATTCCTGGTGCTGGAGGTAGCCTAGCAACTCCTTCTGCTCTGTGGGACACAGTAGCATGTGGTCCTGGTGCACATTCATCCTAATAACCCAGTGGTGAAGCATTCCACTGGCAGATGGTTTAGCTAAACTCATGGTTCTCATCTCTCTCTAATTTCAGAATGACAAAGCTCCCTCCCTCCCCATTTATGCCAAAATAGGATAAAGCTCCCGCCCTCAGCATATCCATGGGAAGAAAAAAAGAAAAAAAATAAAAAGAAAAAAGAAAAAGAAAAAGAAAGAAAAAGGAAAAGAAAAAGAAAAAGAAAAAGAAAAAGAAAAAGAAAAAGAAAAAGAAAAAGAAAAAGAAAAAGAAAAAGAAAAAGAAAAAGAAAAAGAAAAAATGGCCATAAATTATTTTATTCTCTTTCTTTTGGGTAGCCCTCATTGTCCAATAGCTTTCACTGTTCACTGGAGATGAATAGCTGATGCTATTTGCCTGGGATTTGTAGCCTGCAGCACCTTGTGAACTTGTAATGACTGGAAACACAAGGGTGTGTTCAAAAGCACATTTTCACACCATGCAAAATTTTACAGGCCCTTTTTTTCTTACTTCACAGTGTCATAGAATCATAGAAAGGTTTGGGTTTGAAGGGACCTTACAGGTTATTTAGTTCCAGTCCCTTGCCATGGACACAATTCAGTGGCATTGAGTATTTTTTTTAACTGAAACTGGCCTAATTTCGTTAATTTAAAAGTTAAATTAAATATTTTCTCCCAGTTTGTTTTATATAGTTTTGCTTTTCCCATTACCCCATGGTTGTCCCCCACCTCCACTCCCCTTGTTTTTATTTTTTTTCCCAGGGAAATGTGTGAAAAACACAGAAAATAATTCTGAAGAAACAAAACACCACACTGAGGTCATTGTTTGGTGAAGCATCCAAAGTTTCAGTGAATTTGCCCAGCACTTTTGGAGCTGGAAACAGTCCTTTGAGCACCTGTGTTGTATTTATTTTTACTGAAAAAGAAAGTGGATTTGGTTTGGCTAGAGAGTTTTTAATTGCTTGAATTACTTTAATTGGTGTGTCTTTCTACATGTCAATATTCTACAAAAAAAGAAAATGCTTTCTTTTATAACAGCATGTGTTGCCAATGCCATTCCCACAAACTTGTCTTTTCAGGTTCAGAACAGTATTGTGATACTTGATTCACTGCCTCTGCCATGCAAAATTAATCTAAGTTTACTAGTATAGAGGTAAAATACAGCTGACCCATATTCCCTATTTAATTTGTTCTAACAGATTGAAAAGGACCTTAAATTGTGAATAAGCAAATTTTCTTCCTTTTTACACAGGCAAAATTTGGTAAGACTTCATTCAAAAGAATTAGTATAAAGAGCTCCTTTTTCTCATTTCATGCTAACTATTCAAAATCATGTTTTACACATTTTTATTTTCTAAAAGCCTGCTCACATTTGGGTAATAAAAGTTCACTAAATAATCATCTCCCAGCTTGATTTCTCAATGACCGTAATTTGTGCTGAATAACAAAGGACTCATTTCATTAAGCCTGTTGCCACTGACTGGCTGACAAGATGGTAAATACTATTGCTAATGCAGCATACCATAGTGGTATTAGAAGGGTAACAACACTGAAAAGCACAAACACAATGAACAGCTTGTCTGGTACCTGGCCAAGGAGTAACATCAGTCCTGAAATCAAACACATAAAAAAAAAAAAAGAAGGAAAAATGAAAAAGAAGAACATATTTGGTTTTGAAAGTTCCTGAGTATTTTAGGAGGTGATAATTCCCATGATGATCCAAAGTCACTTCTAAAACTAGCACAAAACATTTAATTTCTTTCTTCTGAGTATCTATTTCCCTGTGGTTTGTAAAAGGTTTTGCAAGTAACACTCCAGCATTTTATTTCTCATCAAATGCTACGAAGAGAGGAAATCATTCCTTGAAAAGGCAAATTTCAATGCAAGGCCTGATATATCTTTTTACTTTTATTTTATTTTTTGACTACTCAGTGAAAATTAAAAAAGAACAGTCTTAGGGAGAGAAACAGTTAGGACCTATTTTCTAAATCTGTGGTGGGAAAAGACCTGAAGTGCCTGACAGGTGGGCATAGTTTTTCCAACCTACTGGTTTGTTCAAGATGAATATGGTGACTGGATTGGTGTTTCTGTGCCTCCAAACCTGGATAGTGAGCTCCCTGATGCTGCATAATGAGCCATCACAGGGCTGACACTGGTTACGCTACACACCACAATTTTTATAGTAAATAGTAAGAGATAGTAAGAAATTTGTCCTCCAAAAGGAGTGACTTTCCTCCTGTTAAGTTCGGATACTAATCATGCTGATCCCCTGATTGACCACTGCCAGTCTCAAGTACTGCAGGTCTTTGTACCTGGGCATGAAAGCTCTACCCTTGAGAAAGCAGCAAGTTAACTCAGCAGCAGAAGTGACAGTTCTCATTCCCAGGTCAAGCACAAAATTTCTTCCTTGCTCTCTTCAGGGAGGGCTGGAGAAGCATCCATTGCCCAGGTGCCCTCCTCCCATATCATGGCTTTGCTCCACTGGGACATTGCAAGCACAAGTCCCATCCTCAAGATAGGAGAGGCAGATAACATCTCTAGATGTATGTTTAACAATTTTTGAAATATATTCCCCAGCTGACTGCATTGTGGGAAATGGGAGACAAAGACTCCCATCAACTAGAAAGACAGGATACATTCAGATTTTTAACAAATCAAACATTTTTCCCTGCAGTAGGAGGTATGGGAAATAACATATGATGCAGTTCCTTTGCAATTTGTCTGGTTTAAACTATCCTGCTACCAGAAAAAGAGGTTTTCATATCACCCAGGCCATTCAGTATTCCTGCAGAACTTCATGGATATCCTTTAGAATTATTTGGGTTGGAAGGGCCCTTTAAGACCATCACAGTTTTCTCTGAAACTAGGGCAAATTGTAAAGACAAATATCCCTGTGTTCACTGAAAAGTTATTATCTATGAAGTTTAGCAGGTGGATGTGCTAGATCAGCTTCGTACATGTGAATCCTGTGCAATAAAATACTGGATTTGTTATTTGGCAGCTCACAGCTGCAGTTTTCTTCTATTTCTCACCATTTCGTAATGTGAAGGAGAATTGACTGGGTGCCAGACCTTACAACAACATCACATCAGAATTTTGCTGTTTATTGCAGCTCACGTTGGCATACAGACTGATGGAACATTAAGAAAAAGTGTATTTTTTAAAAATTCGGCTTAACTAAAATGGAACAGTTCTTCTCCTAAAGGAGCTTAAAAAAAAAGAACTGTGATATGTTCATACCTTTTCATATCAAATCTAAAATTATTAGTGCTGTCACTCTGAAAGACATAAAACCTTCTCATACTTTCTGTGTATATTTTAGAAAGACATCTAATGGAAAAAAACTGTGCAAGGAAGACCTCAAAAATTGTAGCACTACAAAGGAATTATGCAATAACTATTGCGACATAATTCCTGTTAATTATATTACTATATTACTTTTTAACAAAACTCAGATGCATATTTACTCCGTACACTTTTTCAAGAAATAGAAAGAATTTCCATGCCTAGCATCAAATATATATGTATTTGCTCAGTAGGACAAAGAATTCCTTTTTACCTGGTTTCAACACTATAAATACATGAATTGCATGCACCAGTTCATGGTTTGATGATGTGGTAATTTCTGCCTGCACAGAAACAGGCAAGGTCCCTTTTGTCCCTCATCAAGTAAACAAATACCAAGCCAGAAAACTCATTATTCTTGATAAATATGCACTTCAAAATTTCTTAGAAAGTTTTTCATAAGGCTCATCTCAAAATAAAGGATTGTAATGAGTTATTACTGCACCTCTTCTGATGTGCTGGGGAAAGCAGCTCTGCATTTTGTATGTAGTCATACTGAGCAGAATAATGCATCACAGTTGACAATCTTTTTATGCAGACAATAATGAGATTTTATTACTTCAATTAGAATTAGTACCTACAAAGCAGCTAAGGGAAGACCACATTAAAAGAAATAGAGTAAACAAACCTTTGACAGAATAAAATATTAAGTTGGTATTGAAAATTAAGATTAATATTAGAATGAAGTGTGGGAAACTGCCTGTTTATATCTGACTGGTATATATTTATTTTAGTGTGGTTCAGTGTAACCCCAAAGTCAGAAGTCTTCAGTGGAGCTAATGAGGATCAGTGAGGCAGAACCAAGATTAAGTTTTCATCCAATTTTACCTGACAGCTTTGGCAGTATGTAGCTGAATATAATGCTGTGCAAAATCATAGTTTATGATGCCATACCCTTTTAACCACTGTCCTCATTCAAGCTGGTGTAAATCAACTGATACAATTAAAGAAAAGATGAAAAACATCATGAAATACAATTTTTTGAACTGAATTTTATGCTTATTTTCACAGAATCAAGGAATCACAGAATCAGCTATGCTAGAGGAGACCTTAGAGTCCAACCTGTGACTTAACACCACCCTGTCAACTAGACCCTGGCACTGAGTGCCACATCGTCTTTTCTTAAACACCTCCAGGGACAGTGACTCCACCACCTCCCTGGGCAGCCCACATCAATGCCAAATCAACCTTTCTGTGAAGAAATTCTTCCTAATGTCCAGTCTAAACTTCTCCTGGTGCAGCTTTAGGCTGTATCCTCTCATCCTGTCACTTGTTGCCTGGGATAACAGACTGACCCCTACCTGGCTACACCCTCCTTTCAGGCAGCTGTAGAGAGTGATGAGGACACCCCTTGAGCCTCCTTTTCTCCAGGCTAAACACCCCCAACTACCTCAGCTGCTCCTCATGGGGCTTGTGTTCCAGACCCTTCACCAGCTCTGTTGCCCTTCTCTGGACACAATCCAGCATCTCAACATCCTTCCTAAACTGGGGTTGATTTTCTTTCTTCTTTTTTTCTAATTTTCTTCCAGTGTGTGGAATTTCTAAAAAGACTAGATGACCTTGTACTATAACACCTTCCTGTACCAAAAAAGGCTACAAGAGAGTTGGAGAGGGACTTTTGACAAGGGCATGGAGTAACAGGGCAAAGGGGAATGGATTCAAACTGAAAGAGATTAAGTTTAGGTTAGATATTAGGAGGAAGTTCTTTACTGTGAGGGTGGTGAGGCCCTGGCACAAGTTGCCCAGAGAAGCTGTGCATGTCCCAAGTGTTCAAGGCCAGGTTGAATGAGGCTTGGAGCAACCTGGTCCAGGGTAAGGGGTGTTAGGACTACCTGATTTTTAAGGTATGTCGCAATCCAAATTATGCTATGATTCTATGATTCTGTGATTCTATAGCTGAGCTCCGGCAACTTCTATTAAATCTTTTCTACGTGCTGAAGAGACACAACTATGCTTTTTGTAGAGCATAAATGTGTGTCTGTGTAAACCTGCATTAGTAAGATAATGGTGTAGAGAAATCTGTCTTAGGTATGACTTGTAGAGGGAAAGAAACATACTACATTCCTTTCTCTTTTGCATTTGTGGTGTGTAAGAAGTGTCTATGGAAAAAATATTTTGAAAGTGCTTCTTCTGGGGTTTTATTTGGTCTGTAAATTCAAAATCCATGTCTTTGGTATGCTTTTGTTAGAACTTCCTCTGCTGACTAAAAAATTCCTAGTACTGTCATAGAAAGAATTATCTTTACTACTCCTTTTAAAACTTTTTTTCCAACCACACTTATTTGATGTGAGTGCCGTAGAAACACTCAGGTGTAAAAGATGGTCTTTGTTAAGATTAATCATTCTCTGCTCTTTGAATTATGTGTTATATGCTTACAGCCTACATCTTTGAATACTCCAGTGAGCTCTCCAGAAGAAACCAGAGAAACAATAGCTGAATTTTCCCACATTTTTATTTAACATGATGATGCAAGACAGAAACAGGATGGAAAACAAGCAGCAATTTTCCTCAAATGGCTTTAGGTTCTTTTACATACATCATTTAGGAAGAAGTAATGTATGTATCCAAACAGTCTTTAAAGTATCTCCCTCAGGACCAAAATAATGAGATATTTTGGAGGGGTCATATCAGATGGGAAATGGTTTGAGAGGCACAAGACAAGACAAGTAAGATATCTACTTTCCAAAAGACAATACGTGTTGTACTGTAAAAAAAGTCTTATTCTAACATCACTGAATGCCACTTCAAAGAATAAGAAGGATAAGGTAAAGCTAAGTTTCTTGCTATTATCCTGAACACTCAGTCAGTGAAACCATCACAACTTGAAGATTTATACATTGTGTTTTCTAAGTCAACTTTCAAAATTTATTTTTCCATTAAAACTTCCAGTTTTGTAATACAATCATAGTTTCAAAGCATAGCAATACAATATTCTGGGTAAATTCAGATCACATATTTTGTGTTTACATGTTCTCAACACTACGGCTAGTTGCAACATTTTTCTTAAAACACCAGTGTAAAAAGAAAGGAAATCACAATAAAGATGCTATAAGGAAAGCAGCGAGATCCCTCATGAGGCATAATTTTCTTCAGGTCTCCAGGTGAAAGCTGAAATTCAGTCCAACAGTCAGGCTTTCTTTCAGCTACAAACTTCTCATCTGGATGTAGAAAACAAACAATTAGATTCTCTATATTATGAGTAAAGACAGACTAAGACTTGGTATGGATCAATTCATAAGTTGCCTGACCAAATAAAAGAAAACCATCTTTGTTTTCTATACTCCATACATATGTAGGGAAATTATTCCTTATTTATGCAAAACCTCCAGTCTTTGTGCATCACAATAGTATAATACAAAGATTTTTTAAGCATGGGAGTTATTCTCATGTGAGAACGCATAATCTTTCTGCTGCTCTTATATCTTTAACTGTATTGTAGACAAATTAATTCTTAATATAAAAAATTTTAATACTTTTTTTCTGGAGTTATACAGAGAAGAACACGTCCTACCAGAACCATGGACACCTTTTGTTTAAGAGGAAGCTTAACCTCGGAAAACTGAACAATAGTTTGTGTGATGAAATTGCCCTGTGTATCTAAAATTTAGATAATAATTATCATCTCCACTGAAAAAGTAAGATATCTACTTTCCAAAAGCAACTGCTATCCCATCAGTAGAAAATTTCTAGTTCACTCTCTGAGGAATCATTTCTAGATAGTATAATGATCTATATCCAAGGTCCAGTGTCTGGGATATGGGCTGGAAGGAGACCAATCTGACACAGCATTTAGATATTAATCTGGTAGATTGCATAAACCATTTTCTTAGTCAAGTGAGAAGTTTCCATAAAGACAGTTTAAAGCTCGAATTGGGAGACAACCAGGCAGAAAGAGACTATTTTTAAATTGTCCAGGAGAAACTTGCAGCCTGGTCTGGCAGTCTTTTGGAGCCTGTCTGAGAACATATTGGCTCACACCTGCAGGTTTGGATCAGACCCTAATTAGGGAGTATGTTTCACATCTTTTCAGACTCAATAAGGTACCATAAGAAGGACCATGAAAGGTTCTTACACTCAAGCACTTTACAGTAGGCAAGGAATAGGTACTGGTGCTAATTCAAAGGACTGCAGCACTGTGCATCAGCTCTCTCAGAGCTGGGAGGTACAAACATTACAGTCCTGTGACAATTCTGAGCAATTACACTCCTAGAGTGACAGAAAGTCAAAGCTCTAATGTTAAAATACCAGGCTGCCCTCATGTCTACAGCTTAATAACTGAGATGGTTCTCTTACAGCAATGAAAAAAAAAGAAAGACCTTGCAGATAAAGACTGAGAGCAGGACTCTGCCCTAAATGCAGCACATCTGAACAGGCTATGAAATCAGCCCTCCCTCCTTGCAAAAGGAAGGTTTGAGTATCTTCAGAGGAGAATTCCTCCTGTAGCTTGCACAAAGAAGTACACTTACAGCATGTGAAAAGTTACAGTCACATTAACCTCCAAGGGTACTTACCTTTTGATCTGAGAGGGCACAGGGAGCTTAGATAGGGATCTGCCCTAGGAAGTTATGGTGAACCTCTGAGGAGAACTTCAAGTGGGAGTTCTTACAGGCTCAAGGTGCTCATGGGAGTGCTCCTTTTTAATGCATACTGTGACAGCAAACTTAGAGATAAATTCAGAGACAATCTTGCTGTTCTACCAAAAGAATTTAAAAAGGACAAGCAAAATTCAGCTTTTATTAATGACAAAAAGTGCCAAAGGTCATTATATATTGAGTAAGATGTCATTTGAATACTTCCTTGTCTAGAAGCAATGAGATGGAAATAAATGTTTCTAACCCTGGTTAAAAGTTTTGGCACAGGAAGGTTTTGAAAGCAGCTGCAAAGAGGGAAGTATAGGGAGGACTTTTAAGGGAAGTGCTATGTGAGAAGGAAAAAAAACCCAGTTCAGGAGTGAGTGTGCAATACTGAACCGAAATAACTCCACAAATCAGGTGTAGAGTTAAGTGTATCTACTTGAAAAATACACTTCATTTAATACAGACACCCCTTATGCAAGATGTATCAATGCTTTCAGAGGAGATAAATTCAATTCCTCAAAGACTGTGTAGCTAAAGCAAAGCGATTGCGCATACTTCATTTACTCTGCAAAATATCACAAATGCTCTTTGTTGTTTGACATAGAATCACAGATTCATAGAATACCCTGAGTTGGAAGAGGCTCTCAAGGATCATTGATGTCCGTCTCCTGGCCCTGCACAGGACAACTCCATTGGAATCACACCATGTGCCTGAGAGCAAAACATATGAAGATGCATTCATCGATCTGTTTAATTAATCAATGGAGGAGCAACCTGTTGAAAGCTAATGTCACATGTGATAGGAATACAAAACCTTTTGTTTCAGCATTTGTTTACAAATAGGGGTTTCTTGGAAGATAAGCCTTAGTGAGCTATAACTGTGTTCATCTGTGTCTAAGTAGAGCCATAAATTTGGTTCTGACTTTTTGAGCAAGTGCCTCTCTTGGGGACTGCAAACAGTGCAGGCACCTTCAGCCAAGAATGTCTTTTTTGCAACATAATTGAATAAGCAATTGCTGTTCAGAAGAAACCTTGTGGCTACCAAAACATCAAAAATTTGACTGATGTCGAGGGATTTCTGTGAATGATAGGTAGTACACAATTCTGTTGCTATCAGCTTGATATATTTCTGTCACTGAACTACAATATTGTCTTGCTAATGCAGTTGTAACCATTTTATAAATGGAAAAAAATGTATCTTGCAGAAAATAATGAGTTCTTGTCACGATAAGATAGCCAGCAGGTAAGAAAAACAGTATATTCTGACAGCTGTTTATTAAAGACTGTAGAATTGGACATGTACTTCATTTAAAAATATGATGAAATGAAGTTACAAAGTGGAATATCATGCACTGGCAGTGCAGGAACGCCTGTGAGATGCCACGTAACTCACGTGCCATCATTGTAAATGGAGGTGACACTGCTTAGTGTAGGAAGATGAGGAGAAAGTAGTTCATTAGAGACGTAAATCTAAGAACAGTCAGACGAGAGGAAAAAAAAGTCCTTTCAGAACCTCGGAAAATGAAGCTGAGTATTTGGGTCATGTCTAAAACTGGATGGGTAAAATAAGCAGGGTTTTGAACTGTTTCTCAGGGCAAATATGGCTTCTGTGACCAAGAAGACAATCTTATGGAAAGGTCCTCCATTTGTGAGCTGAGTTTTGGTTAGTTTTATGTTCAAAAAGCACACGGAAGGGTTCAGAAATCAGGACCTCAGTGCTAGTCCAATATTCCCAAAGATCTGACCTTAATTATGGTAACACAGATTTTACATAAGCTTGAGATCTTTGTGAGTGAAAGAAAGGCTGAGAGTAGTAAGTTGCTAATACAGCCCTTTTTGCTAACAAATATTTATAGATCTACTGGCACCATCCCACCCACAACAATGCTATATAATTGGCAAAACATGTTTTGGCTGGAATGTACCTTGCAATGATTCATTTAAACTCCATCAAACTATTATTACGTCAGAATAGATATTTTAAATATTTCCTTGCTTTTAATTGGGTTCATTTTTCAAAATAGTTTTAATTTTCCTCATTTCTCAAAGTAAATCAAGCTTTTCTGATGCATTTAGACCTGTAATAGAGGATTAGTCAAGTAAACTGAGGAGAGAAAAAGCTTCATTACCATGTTTTTTCCCCTTTTACTTCTTGCACTTATTTATTGATATTGACTTTAACTCAGAAAATTTTCTATTGAAAATTACATATGATAAAAAGGCTCAGAGCCAGTATTAAAAAACTATTTCCATTTATGACTTTGTATAATCATACGGCCATATGCTGGCCACATATCATGTTTCCAGTGAAGGAAAAAAGTCTAATTCTGGCCCACCCAGCACGGATTTTTTTTTTTCCCTATTTGCTGTGTCCAGGATATAAACCTGCTCTTCAGTCTGTCATAGCTTTGGACAATTGCTTCCTAAGTGGCCTTATTCAAATGGGTTCCAGCCCCTCTTGCCACTTGCACAGCCTTCACTCCTGGCCACCATCCAGCCTTGTGTCCTGACAGTGTTGCTGAATTATGGTCTTTTGATTTGAAAAAGTCCTTAAGGAAAACTGTTGCCTTGAAAACTATGGTAGATACTTGGTTTACAGGCATTGCTATTTATAGCTGATACATGTTCAGTTATTTATTTCTCTGCTTTGTTATCCTGAATGTTGATCAAAAAATGCTTCTTGAGAGATCTAGTTCAGCTACTTGATCTTTAGTTAAAACTTTAAAGCAACTGCAGCACTTTCTAGTTGTGGAAACAGAATGAAAAGTGATTTTTACTCCTTTCTGCATTTACAGGTAAGCATATTTGTACTGTAAATATCTATGCAAAGTAAATAAATCTAAAAATTTGCATAACTACTATTAAATTGTTCTTGTAATTTTACTCACAGTAAGTCCTTAAATAGACTTATATTAATAGCCTTATACAAATAAGCAAAGTGGAAACTCTCTGCTTGATTCAGGAATAGGATGACAAAATCCTCAGTTATTTACTTTCATAGCAAACTAGTAAAAATATATTTTTTAAAAAGCATCCTTAAAAAACTTACAGCAGAACCTAACCTACCACATACAAGTCTTTTTCTTTCCAAGAACAAGATTTGTTAATTCCATTTCATTTTCAGTGAAAGCTGCCTTGGTAGACAATTGGCTATTGAGAGCAGATGGAGGATTCTGGTTTGACTGGGAGGCTAGGCTTTACTGAAAACATATACAGATGAAAAATTTCTGATGAGGGTTCTTTGGACAAATTAACATGAATTAGCCATTGTGATATCATGATCTCTAACAAGGCAGGGGGTCTTAGGCACTTTTTAATGAAAGAAATTGTTCTGGTCATAGCAAGTGCTCTCTCTGATCTGTATATTTCCTCTTAATGGCAATAATTCTCTGCTCTCTGTGGTATTTGCTGTGTGCCTGAGTGCTTTCTGGGAAAGCATGTACCCCGTGATCTGAAAATCTTCTCTCTTCTGTTGTCTCTCCCTGATGCATGTGTATATGTATGTATGTAAACACACATGTAAATGTCTGCAATACATGTACAGAATGCAAATGGAAATACACTAATGGAATGCTGGTCTCCTGAGAGAGCCAGGATTTAAATGGAGCTTAAGTATAAAGCAGTCTTGCAAAACTGTCATGGATTTACCATCCAAGACATAATTATTGCTCATCACCCCTGTCAGACTGATAATGATGAGGGTGTACAGTCTACAAGTGAAAATGGTGGGGAAGCATGAGCTGATTAATATATTTTCCTAAAGAAATAAATGCATCCTAAAGCAGATGGAAATAGTTGTGGAATGATTGATATAACTGATATAAATATGGTTGATGTAGATCTTATTCTCTAAATACAAAGAAGATCCAAATCTCTGGAAAGCATATGCCTTACATTTAATATGTTGAATGTAGACAATTGGTGCTTTCCAAATACAGACTGCCAAATGCACAAAGAGCAAAGCTTAGTCAAGGTTCATTCTAAGGTCACCCACTCAGTGCAATCATCAATCTGGACAACCTCTCAGTAACCTCCACATACTTTCAGACAAGATCTGGGATTCTTTGTGTCCTGATTAGAGCATACAACAGTTAAATTGTTTTAAATAGGAAATTAAAAGTCTTGTAAAGGTCTATGTGAGGGTCATAAAATGGTTCTTGAGGTGCATTGATGAGGGCTGCTTGGAATTCCTACTCCAAATCTTGCTATAGCAAAGTGAAAGAGCAGAATGACAGAAGAAAGTAATTGCAAACTCTTCAAGTGAAAAATCATGAAAGAATATGCGTGGACAGAGCACTAAAAGGATATATCCTCAGATGGTTTAATTTTTAGAGACACCGTCTCCCTGTCTCAGGAGGCCATGTAGAACTGGCACTGCAGAAAGCATGCTGCTTGCTGGAGGCTGGAAGGAGCAATACAGGATTAGAAATCTGGGAAGGAAGGCAGGCAAGCAAGAAGGAAGGAAGTCAGGAAGATAGGAAGGCAGGCAGGAAGGCAGGAAGATAGGAAGGCAGGAAGGCAGGAAGATAGGAAGCCAGGAAGGCAGGCAGGAAGATAAGAAGGCAGGAAGGCAGGAAAACAGGCAGGAAGGCAGGAAGGCAGGCAGGAAGGAAGGAAGGAAGGAAGGAAGGAAGGAAGGAAGGAAGGAAGGCAGGAAGGCAGGCAGGAAGGAAGGAAGGCA
>VZTZ01022859.1:4125-14699 GCA_013400955.1 Drymodes brunneopygia | reverse complement strand
GAAGGAATTCCGGAAGGAATTCCGGAAGGAAGGAATTCCGGAAGGAATTCCGGAAGGAAGGAAGGAAGGAATTCCGGAAGGAAGGAATTCCGGAAGGAAGGAATTCCGGAAGGAAGGAAGGAGTTATAAAAATCAGCTGAACATGCCCTTCACACAAGTATTGCAAACAGGGTGGTAGCCCAGTTTATGGAGGAATACCGTTTGGGTTTTTAGTGGTTTTTTGGAAGCTGCATGTTCAAGGAGCAGTGATGTTCAGAATCTGGAGAACATGCAGTTGGAAGGGTGAGAATGATGGGAAAGGCAGGAGGCCAGCAGAGAACACAAATGGGACTTGATTTCAGATGAAGCTGTTACAGGTGAATGGTTTACGATTGTTTTTGCTATATGTTGGATTAGCTTGGGAATCATATTGTCAGTTATATCATAATTTATAATGCCGTCTAATGTAGATATCATTCCTTGGAAAGGTATATGTTAACGGGTTTAAGTTGGTTGAAGGGTTTTAATTGTAAAAATTGGTTTGTGAGGGTCAGTCAGCTTGTGAGTTCTGTGGGGTTGGCAGGGGTCAGGCTGTTGCTGGCCAGACTTCAAAAACAACACCACAAAAGGAACAAGGACTCCACCCAATCAAAACCCAAATTGCCTCAGAGACGGAAAAACGTGGGCTTGTGGGGTCCCAGAGAAGTAATGGGGGCGTGGCCATGGTTACTGTGCATGGGGCTGATGCAATCACAAGCGTGTAAAAGGCAGGACCACCATCTTGAGGAGGAGCCTCTGGTACGCAGCCAAGCTCCCAGCACTGCCCCTTTTGCTTTGTATCTTTTTGTGGAGTTCTCAATAAATTTTAATCACTTATTTCCAAAATGGATCCGAGTCGTTTATAATAAAGCAGATCTTCATCATGGACTCTAAACCAAAGATGACCATTACAAAAGAGGATGTGCTTTCAAGACTACAGTCACATCATTCTGCTCAAAAGCCCAGTTATGTCTATCATCCTCAAGACTAGTAAGATTTTAATAATACTTTTATCTTTGCTTTCTTGATCAGTGGAGGGATTCCAGGCAGCTGCTTCCTGAGAAGCTGGCCTACTGATCTACTGATACATCTCTTATAATTAAATAAATAAATTAATTAATAAATAAAGGAATAGAATAGATTAAAATCTGATATGTTTCATTTTGGCAAATTGAGATTTACGACTATTGAAATACTAACCTTGAAAATCATTACTTATGATATAAGTAATAGCGGAACAATATAAGGGAAAACAATTTTTAAGATGGTTAGGTAATAAAATCACTTAGGAAAACTATCGCACATTACTCAACATTTTCCCGACTCAGTAACTACTTCCAATTGTGTTTTCCAGAGTGGAAACGGTATTTTCTTTCCAAATTTTCCCATTTCAACAACATAGGCAGTTCAGGAAAACACATTAATTTGCATAAACTTGTAACCGAGATGGATAGGGCCAATATTGGCCACAAAATGCTAACCTATTTGCCAACCTTTTGAAACAATGGATGAGTGGTTTCCATCAGTGCGTGCAGTATGCAATTTATTGGGTACTTCAGATTATCTTTTGGCATCTTAATTTCTCCCATGTCAAAGGCAACTGACTACTAGCCCAGTTATTTATATTTCCAGAGTGACTTAACAAAAGCAGCTTTCATAGTTTTCTTTGGTGTTTCATACCACAGATATGCCTGGTTGGAAAAGTAGATTTATATTGAATCGCCATTGAAAATATCTTTAAGATGATTTATGGAAAAGGATTTCACATAATGACTGCATTTGGTAAAGCTGTAAACTGCTTTGTTGATTTTGTAACTCTGAGATGTTCACAAGGCCTGGGGATGAACTCTATGTCTTCAGCCCCTCTTCTCTTGACATCCAATCCATTACATAAAAAATGTCCTAAAAGTTATTTCCTGCATTGTTCCTGTCCTTCTGTAAGGATCAGTGTGCTACAGAAAACAAACTTACAAGGAAATTCAGTGATTCACTCAGAGATTTGTTGTGTGTAATTTGTTGCTTTTACACAAAAGACTGTTTTGTTTTTTAACAACCCCCAGTAAAGTCCAAGGCCAGACCCTGTGAAGTGCAGAGCACCTAGTGATACTGCAAGCTGTGCTCATGGCTGTTGTCTTCAGCAGGCACTTGCAGCTCTTGGAAATTTCCATCAAGCCTGCCATACTTTTCAGTATTTGTCAGCAAATAAACATGATCCTAAATCCATGGTTTAGGAGAATGAAAACAGGACAATAAAATGACCATCCGACAACTCTCCTGGAAGGATCTCAAAGGAGTTGTGGTTGTTATCAGCCTAGATAAAAAAGCAAATCATGACTTTATTCTGAAGAAACAAATGCTTACTTTATTGGCAGCAAAAAAATTAGCTAAGCCCATTATCAATTAATGAAGGGAATGAATGCCTGGGAAAGGATAACATATGATTGTTGGACAAGTGACAAATATTGGAGATTAGATGGAGAAATTAACCTGAAAAATACCTAGTTATTTGTGTGAGTGATTAGCTCTGTATTTGAGCATTCTTTTATATGAGTCTATGAAAAAGCAGAAAAGCTTCTTTTTCTGTGTTACCTTGCACCTGCCCTCATGTTCTGTCACTTTTAGCTACTTAATGCAGAAAATCATCCCTTACATAGTCAAAGGAAAGAATAGCAAAAGCGTAAAAACAGTTGTGTAGAAGTGGTTGTGTAGAAGCAGTTCAATGCCTCCTTCTAAATCTGCAGGAAATGCAAACAGCTCCTCATTGTCGAGAATGAAAGATTATTGTTCGGGAAAAGAGCCATTTAGCTAATTACGCATTTGCATTGATTTGGTGAAAACCAAATGAAGTTAAATTAATACAAGACAGATGTAAACCAATTTAAATGTGTGCACATAGTGGTTTTTACCAGTTTAATTGATTTAAAACCAATTCTGAGCATAAACAAGAACATAATTCCTTTCTTTTCCTCCTAATTTACAGACTGAAAAATAGGTAATCATTTCAACTTGGATTTTGATAACTCTACATTAAAAACACAGCTGCATTGTTATGTAAGTACAAGTCTCCTAATTATTAATATGCTGTATATCCTTTCAAAAAGCTATCTCAAATTCATATCTTTCTTTGTAGCCAAATCCTGCATGCAATGAATTGGCTTCAAACCTGGTCCAAAGCCACCTTGGCTGACAGAGTCAAAATCATGGCATCATGATGGTAGGAGGATAAAATTTTTTCCTGAGTCCACACTTGTACATTGAAATGTAAGTAGGTAATGTCATGCAAGCTCCAGAATAATGCTCAGGAAAATGGAGCCTGGCCATTGGCACAGTGGGTTTCTCTAGTACAGAAAGGAGATCACACTCCCTGTGCCTCTTCTCCTTCCATGTCACTTCATCTTCCATCCTCAAAAACTCCTTCTGTCTAATGGGCATTAGCAGTAACTTACTGTCATGCTTGTCCCATGCTACTTATCAGAAGAGAAAGAAGAGAAAAACCCTTCTTAGGACATAGAGAAATGAATACCGTTATTTAAATTTCACATTGATATAGTGACATGAGCATAAAGTGATGGTATATTTCTTTCTTGATTAAAATTCTGCAATGGCATTGACCTGAAATGTGTGTTTAATATCAGACCTCTGCCTAAGTACATAAGACTGTACCATCTCCCTAGAGCTTTTATTATCTGCAGTTTTTAATACTCAAGCTGATTTCTTCAAGTTTCCAAACTGCCAGGGACATGAGCTGAACAAGTATCTCCTGGTATCCCACTTAGCAGTGTGACAGACTTGGTAAGTACGAGCAGGATTGGGGAACCATTCTTCTGCTGCAACTAATAGCATTTCTAGTAAGGTGGACATTTTTCTCTGTTTTCCATCAATATTTATGGCATCTCAAAATGTCAAGAAGTCTTCAGGCATTTCTGGAGGAAAGATGTGTTAGTATCTCTCAGTATCTTCATTTCTGCTTGTCATCCCTCACTGACTTTCAGCTGCAGAGTTTTGTCAAGGTAACAAAGGATGGTCCAAGGTTTGTATCTGTGGTCCTTAAAATCAGAGGTTTGGTGAACCTGCAGGTGGAGAGGGGGAATTCACAGATATCCTAAAATAGTCTTAAAAATTGCTTTAACTGCTGAAAATTGAGGAGTGAGGATGTCAAAGTGATGGACTGGAAAGGACCACATCATTGTTGCATACCACAGAAGTTAAGGAAGGGTTATTTCTGAAACGTAAACCTGTACACACAGAGGTAAATGCTTCTGCATATGCTTATGAAAGAGAAGGAATACAAGCATATATAAAAACACTGCAGACTTACTCGATAGCCGTGTATACAAACACATGTAGGAGAAATAGAGAATCTGCAGGAACTAACATCTTTCTTCTGGGAATAAATTATTGATTTGCTATGTTAAATCAGTTTAAACAAAGAGATATTAAGGTTTCATATATCTAGAGGTTCAGTGTATCTCCTTAAAAGCCAAGATGCATCTCTAACATGCTAAACTCACTGTAATTTATATTTATTCTTCCTGGTTTGTATAAAAAGAGTAACTCTTTATTTGTCATAATAAAATAGACATAATTTGTTGTATTTAACTTATGACAAATTTAACTTAATCATTAACATTAAAATTATTTAGTATAAGGTAATTCACAATAGTCACAGAATCACAGAATAAGCTGAGTTGGAAAGGATCCATTAGGATCATCAAGTTCAACTCCTGGCCTGGAACAGGTCCATCCCCAAGACTTGATGCCAGCTATTCATTCATCCAATTAAAAGTTTAGCACTTGATGTATTTACCTGCTAAAAAATGTAAGCCTTTTTTAAATGAAAAGGTTATTAACTGTGTTTTCACGAGTAATTTTCTGCCACGATGTGGATGTTTTCATGATTAAATATTTCACATCTAGTAAGTCAGGATGCACTATTTTCTTTTCATCAAAATGGTGTGCAAACCAAATTCAGATCCATACCCACAGAGCAGGAAACCAACTTGTAAATCTAAATCATCGGTTCCCATGGTTCTGTTTTCTTGGCCCATTTCCATTCCAAATATTTGCAGGAGTCCTTCACCTGAAAAAAATGAACCCCTGTCAGTGTATCACGCTCTCATATTTTGTTTCAGGGCTTTCTTGGAGTTTCTGAGATGCTTGAATTTAGGGATCCTGGCACCTACATCAAAACTGTTGAGGGTCCTGAGCCTTTGTCACAGACTGCCTTCTTCCAAAGTACTCATTACTCACAAAGAGGATTAAAAAAATCGGAAGATAAAATTCCTTGTGATGTTTTTGCTCATTCTCTGATCAGCAGATGTTTCTTCTGGGTAAAAACGTCTTGATTTTAGGTATTAAACAAAAGGTCATACATTTCACAGAACCTGGAAACTCTCTTTCTGTAAAGCAAGGAGTAATAAAAAGTTTGAAGATATTTGGAATTATATTTTACAGCCTAAGAGTCGGTATTAGAAACAACCCATGAATTTTACTTTGGTCTCCTTCTGGTCACTGGTGACAAAAGTGCTCCTTATGTTTCTAGTAGAATATATTAAAATGGAGTCAGAATTTCTTAACAACAAAATCAAAATGCCATTCAAGTTATATGGGAGATGGTCAAACGCCTTTTTCTCATTCTAAAAAATAATGGCACTTCCTATGCTATTCCTATTTCTTTCTGTGGATACAAAGAATTTCATGAGTGCATAGAGAGAACTTTTTTGCCTATCTCTGTATTGGATTTGCCTGTTGCACTGAAAACTCATTGATTCAGAAGCTGCCTGCAACTGTGTTTGTAGAGTGTTTAATATAATAGGAGCCGACTCCTCAGCTGAGGCATAATACACATCATTGATAATGATGATTTCAAGCTGTGCCTCCCAACAGCTTCTCTGCTTGAAAAACTATACTGAAATCAAGAAGTAAACAATGGTCTTCAAAATCTGGCCTTCTGGCTTGTTTACTCCAGCAGTGCTTAGTCATTTTAAAATATTGCTTGTGTTTGCCTTAACTTTGGATAACTCTGTCAATTTTAGAGAAAATCCCATCATAATCAATGTGTGTATCTTTTTTACTTATGTGCCTCTAGTTTCTTCCTATTGTCATTATTTCACTGTGCTTTGAGCAGTGCTCTAGAGAGCTCACAGCCAAAGAGATAAATACAACTTGAAGGGAGAGAGAAAGATGCAATTGGAATATATTCAAAAATTCCAAGTATTGTCTTTCCCTTGGGGCATATAAAAAATCTAATCTATTTTTAGAGGTTTTAAAAATCCCAGAAGTGTGTTCTATACTTGTATTATCATCTCGACCAGAAACACAGAATTGGAATTGTCCTTTAATGTTTGTTTCACCTATAAGCTGGCAAGAAACTGTATTGATGGAGACTCACAACTGCTACGCTGTATAATTTCTGTGCAGTCCATATTTAAGTAAACTTTCAAACGTGCATCAAGAAGTGGGCAACTATGTTCACATATGTTTGTACTCAAGAGCATTTACAACATGGTTAGATTTGCATAGTCTTGCAAATACACACATTTTTTAATAGTCAAATTAACTTGTTTTAAACTATTTTGCTCCCAGACACTAAACCTAAATTAGTAACCCGTTTAGACATCTCTGATTGCCTGTTTCTCTGATGTGATGGTACGATTCAGGTAGTAACATTTATTTATGTTATTCAAAGTGTGTACTAGGATTCAAAGTGGGGGACTAGATTCAAAATGCAGCCCAAGGGCTGAATATAGAGATAATGCATCATTCTGTAGCAACTGTCTTCCATCATTCCCAGAGCATTCACTGTACAAGCAACACCCTTTTTCACCAGGAAATAAGGATGTTTCTTAAACCTAACACACAACACTTCCAAGACATGCTTTTAAATCAGTTGTGTCTTTTCATGTTATAACTGTAATGTATGTTGGAAAATTAAACAGGAAAGTTCAAGTGTAAAACAAAGCAAAGCAAACCAAAACAAAAAACCCCCTTCCCCATCTGTCAGATTGTGTGTATGATATCATCAGCTGTTCTGTTTGTAGCTATCCAGACCAACCTGCCCCACAGCCTAAGCTTTGTACTCCAGCTCTTTTTACAGGGGCAACGGGCTGGAAAATTAGCACATGCTGTCACAGTTAGCTGAGCCAGGTCTTGTTATCATTGTTTCCAATGAATTCATTCATTCCATTATTTTACATATTGGGCAGATGTTTTGCCACTGGGGCTTGGACCACAGTAACTTGAAGGGCCAAATATTAATGGGCCCCTATTGTCAGCAGAATAGCAGTGCAATGCATGGGAAAAAATACCCAGATAGCTCACTGACACTGGTCTAGGACCTCTAGACTTAGGGTGTAGCCTGTGAAGAGCTTTTATGTAAACAATGCTTCAATAAAGAAAGAATATCTTCTACATTAATATTCAAAACCCACAAATTTTTCCTTCTCTTTCCCCTCTTTTTCTCTCCAGATCAGCACAGTTCTTCAAGACACCAAGAGGCAAGAAAGTGGTATTTATGGTCAATGTGTTTTGCAGAGCAAATCTGTAGGATGTGTGCAAGAAATCACACAACAAAATCTGATTTACAAGGGATGTTATTGAGTTCACAGCTGGAAAAAAAGTGTTTTTATTTTGAGCTGGCTCTACTATTTGTGTGGCTTATAATGGAGCATGTGATTGTGAAAACTTACACCTTGCAATTTGTGTATGCCATAGCTGAAGCGTCAAAATGAAGGCAGAGCATGTTTGTATGTCCTTCCTGGGCATGGAACTTCAAGTAAAAGGAGTGAACTGATTACATATTTTATTTTCATCTTAGGAAACCAAAAAAGCAGGCAACACTCAGGAAACACAGAGTAAATTTTGAGCATTCAGCAAAAAAAAAAAATCAGGATAAAGAAAAATTTGCTCAAGTTATATTGTTGCCCCCTAATGTTGAGGGTGTCTTCCTATTTTCATTTGTTTTGTTTTTAGACCAAATGCCATTCTCAGATGTTTCCCACCCTCCTTCTTGACTTTGGTGAGTACAGTAGAACTCGGTTCTAACCTCAAAGAAGTCTTGGAACAGGCTTCCCAGGGAAGTGGTCACAGCACCAAACCTGATAGAGTTCAAGAAGTGTTTGGACAACACTTTCAGGAATGTGATGTGTTTCTTGGCACTGTTTTGTGCAGGGCCAGGACTTGGACTTCAACAATCCTTGTGGGTCCCTTCCAACTCAGAATATGCTATGATTCCGTGATTGCCTTGGGACAGCTCCACTAGCTCAGCTTCTTTCATCCAGCTTTTCCCAATCACAGAGGAAAAGATGGTGAGGCTAATGGGGATGAAAACTGGCAGAGCGCCTCCTAAGAGGAGGCGTCCCTCTCATTGCCAGCTGTGACATTTCAGGGGTAACACTCTTGTTAGAAAGGGATTCTTCCTTCAGATTCCCTAACATGAACAGGGTGAAGTGAGAAAGACTAAAAATGTCTCGTGTGAGCAAGTAGCAAAACCCTTCATTCCAAGAAGATATTTCAAGAACTGATTCAAGAATGAATCCAAAAAGAGAGAGAGTCTCCAAATGAGGCAAATCTTTGGAGATTTGGATAAACTCTACTGTTCCTGATTTGAGACTGGCACTGAGGAGGAAAAGGGGATGACCTTGGCATCTAATCCCCACTGCCTTTATTTCAGGTGCTGAGTATTCTCTTGCCATTATTTTCACTGCCTTTGGACTCCAAAGGTCTTCATAACATGACCTGGCTTCTATCACTGTGACAGTATATGGTGATTAGCTGAACCCACTGGCATTATGAAAACCTAAATACAAGACTCAGCTTTTTTAACTTACCTCTAACTAGCACAGCTATTATTTAACTTAATTTGTGTTATTGATACTCTAAAGCTCTCTAAAGAGCTCCACAAAAATCAACAGCACAGTATGTCTTGTTTTCTGCATACATTTTGGAATATTAGGCCATAGTACTGCACACATGAGAAGAATTCATAGTATCTCTCTAAAGCCTTGCTGTAATATATTACAGTTGGTACAAAACACTTTCACTATTCAAAAGCCAGATTAGCCTCTTCATTTTTTATGGAATATATTTTATTTCAAATAAGGTTTTTTCTGTGTTTGGTAGCTAATTTTAAATAGCTCCCTTTTTTTCAGATGACATTAAAACCCAAATGAATATAAATATAAACCCAAATGAAATAAATTCATTTTCCATAAAAGTAATGTGTGTCAAGGCTAGATATCCTAAACCAAGCCCTCCAAGCAATAATTGTGATAATTTTGTAAACCATATGTAGTACCTTGGAATAAAGAAACTTCTTCAGGGAATGAAATGTTTAATTTAGATAAACATTAGAACATAGTGCTGTCACTTTGCATATAGTATGTTCAGAAAAATCTTCTAGGGTTTTAAAATAAGCATAAAAAAGAGAGAGAAAAAAGAAGTGAAAAAGTGAGAGAATGCAAGAAATAAATAGAACTCTAACAAATTCAGTCAGTTCAAGCATTCTGAAATGTGATATTTTGTCCTTAATTTTTCAAGACTGGGGTTTGTGTTCATGCATGATTTTGCCACTGTACTTAGGGGAGATGGGATCTGAAAGAAGTGAAACAGAAAAGAATTAAACAGAATTAGGCCTTGCCTAATGTGATCTTTTAAAACTGCATTATGAAATACACAAATTGCATTATTCAGTGCTTCCATTTCTTACTTAGCTTTGAGTGGTTGAAGTGGTTTTGAATGATGGGAAAAAAAGTGTGAAAGAAATTAAAAGTACAATGGCAAGTAATTTTTTAAGTTACATTAACTTTTAGGGGAATTAGGGCACATAATGAACATTTTTAGTATACACTTTCATTCTGGGTAATCTAACGTTCAACCTTTAAAAATTACAAAACACCCTCAAAAAAATCCTAAAACAGTAAAGGATTATTTTTGGTCACTTACTTCAATACTACAGTCTTTTGGGACAGTCCTCTTTTACTTGCTTAGGATCATGACCTTTAAATTTTAAAGCACTACTCACCCTGAGCCCAGACTTGTGCTATCTCTAGAGCCACCAGAAATCCAGGTAATGTGGGAAAGTGCACTCCCATCCTATACTGTGAAACTGTCCTTTGGTTAGTAAGTTTCCATCCTCTGGTCTCCAGCAGCCTGAATATGATGGAAAGCATTACTGGAGATTTTCACATGTGTTTATTTCTTTTACAGGAGAGCTTCCTCTTGCAGGATGAATTTTAAAGGGTAAGTTCTTCAGAGATACAGAGCAAGTAAAATCTCTATAAAGTACAAAATTTACATTATCTGAAATGTTTGGGGTAAGGTTTAAGAGGCAAAGAAAAGGAAAGACTTAAACCTTCTTATTAGTGACCCAGCTTGTCACCTCAAACCTCCTGAGAAAGAATGTAACTGCAGGCTCCAAGGAAACTTCTGAGCATGAACTATAAGTACAGACAAGTAACTTCCATTATTTTCCTCAAGCACAGAGTCATTCGTCTGAAATTCTGGGAAGCTCTTGCTCATATTCTCTGCTGGGATTAGATGCATTATTGCACAGAAAT
>VZTZ01022856.1:250275-295611 GCA_013400955.1 Drymodes brunneopygia | reverse complement strand
CTGGTCACCCCAGAGAAGAGATCACCCCCTCTTCCCTGCACAAGGAAGTTTCAGGTCCCAGTGAGGTCTCCCCTCAGTTTCCTCTTCTACAGGCTGAACAGATCAAGTGCCCTCAGCTGTTTCTCACACCATTCTCAAATGGTGAAGCCTCAAAGCCCTAAGCCCTTCACCATTTTCACTGCCCTCCTTTGGACGCTCTCTGATAGTTTAATATATTTCTTATGTTGTGGTGCCCCAAACAATATCTAACGTGACTGCACTAGTGCAGAGCACAGCTGGACAATCACATTTATATAACACATTCATGTTTTGGTTTACTTTTCAGTAAGTCCTGAAGATTCACTCATCTTGAAGGTATACTTGCTTCAAGTTACTTATAAATTGCTTCAGCAACAGCTTTCTGCAGGCAATAGCTGAAAGTTCCCAGATGACCAACAGGACAGGGACTCTGCACTAAGAGGAACAACTGGAGGAGTTCAGTCTTTTCACCCTGGAGAAGAGAAGGCCATGTCACCACAGTTTTCCAACATTTAAAGGCTAGCTACAAAGAGGACAGAGCTTGTCTCTTCACAAGGACAAGAGAAGAGACAATGAGTACAAGTTGCACCAGGAGAGATTTCAACTTGATAAGAAAAAAAGAAAATTTTAATGGTAAGAGTAATTTTCACTGGAACAGAGTCCAATTTACTGCATTAACCTTAATAGGCTGGATAATTAATTAAACAGATAGCATGTGAAATGGTTATTCTGTATTATTCAGGGATGGTAAACACATGCGCTTCAAAAAATTTCCTACTTTTCTGTCTTCTTCTCCCTAATTAATTTGGTATTTTACCTGACACTTTTCCAGATAATAATCAATTTACTTGCCTACTCAACAACATGCTAAGATAGTAAAATATCTCATGCATTTTCCCAGAAATGTGGTAAGGACTGCTAGAAACCTTACCCTTCTTTCTCTGCCTTTAATTTATTTATATTCCCATTCTTTTGAGAGGTTTGGAGTTTTTTCACATGTGATTGTGACTCTGACAAACAGCAGTAATTGCGTTGATATATACTTTTTAATGTTTCTTCCTAGCCTAAGTGTTTGCTGTTTTCTAGGTTGAACTCCTCCAATGTGAAGAGGTCCTCATTGTAGTTTAGAAAACACTTGGCTCATCTTGATGCTACCTAATGGCTTTAAAAAGCACTAACATTCATTGAGTAATATTCTTATGCCTGATTTTGACTGTTGGTGATTTGAGTCCACTTATATACTGAGTGTGCTTAACTGGCTTAACAGGAAATAATACATGACTATTTTGTTTTCTAGGTACTATCAGTGAAGGTTCATCTTTCAGATCATTAAAACAGTACCCAAGGAAGGGCAGGAAGTCACAAAATCCTAATTTTTTATGCAGTTTTGTAAGAAGAATAGCAAGTTTTGGTATTTTGTAGAGGNAAAAACCCAAAACAAACAAAAAAATGCCCCAGAAAAACTTGCTGCATTGAAAAACATATATAAGTTTGCTAATTGCTATCTATATAACTTTTATTCTTGATGGGAGGCCCTGCTGGGAATTTCTGGGAGAAAGGCAAAGATGTGGTACTTGTAATGCACTCTTTATCTATCAAGTTCTTATTCTTCACCAGCCAAATTAACTACTGCTCTGAAATAGTAGTATCATCCCAACATTTCATCTGGGTATTTTTCTGGTTTCTTTGCTTTTTCGCCATAGTGGAAGGATTCATTTGCCGTGAGCATGAGGATATAACAAGGTACTGTAAAACAGCATATGGAGCTCACGTGTGGTGGCAGCACTACACAAGCCTGGTGTTCAAAGACTCTTTGGTGCCTACAGAATGTTTGCACAGCAATCAGGTGTGACAGCAGCATATGGAGCTCCACCAAAATAGCAGAAAACCAGGTTTGTTGATGCCAGTAAGAGATAAGAATTATCAGCCAAGTTTGGGTGCATGAAGCTTGCACAGGGCAAGGGTAGCCAGCCAAGGCCAAAGTCCCCAGCACTGACACTGCTGGTGATACAGGCTTTAAGTAGAAAAGAGTTGGCAAAACTTTTCCTGTTCTCTGTGTTCTTACACTTCTGCTTAGATCATGGGCATATTCAATGCAGTGCATGTGTGTACACAAACAGATGCATGACCCCAGTGTCACTTCCAAGATCCCCACTTGGAAGTCCCAGTTTGACTATCATTAATATAGTAATATTATAACTGCAGCACTGAAAATGCTGGCAGGATTTATAGTCATTTTGATTTCTGTTTTGTTATACTGTGTCTGTAGATGGTTATTTATCTATTCTTACTACTTTCAGAATTTTTTGCAGATCTTTATACAAGCTGCTGGTGATTCTCTTAAATGAATTTAAAGGTTCCTATGTGGATGTCTTAAATTTTAAAAAGATCATTTACTTATTAACTGGTGTAAAGGGGAAGATACTGAAAGTAGACAGAATGTTCTGGATTGAACTGATGGATTAAGGGGAAATCAAAAGACTAAAACTATTCATGGGTTACAGATGAAGTTTACTGTATTCAATAGAATAAGAAAGCCAGGGACTAGATGAGGTAATGAGATAAACACTAAAATTCCTGGTAGAAAGAAAATGAGGTCACCATTGCAGCAATAGAACTAGAGCCCTGGGGGAGGAAGGCAGGTGTACAGACAGCAAGGTTGCTCCTGCTGGAGCACTGATCTCCAAGGAAATTGTGCCCTGGGGAACTTGGGCAGAAGCAAGGCCAGGTGGACTGGAGCTCTGCAACACGGTGACACTCAATGTAGAACTCTCCTTCTACACTGATATTTTTCAGGGGACTAGAACTGTAACTCAAAATGATTGCAAGCCACTTCAGCGTGTCTCTTTTACTGAGGGTACAGAAATCCAGACAGAAGTCTTCCCAGATCTACTCAGGACACAAGCTAACTGAGGTGGAGGTGACAGCACCTCCTTTTGCTATTTTGTGCAAGAATGGGTTTATCATCCTTATCATCAAAAGATTGACTAAACTTCCAGGCCATGGGATTTTTCAGTGAGAATATTTCCTGCTGTTCAACTCCTCTGGAGCAAAAATTGAGAAAGCCAGGAAAAAAATTAAGCTGAATGAAAATTCGGTCTGCCCTTGTGATAATGACATTTCAGTGAGAGTTCAGATGAGAGGGAACCTCTTTTTTCTCTCTGCACTCCAAAAACTGCTCTCTATTGCTAGGCAAAAGGAGCCTGTGATCACTTTGCACACAGCTGAGTGTGTGTTCTGCCTGTGCTAGCCCAGGAGGAATGGAGACTGCTCTTCAGAGGAAAGTTTGTTGGTTGGAGTGTGATGCACAGTAGCTGAGACCATGGTTCTTCAGTCCTTTCTAGAGGAGGATTTTTTTCTGGAGTGTGCCTTGGCTTCCCACAGGCCTCAGAGCTGTAGACACCTTTGCAACCAGATGTTTGGTGATGAATATTTGAGGCACAGCAAAATGCAGACATTACATTAAATACCAAAACTAGCTGTTCACACATCTTACTCTCAGGAGTCACAATCAGAAACAGCATTGTAGCAGTTGAGAACGTCGGTCCCAGCCACACTCTTTGTCCTCTGCTATTCCAGGTCTTTTTAAAGTGACTGTTCTTTAGATAATGAGTGAAAGAGCTTTGCTGGCATGTTGTATGTGAGCAACACTTTGAGCTGTCTCACTGTACCTTGGCTTTCTCCCTTGGCTGTTCCTACATCGGAATGCTTCTTAATTTCCCTCGGTAGAGACAGTGGAATGCCTGTACTGCACATGATGAAATGCTTCTGCCAATGCCAGCAGGAATGCAAGTACACCACTGTAAGCTGACATCATCGCATAAAGACACGGACCCGTCTGTACTGCTCCTGCAGGTCTGCAGGTGGCATGATGGCAGTGTGTTCAAATAGTTCCTCATGTATAACAGAGGTAGGAGATACTTCCTCGAGTCAAAGCTTAACTCTGATTTTTCCTTTTAGCCCCCTCCAAAGACTTGCATTTGACTGAGGGCAGTTCTAAGTCAGGATTTATCTAACAGGGAGGTCAAGGTGGCAAATAAGAAAGCAATTATAACAGCAATGCAAATGTTAGCCAGAAAACCATCAGATCATAAGTCTTGAACACATTATGTACATGTAAGTCTTCCCTCTAATCTGCTCAGTGTGGAAAAGAATTATCCCATGCCTTTTCTGAAAGAATTAGTGGAGAGTTTGATTGGCTGTTGTAGTGTGTAACCACTCACACATGGTGAAAAAATTATTTCATCTTATCAAGTCAAATATTCTGCCCTTGCTTCATAGTAATGTAATGTGATGTATTCTCCATTTTTATGATAAAGGCAGAAATTATACAATAAATTTGCTTTGTGCAACCTTGTAACATTTCTCCCTTGTCTTCACCCTCAAATTTAATGTTCTAATTAGTAGAAAACAGATAGATACAGAAAAGCACAAACCTTGCAATGCTAAGCAGTGACTTTGACTTTGATCAGATTATGAGCTTCAAGAACACATGTAGGACCTTCACAAATCCAATTATACCGTTTATGCCAAGAGGAAAAATTTGTTCCCAGCACAACCCTTGCAGTCATGAATTCTGACATGAACCATAAATCTATTCTGTATTAACTCTAATTCTGGTTAATTTAACAGCAAATAACATCTTATTTATGAAGAACATGTTAGATATTTTTAATTACTTTTTATCCATCTAACCTCTTTTCCTTGTTTTTGTGATAGAATGAGATAGAAGGTACTTTGCTTATTATTTGGTTCAACATGTAATTAAATTTCTCCTCCTGATTCTAAATTGTTTACTCCTGTATCTTCAGTGGAAGGTCCTTTTTTTCTTGTCTTATGGCAACTAAATGGGTGACACTTGGCTGACCTCCTGACGCTGACTGTTATAGGGTTTTTCTATCTGCTCTGCCATTTTTGAGTTAGGACATGTCTGGTGGCCAAGGGAGAAAGCATTGCAAAAAGCCGTTAGATGCTGCCAAATAATTATGTCCCTGAAAGGTCATAACCCTGTCAGCCTTGGTTTGATCTTGAGCTAAGGAGCCTTGCTCCAAGGGCTAATGAGATTAGGTATTGCAACCTACTGGCATGGGGTTCCAGATCCAACCTCATAATTTGTTTACAGTTCTAGGGCATCTCACATGGGTGAATGAGCTTTTGAGTTCCACGATTATAGTGAAAGTCACCAGTATACAAAGGAGAATTATACTCTTCCTTGTGTAGGACCCTGTCTTCTGCACCCAAGGCCTTGCTGCTGAAATTAATTTGTCTCTTTTCTTGGTATTTGGCTTAGTCAATACTTGTTGCTTGGCTCAGCAAGTGACAGTACTACACACATCTGTCTGCTCCTGGGTGCCAGTCGGGGGAGGACATCCTGTCCAAGTGCACCATGAAGATCTCAGAGCTGGGTGCAGATGGGGCCAGCCCTGTCCACACTGTCTCCACTGGGTGTCCTCAGACAGCACAGGTTAGACATGTTGGACAGGACAGGGAGGATGCCACCACTGGTCCTGCAGTACAGCTGCCAGAAGCTGATTGCTCCACACTCCCTATTGCAAAATTTCTCTTTTGGGGATAAGCTGAAATACAAAGGCTTTTGGCATTGGCCCCTCCCTGTCCTCTCCCTTCTACAGTGACACTACACAAGAGAAGCCACAAACACTTACTCTGGTAGCAAAAAAGCAGTTTGTCTGGCATAATTTTGTTCTGCTCAGAGGAAGGTGCTCAGTGCCAGTCAGTGCCACAGTGCTGTAACTGTACTGCAGAGACTGTGCTGCTCTCAAGCCTGGCTTGCTTTCTTGACCTTCCTCACGTCAATCTGTGCTGCGTTTTGGGCTGTGCTTGTCCAATACAAAAACAGTCCTGGGAGATCCCAGCATCTCCTCAACCCTGCCAAATTGTTTCTATCACTAGGCTGCTCTCACTTTCTACTTGCTCTTTCTATGGGAATATTAGCCTGTGGCAGAGGAGGGAAGGAAGGGAGTTTTAACAAGATCTTTGTGTAGATGTGAGAGGATTCTTGCTGAGAACTGAGACCTTAGATCCTACAGGTTGTATCTCATGATCTAGAGCAAAGTCTTATCCTTTCATTGACCCAGCACCTGAGTTCTTTTCAAGTCTATCTACAGGTTAAAGGATGCCAAAGCAAAGCACAAGAGAATGGGTTTAGTCTTCAAGGAACTGAAATATATGAATTTTCAGGTGCCTTTGGAAGTGACAGGGTTTTTCTGAGACTTAAGCAGTTACACTACCAATTTAGACAGCCTAGACTCACTGCAGTGTGTCTGCTTGTGCAGCTCTTGATCTGTCCCTGTCAGACAAATGAACTTTGTGGATTGCCCTTCATGATCTCACCACTGACTTGAATGCAGTGCGACCCCAGTCCCTTAAATTGCCTTATTTGTTAAAGGCTTTGCAGTGTCTGTTTTGGAGGTGCCTTACTGAGGCTGAAAACCTAGAGGCCTCATTGTTCTCAGAGAGAAGAATAAATGTAACTACAAATACTAAAAAAACAAACAAACAAACAATAAAAACCCCACTCCAGATTTCAAAATACTAATTTATAGAAAACACAAAACTGGGGCAAATGTTTCGCTTCAACCTAAGCAATACCTCAGGGTTAAAACTGTTGATATTTCTTAGTGCTAGTATCAGATAAGAAGTACATCAGCCTACATTTGGCCCACGTTGATCAGCAGTAGTTACTGGATAATCAGGTCAAACATTACCTTGTTAGTAAGCAGAAATATTCTCTTCACCCTCCAGTGCATTCTAAGCCAGATATTACTAGATAACACTTAACGGTTTGCAATATTGTATTGACATGAAAAGCAGATTTTTATTGTTTACCTGCAAACAGGTGCTGCATTCTGTTTTTTTCCAAAAACTTTAGAACAAAGATAATAAATTCTATTTCAGCACAACTTAACTGATACAGAACTGACCTTGAAATGTTTTCTTTATTTATTTTAGTTGATCTTCTGTATTTTTCACCAGCAGAGTATTTTTCCTAAATAGGACTTCAGGAAGATTTTGAGATTTGAATAATGCCTCTCAAAAGCCCTATTTTCCTGCAGAGAGAGGTTCTTTCAGCCTTATTCACACTGCGTATCATACGTAAGAATGTGGCCCTCAGCTATGGAAAAGACCTGGAACACATAAAATTTTCTACCTGGAGAAGTTTTTTGCAGCCATAGTATTGTATATTTGCCTTTACAAACCCTATACAATTGTTACAATACCAACAGAAATTGTCTGTTTAAATAAACACTTCAAAAAACAGAATGGATGACTAACATTATCCATAAATTTCCCCAGCTTCTCATCTACATTGGTGTATAAACACCTGACTTTCTGCAATGATATAAAATATATTTTAATAATAGTAGAGAATGCTTTTCAACTGGTTAAAATTCCAGGTTAAGTAATAGGTTATCTTAGCATATGGCCAGTAAGTGTCATAATTGCTCTAGCTTAACACTTCTGATTTATGTCTGGCTTAAACTAGAACACAAAAAGTTTATACAGCAACCCTTTGAACTAGTAAAACATTCAGTAAAAGTGGAGTCAGCAGGATGGGTGAGACTCAAGTCTGTTCCTATTTTGTGTGTTGTTTATTAGGCTGCCTGTACTGGCTGGAAAATTCATTGTACATTAACTTTATTTTCTGCCCTTTCCTCCTCAGCACCAAGTGTGGGCTGTGTGACAGAGTGAGATGTTGCTTCTTATATTGTCTGTCCTGTACACATTAAATAAAGTGACTTTTTCTAGTGATGGTACTTCTGATAGTTTACATTTTGTGTGTTTAATACAATTTTGTGGAGTTTGGTTTTGTTAACCTTGAGCTGTTGCTGCAAAAGTAGATAAAATAAGTTGCAGCAGTGAACACTCCACGGGAAATGGTTGCTTTGTAGTTTTAGTGTCTTCCCTCACTTACAACATCATTACAGCTTGTCTGCTAGGAGCTGCGTAAAGTGCATGCAAGATATTTGCCCAGGTGTTTTGGGCACCTGTAGCTTGTGCTCCAGCCAGACAGTCTGATCTCCCACCCAGAAGAACAAAATCCTTTATTGCTCATAGACATGCCTTCCAAGCATGAAAAATCACATATGTAAAGATACTGAAAATGTGGTAGACCTAGATGGATTTTTTGGATTACTAGTTATTTAGGTAGGTAACAAAGCTTCAGGTAGCAACAGTACTTTTCCCCTTATTATTTTCTCTTTGACCTAAGGTCTGTTTACAGGGAAATCTACCTGCAGCCAGTTTTTCCGTAGGCAGGAGCTTTATCTGGCAAGCACTACAGCAGCTGAGCTGTACTACCTGACTTTCTGCAAGTGAACAGTCTGCAGTGGAACTGGTTATTTTAAATGGAAGAGGAGAGCCACTGCTTCACTGGACTGTGACCAGGACACTTGAGGCACTACAGAATCCTGTTCTCTTCGGTTTAATATTTTGTCAAATTCAAAAATGTGTCAGCTGTGCAGCAGGTTTGTAGTACAATCATATTGCTCCCTAAGAAGCAACCAATAACTATCTTGTATGTTCAAGAATGTTTTTTTGAGCACTTCATGTGGTAACATGCCTAATTTTCAAATGAGACATTAAACAAAAAATTGCATGTGCTTTTGACCACTTGTGGTCATCTTAAACATATTATGATTAGTTTGTTTGTAGAAGTGGGGAAAAAAAGTCTTTCTTTCTGATAGCAAAACTTACCCTCCTATTTTTTATATATATGCTTATATAACTGTCTGTGGTATTTTTGATTTGGAAAAATACCATCAACCAGAATGCCCTGAAGTATTGGGGTCCTTTGCTAGCAGAGTGCTTGGAATGCAGCCACCTCTACATCACATTGCATGACTCTGTAGGTAGGAAAGTCTGAAAACAAATAAAACTTGAAATAAGCCATGCATACTTATTTTGGAACATCAAGAGAGCAAGGAGGGTTGTTAGTCCTCAAACTACATATCTTTTCAGTCATCTACTTTTATTTTCCCATCACAACTCAAGAAGATTTGAAAAAAAATATAGGAAAAAACATCTCTGTGGCTAGGCAAACATGCTAAAAGTGAGACAAAAAGCTGGAGCAGTTCTTCCAACTCTGTTATTCAAAATCTCTGACTTGCTTAGCTTTCATTTCAGAATATGTTCATGACTACTGGTAGAGGAGGAGCTAATACTTGTCTGTGATTTACTGAGTAGAAACTTGCAGATAGGCACTATACTATTGAGCCTGGCAAATGAGATTGGGCTTTTGGCATCTCTTTCTCCCATGCTTGCCAAGCTGGACAACTTCCTACATAACTGCTGCCTTATTTGGAAAATGCTTAAACTATTTCTTGGAAAGTGTTTGAAGGTCAGGCAGAGGGTTTTGTTCTGTATTTTACAGTATTTATTATTACATAAGAAAGTTGTGTCCTACTTCTCATAGAGTTCTGGCTAAAGACTACTGATATGATGGAGGCATGCTTCCTGACACAACAGAAACCCTGCTGAAGACAGTGAAAGGCAATACTACCTACATGTCCCTAGATCTGCTACACATCCACGTTTACAATTAGGAAATAGGTACTCTAGAATTGTCTTTAAAATCTCCCAAATATTTATGCACTGCAAGAATTTTGGGCTCAAAATGAAGTCTCTGATAATACAGATTTGGGATCATCTTACTCTGTGGCAGAGGTCGTCAAGAGGTCTCTCCTTTTGAAAGACCTCAGATGTCCTCAAAAAGTGGCAGAAAATTATGGTAGAGACTGCGAAGATATAGGCACAAGGGAGTAACAGGAGGCTGAGGGTGGAAGCACAAATCACAACTGGTCAGCAGACACAACAAAGAATAGGAAATACATATACCTGATGTAAAAATCCTGTATATGGTAAAAACACAGGAGAAAACAGGGAGGTGTCAAGAATTACCACAACCCCTAGAAGAACGAGAACATAGAGAAAGATAAAAAGAATGGGAACAAAAAATAAGAGACGAATTGCTCCACTCTATCCTTGCTCCACTAAGGACACCACTGCTCTTTAATCACAGCAAGTTCCCCTCAGCCTTGGTAGATAAGAAGGACTACTTTTTGTCTTGCTATTCAGCACATTTTGCCTATGTGAAGTGTTTTTGCTCTGTCACTGTATAATGTAAATTTGGGCCCTGCAGAGCCCTGTGAGTGTGTGCATGTGTGTGTACACATGTGCATGTGTGTGTGCGTGTGTGTTTCCCACTCCAACCTGCCCACATGGCAAAGTGATTGATCCGCAGCACTGAGCCAGAATAAGCTCCGAGGCAGCAACTCACTTGAATGAATATGAGAACTTCAAACCTCCTCTCCACTCCCTCCCACAGCTTCTTTGATCTCCTTTTAAAAATCTCAGACTGTCAAAACATGAATGCATGTATGCATTTATGCACATGAATAGTCCCAGCAAAGGCAAGGGAACAGCGTTCTGCCTACTCTCCCATTAGCACACTGGATGGAAGACAAACTTCTCCTTCCCTCTGCACTTCTATTCTTGCCTTACCTGACCATTGGATTTGTTCTTTGCCGGCTGCTTTCTGTCCCACGCATTTGTACATTGCATAGAAGAGCACTGTGACAACCCAGTTAATTATAATTAATTGAATTGCAAGAGAAATGTGTGATTCACAGAGCAATGGTCCTGCTGTTCAGAAAGAGAACTAAATAAAATAAGGAATAAAAAGTTCTGGGGTAGGTATTGGTATTTCTTTTATGTTTTCTCTTTCAAGGTTAGAGTTTGTCTGGTTGTGTTCAGCATAGACTTAGATTTCTGGATGGAGGAGAAACAGTTTACACAACAGTGTATAGATACTGTGGTGCTCCTAGGTTTCGGCAAAATGTTGTCAAATTATTTGAAATGTTAGTTAAAGAGATGCTGAGATTTGGATTGAAAACAGAGTGATAATAACTAGAAAAGTACCAACTTGAATTTTTGAGTATTTTGGGGAGAAAAAACCAACCAAAACTAAAAACCCCTCTTTTGTTCATTTTATGGCTTTGAAAAGGTATTCTGTGCTTGCGCACTAACTGCTCTCCTACATCACCACAGTGCTGCAGAATTACACTGCTGCTGTTCTGAGCCGGTCCTAATAAATTTACTTTATGTTTACCTATGGTAGAAGTTTAAAGCAGCCTTTGCCTTTCTATGAACTCAGACTAGAAAGGCAGTCAATAAACTGCCTCAAGTTCGTGGCAAAAGCCCAGGCTTTTTTCATACATTAAATACAAATTATATTGCTGACAGACTATATCATCAGATATGTGCTTCTCAGTTGGAGGTGGCCTCCCCTGTCCTCTTAAAATTGTCATTGCTAACAGTGGTGTAGGGGAGATGTGAGTGAGCATAAACATGAAGGCAATGTATAGACAGACACTCAGTTAAAAACCAAAAATAATTACTTTGGTAGGAATCATCCCCTGGGAAAATTATTGCTTTTTGAAGTATGCAGGCCAGGCCCTGTGTATGACACAATCTGATAAATTGTCACATATGCCATATGTTATGGCCTTGCTTCAGAAGCTCCCCAGAGGCAAGGTTGGTGAGACAGACCATTGCAGGACTGGATGAATTTCCCTCTTTCCAGTTCTTCTTGAGCTCTCAGCAGACTCAAAATGTTTTGCAGAAGAGGTTTTGGCAGTGGCCTTAGAACAAAAGCACTCCCACAAACACAACTAGGGAGCAAGAGCCTATTCTGCAATGAATTACACTAGTTATGATTGACCTTTGCTTTTACCATCTTGCTGAACAATTGCACATTTAGTCTGAGATAGTTTTAAACATCAGGCTAATTATATTCCTATGATGAGTAGCATGCTGAAGTTAAAGAAAAACCTATTAGAAATTCAAGACAGAGCTACATCCTCCTTACTTTGCCCACTTTCTCCCTCAAATTTCTCTCTTGCAGACTCTTTCCATCTTTACACTATTCTCTGTAAACACACTGGCATTGCACAAAACAAAGCAAATAATCTAATAACTGCAGAAGCGAAAATAATACTCATTTTGTCCTTTGCTGTGACTTGGGTGTAATTGCTAGAAAAACATGAAGTTGAGATATTCTAAACAGCTGTTGGCTACAACAGTGTATGAAGTGATCTAAGCTGCAGGTGAAGGAAACCAGTCAGACATTCTTTCAGGTTTTGTTGGTTCAGATTTAACTCAAAGAATTGTACTAACCCCCAGTATATTATTAATAACTATTGCAAAGGAAATACCAGGTGGAATGTTTCTCTTATAACCTTATTTTGTATTCCAGACTGTTGGGATAAAATACCTTCAGGCTATTGGAGTGTTCATGAAGATGAACCATATGAGAATTTAGAGAATTCCCTTCATAATTACACACTGCTTTTTTTAGCTGTTCATTCACATTGCAGCAGAAGCCAGTAAGTTTAGTTTGATGTTAATGTGCAGGTACTAAATCAGATCTGAGGCCTAATCAGTTGAGTTCCCCATCTCTTAGAGTGCCCAGATGCAGAAGTATTTGATAGCTGTATAAAAGCAACCTGGTAGGAAGAATTTTTTTTCTGCTACATTAGGTCTTTCCTTCTGTCTCGAATAGCAAAAGTAACTGAATTCATGAAGTTGAAATTTAAAGAGACACTGCTTGATGGTGGTCCTCTTTCAGCATGAAAGTCATCACTTTAAACCTTCCTAAATTCTTGGCTTCACTCCTGAAAAAGAGTGTGTACAAAGCTTTCTTTAATGAAATTTAGTAGCAGCTGTGTTCATTCAAAAATGAGGAAAAATGCACTAAGTAATCTAAGCACTTCAAAATTCACAAAATGGGGAAAAGCTAAGTAATTGACATAAATTGCTGTCATGTAATGTAGAAAACACAAGTAATTCTTCATGTCAAATTTTCCTTAGAGGTAGTTTGCAGAAAAAAGAGCTGCTCTTTATTTCTTCACTTGTATAAAGAACATATTTTATTTTATTTCGTTTCATTGTACAACTGTATATTTGAGTGTACAATTTCAGAGCTACTGACTGTTTAGTTCTGACAGACCCCATAAACTTACTATGGTATGAGTCCTTAGGATTAAGCAAGAGTGAGCCCCAGAAATAGCTTTTCACTTCTATATTCAGTACAGTGCATAATGAATTATTGCCTTTTAAATGTACATGAAGTACTATAGTCCTCCTGATAATAATGAAGTTAAGCAGATGATGTACCAGAGTTAATGGGTAGAATTCAGGTGTTACAGACACATTTCTGAGGGCAGACCTAATGCTAGCATGAAATCAAAACTTGCTTTTGGACAGATAATTATCCTGGTGGTTGTATATACCTCAACAAAGTTTGAGGCAGCTTACCAGCTGAGCCCAGAGAAACAGCCCTTAGCCTGTGAAGTGTCATGTTGTGTGTTAGGAGCAGGTTGGCAGATACAAATCTGCTCCTCTATTTCTTCCTCAAGGGGAATGCTGAAATAGGCAGCTTGTCCAGCAGTCCAGCCTGTGCTACCTGGTAGATTTCAGAAAGGTGAAGGTTATTTCCAACAGTCAAGTAGATTAGACGTCTGGCTTCAACTGAAGCAATAGTTTTTATGCATAAATTGCATGTGTCTGGATTTTCAGTGTCTATAAGTTGGTCTAGTACAGGTTTTGGCAGCTGGTGGAGACACCTCAGTTGTCCATGGGACCCCTCTGCAGCCTCACAGCAGAACACTCTACCCAGTGATCCATCCTCCACTGGGATCATAAATACCCAGCCCATGCCAATGTTCCAGTTGCAAGCTACTGCATCATCTCATGAGGCAGAAATAATTAGAAATAAATTAGAATATGGCTTTCTCTAGGCACCTATGTTAGCTGGTGGGAGCAGGGTAGACTGGAGGGCACCTGGCGCAGGTGACATTGTCATGCTCAATCCAGCACGTGAGCTGCAGTTGGGTCCATGCTTATCTCTCTTGGAAACAGCACCTGATGGTCCTGGCTGAATGGTGAAGGTGGGGAACTGCCTGCTCTTCTTGCTATCACATCAGTGGGATGGATGATTTGAGGGGGAAAACTGGCTTACTGTCTGAGTAGGTGTCTTAAAAGAAACCAATCTCCTTCTTTTTAATTAATTGTTTTCTTAAGGCAGTGAGATAAAGTGAAAATTTAAAATAATTTTTGAAACAACATAAATACTGTAGGTGACAGAAATAATGGAAACTGGATTAAGTGAAACTTGTGTTTTACTCACTGTTTGTCTTCCTCCTCACATTTGCTGTTGTAGGTCCATCATACATTCAGTTAAAGCGTAAGGTCATTAGGCCAGGGGCTACAGTCTGCAACTGCTGCTTCTGCTGGTTATTGGATTACATGCAGCCATGAAACCAGTAGTTTTAGCACAGCCTCATCAGAGTGTGACAAGAAGGCAGTCAAGGTTCAGAGTTTTATCTATTGGTCCGCTTATGCCCATGGAAACCAGTGCACTTAAACACACATTAAATGTTTTAAGTGGGGTACAGAAAGAGAAAGGAAAGGATAAAAATACTGGAAGTATAAAGCACTGAAGTCTTTGGTTTATCACATGATGTTGCATTCCTGATTTAGGTGTTGGGGGATTATTATTGCCACCAGCCTGCAAGATCTGGTTTGAGACAACAAAGAGTGAGAGGCAAGGGCAAGTGGGGATCAAAGGCAGCACCTTTTGGGGGGCAGGACATTTCCACCAGGTCCAGAGGAACAGCACCACCACCCTCAGAGCAGCCTTACATGTCTCCCCCTTGGCCAAGCTTGCTTGGAAAGGTCTCTAAGACCTTCAGCCTTCTTAAGCAGTATGAACTACCTGCATGGTTGTGAGGCTTTTCGCAGCTTGGAAAAACTTGTGCCATTTCCTTTCCAAGATGTCCTGCAGCAGAAACCAAGCTGTTAGGAAACCACTTTCAAACATTAAACCTAGTACTTCCTACCAGGACTTATGTTCTTTACATCCTGCTCTGACTCTCATGGACCAAGAAACAAAATTTTTCCTCTGCCCCTTTGCAGCTGCCTTTTTTGTTGTGCTCCCCTCATGTGAAATTAAACAGTCCTATTTCATGCAGTCTTTCCTTGCTGGGCGCATTTTCTAGACCCGTGGCTACTCTCACTGCTCTCTCCTGAACATCCCCCAGCTTCTCCCCATCTTGCAGGAAGTGCCTTGCCCAAAACCAGATAGAGCTGTCCATCTGAGGTTTGGCAAATGCTGACAGGAGTGGAATGAGTAGCACATGAGCCCTGTAGGTTAATGCCTCTGTTTGAATAATCTGGTACAGTGTGAGCTTTTCTAGCAACAGCAGCAGATTAAGTTCTCCTAGCTTCAGATTTATTATGACTCCCAGATAGTTTTCCACAGAAGTACTACCCAAAAATTTGGCTGTCTAAGCACTGGGTGACATTGCCTCCTTCTTGAACAATACTTCCTTAAAAAGAAAAAAATGTCAATTTGTCATGAAAATTTCAAGTGTTCCTGGTTTTCACCACCAGCACTGACTGTACTTTTACCTCAGTCTCTGAATTTCAATTGGGTTTCTTCCTAGTTCAATATCCTAGTTGCTGGAAATATTGATTTGGACAAAGATAAGGACTTAATTCACAACTGTGTTTTTGTAGTAAATCGCTGAGCACTTTCTGCTATGGTTCTCCAGTTTTGCTCCTACACAAATGTATTTCACCCAGTCTTGGTTTGCTGAATTTGTTTATAAAAAGATCACATCAGCCAATATCAAAAACATAATGAAAGACAAGATTTATGGCTTCTATTGTTTATTCAAAAGCCTTTAACCTCATTATAACCTTCCACGAAGGAAGTGGGATTGGTTGGATGTAATTTTGTTCTCATCAAATCCTTGCTGACTGCTAAAAAAATGGTTTGTATAATATAATTAGTTTTGTTTCAAACTTTTGGTATTTTTTCTTAAAATCTCTGTGATCAATTAATTTAACAGACTGAGGCTTCTCTTATCTTTCACAGATGAAGGCACAGGTCTATGCACAATACTCCACTGTGTAGAGAAGGTTTTGGAAATCTCTGTTGCAAGGCATTGCTAACTCTAGAGGAGGATGAGACTATCCAAATGATTTTAAGGAATATATTCCTAGACATAGGATAAAATAATGGCCAAATCCCATACCTGATGATCAACAATGAGTAGACCCTTATCGCCTTAGCAAGCAACTTGCCCAAGGTGAATTACAAAGGCTTAGAAAAACTTGGTTACATTTGTCGGTGTAATTTGAGTTTTGAATACCAACAGTGACTGATATTATTAAAAGGTATGGAAAGAGTTTTGGAAAGCTATGGGTAACCTAATAACTTACATCAAGAGTACACTCAACTAAACAACAAAACCCCGAACAGATACAGCAAACATGTTCCTCACAAGTGAATGAGGGCTGAATATACAGGGAGAAGAAACAACTATTGTTGAGGACAAATAATGTTGCTGTTAGAGTACAGGAATATAGCTGAGGGAAAGCCTGTGTGTTGAGGCAGGTACTGTTATCTACAGCAGGTATTTCACATTTGTAGGGTCCTGAAGTGTCATCAATCAGTCTTTTGAGCCAGTGTAGCTACAATGTTTAGAAAGGAATAATGACAACATCTGCATGTGTCTTTCACAGTTCCATGCATCTGACCACCATGCATTTAGTATTTCAAAGTGACTGGGTTGTCCCTGCAGAACTGCTGGGAAGGAGGAAGGTCATGTTTTATAGAGGAGTTGTGATGAAAATGGGCAAGGAATTGGGGATAGGTTATACACATTGAGTGCCAAAAGCACACTCCAACATGGAACCTATAGTTGGTTTCTTTTGTTTTTGTCTTCTTGTTTTTGTTGTTGTTGTTATTGTTGTTGTAGTTGATTGGGTTTTATTTTTAGATCTGACACAGAGTAACTTGTGCTAGTTGGCATAAGAAATCAGTGAACATCACTAATTTCCTGTATTTTTTTAATATCATGCTCTGGTCTTTGGGCTATTTTTAATGGACAATTTTAACTTGATCTCAGGGATTTCTGCACTCTCTCACATTACAAAACCTAATAATCAGTGTTATTTCCTCTTACACCTGTAAAAAGAAGCCAGGGATAACTTGAAGTCACTTTTTCAAAAGTGGTGTAACAGGAGCTGTGGCTTAGGAGGACTTAGAGATAGCACCTCTTTTAAGGGCTACAGCTGTTCCTAGGGCAGCCTCGGGCTGCTCCAGGGCTTCCTGGAACAGAAGCAGCTGCCGTGCATCCTCCTGGCACTCCTGCATCCAGCAACACAGGCGTGCTGGCCCTGGGGAATTGGCTTTTCTGGTGCAGCCATTAACCTTTCTCCCTTGGGAATTTCAGCTCTGGTTTTACAACTGCTTGCTTTTATTAGAGTCAATAAATTTTGTGAGTGCTCAGAGAGCACTGTGTGGGTTCGTATCAGGCTGGGACACACAGCTCATTCACTGTTAGATTTTCTCTCTACTTCTTCTTATGAGTGCCAGGGAACCAGCAGTAAATCAAGAAAATAGCATAGCACAGGACACCCATGACTGTTCAGACTGGCAATGTGAGGTGCATACTCCTGCAAATGCCATGGTCCAAGACATTGATATATGTATTTTTGTTTCTTAGCAGGAAAAAAAAATTTAGCAACTAGTAGAAGATAAGTGAGTCCTGAGCATTGGATAAAGTAGTTTCCCTGACCTACTGCTTCCTTTTTATTTGCTTTCTTTTCAGTAGCACCCACATATCATTCTGGAAACAGGAATGAAGCAGAAAATCAGACCGTGGCACAGGCTTGGCATGGAAGTGGTGTACTTTGAGGAAATACCAGTTGAGACCTGCCAGCTCCAAGGCGAGTGGTGCAGTTCCAATTAGCCATGAATACACACCTCCAAAATACTATGAGAGGTTGATTGCTGCCCAGTGCCAGTTCAGAGGCTACCAGTCTCTCAGGCTCAAATAAAAGACACCTAGTCTGGCCTTGAGTTACTTTGACACACTGACATACTAAGGGCACAGCATGCTAGTTTGTGCCAAACTAGCCAAAAAGATCTGTTCCACAGCACAGCAGTTGCTTTGTGATGCACAGGAAGTGGAGAGATGTGCCCTTCACTTATCTGCCCACTCCCAGGGGGACAGCAGCTATTCCTGTCTTACTCCTTTGCCTCCTGCCTGTACTGTGAAAGCAACCTCCTGGCTCAGAAATAGGCAACATGAGGCCCCTAATCCACTTTCCTCTTCCACACTGAACTTGTATAATCCACAAGAGAGCCAGGCCAAATCTGGTTATTTATAATCCAGCAAAACTCGGGCCTATTGTCTCCATTGCTCCAGAGGGGGTTTCCTGTAATGCAGGAGAGTGTGATGTTCACCAGCCTAGTTCTGGTGCTAAAAATCTTGCTTTAAAAATCTTGGTGCTAAAAATTATCTACATCAAATGTAGCAATATGATCTAATTTAAATACTTATTTTGTTCTCAGAAATACCTACCACCCTGAGTATAAATAGTTTTGTTTATTATAGAATCAAAAATTATTGAAAGCTCTTATGTAGGTTAACAGTATTGAAATTAGATGTTCTGAAATTATCATCTCTGCCTATTCCTTATAGTTTGTTATTGCTGTGAAGCCTCTGGAGAACTATTTCTCTTGGTTTTGCATGATATTCCTAATATAACACATTACATAATGTTTTCTAGGGTTCAAGACTTTAAGGTTAACCAGAAAACATTATGTTCTTCTCCAAAGGGGAAAAAAAAAAAAAGGGACATGGGTAATTATTCTCTCAGCCTTCAAAAATCCATTTCCTTAACAGCACTCTATCCACTCAGAAGAGAGTTTATGCTTGTGGGGTTGGTTTGCTGATGGGCTGTATGGGAACAGGTTCAGTAATTCATGTGTGATTCCAAGAAGTACAAGGAAGTCCGGCTTTCTGAAGTGGGTCCACCTGTACCAGTCTGAAAGAAACACAAAAGCATATGTCTTTCAGAAGTAGGAACAAACCTTGCCTTACCTGCCACTGGACAGAACATTACTGCGCTATCTGCAAACAAGATGTTTGTTCCATCACAATCTGTAATTTGAATTGCTGTTCACATTTCTGATATGACTGTTTACAAATACAATAGGTTGGAGTGTAAAATAAAAGGATATTGGCTTTGCAGCACAGGAATTAATGCAAAAGAAGAGAGTTTTGTCCACCTTGTGCCTTTCTTATGGCCCAGCAGGATAATATGTCTTCTTGATGCCAGTCCCAGGCTGTCTTTACTTTTCAAGGACATTAGAACAATGCAAATCCCATTAGAGCATCCGAAGAAAACTGAGTTTTCAGGGAACCTGTGTTTTGACTCCTTTCTGTGGCCTGTAATCCCTAAATCAGCACAAAATCATTCACTGTCCAAAAAATGCCTTATAGCTGATTAAGTGTTGGTTAGACAAGTCCCAAACTTTTCCAGCAGAAGGTGAGCTCTGGCTTATGTCATTCCTGCACATCAGAGCAGTTCAGTCCATCAGGAGGGAACATCGCAGCACAATCACCTTACTAATAAAGGAAACCCATCCACAATTAGAGTGGATGACTCATTAGAGTAAGTAGACTTACTTAAAATGCATGGAGAGCTTCAGTTTCTGATCAGTAGCAGTCAAGCACCCCTAAAAGGAGAGAAAACCTGAGGTTTTCCTTTCAGCATCCCATGGTGGGTAGAAAGGGAGGGGTGGTGTGCATGGGCGGAGCCTACCTGAGGGAGATTCGCCTAACCCAACCAGAATTATGCCCTTCTGCTCAAACTCTGCCTGTCTGTAAGACAGTGTCAGTGACACTGTCTGGGCTGTAAGAGCTGAGCTCTGCAGTTTCCCTCACCCAGCTGGAATGTCTGCTTCACATCAAAAGTGCATCAAAAGTTTTGGGTCATCCCCAAACCTGGTCTTGATCTCGTTTATTCAGCCTGGTAATTCCAGTGGAATAGCTCAGCATTTACCATTGTGTGAGATCAGATGGATGCTTTACTGTTTCCAAATCCCTGGGTTTGGCATGCGATTTAGGCACACGGTGTCCTTGGATTCTCCTTCTACTGAATTTATTGGAAATTAGGATAGATACCGTTAACCATAGAAAAGGCTTTGCTCAAAGTACCTCTTTTCTGTCACAGGGAGTCATTCCTTACCTTCCAAGTATTTGACCATCTTGCTTTCAGGGACTGGGGTAATTCATCCCACTCCTCTCATTTCTCTTCAGTAAGTTTCTCCCAGCCTCTGGACATGTGTGCTGTATTATCATGGATTATCAAACACTCCTGGGGGCTGGAGATGGATTTCTTGACTCACAGCAGCTAGACTTAGACTGAAAGACTTAGACTTAGGCTGAACTTGCTTCTTTGTGACCCCTTGGGCAAAGGAAAATGGAGTAGAGACGTACAGAGAGCACTGGGGCTCTGGCAAGGTGGAAGGTGGGGAACCCAGCTGTGCACCCCCTTGCCAGTGTCCATCTCCTCTCTTCTGACTTCAGAGGTTCAGATCCTTCAGTAACAGGACAAGCAGCAGATGAAACTTGGGGAACAATGCCCAGTTTCTTTCTTCCACTCTCGTGTGATCTGCCAATGCTGTGAGCTTTAAGAGTTACAGCAAATTGCAAGTCTGCTAACTTGAGGTTCCCCACTGAAAAGAGCTATCTCAAATTGCTCATATTGATGTATTTCAGAGTGAAAAGCATGAAATGCATCTCTTCTCCCTTTGTTGATCAAAGTACACTTTTAAATAGTAGCAGTTTTGCACTTTACGTAACGATTTCCTGCCATGGCTGGCTTTCCAGAATCTGACAGTAATGTTTCCTGCTGCTACAGTTAAGTTACTGATAACATTCTGCTGTTTATTTACAAACACAGTGTTCAGGCATCCTTTTCTGTACTCTCCCCCCCGCCTTTTCTTTTTTTCTTTTTTTTTGGAATGGTGTTTTTGCCACATGCAGTCCTGTCCTCATGCAACCTTCCTGTGAACAGCGCTGCCAGCTTGGGTGGGCTACCAAGGAAACACCGAGAATTTGCCGGACTTGAAAAGAAAGCAAACGGACTGTGAATTTGTTAGAGGCTGCAGGTGGTTTTGATCGGCTGAGTGGAGTCTCTGCCGGAAACATTACGGCTCCTGAGCCTCCCAGGGGACTTCAGCAGACAGGGCTCCACAGCCACGCTGATGACTCATGGGCAGAAACTCACCTCCGAGCAAGTGGCAGGAGTGGGGAAAAAGTGACCAAGCCAAAATGACTCACAGGGGAGCGAAGGCTCCAGAGCAGGGCTGCCCTGGCAGGCTGCTGACACACTTAACTACAGCAGCTGCCACTACAGCCAGCGAGGAGAAGGATTGCATAACTGGCGAGAAAGCAACTCTAGATGTAGCTGTAAAACCTGGGGCAGCCTAGCTGAAAGCCTTTAGAGCTTGCTGTCCAGTAATTTTGTTGCAGAAAGTTGGATGTCTGTGATAAGTCCTGAATGGATGGGTACAGAGAGTTTTATTAGGAACACACAGTAAAATGTGCAGCTGAGAAAAGCAGCTTTGGGGAAGATGTGATGTTGAGGGGAGAAATTATACCACAAAGATCTTTCTGCTCTCTTTTATTTGTCAATGGGGGTCTGTTGAGATCAGATAGAGATTTGAGACTGCAAAAACCACCTGAGAATACAGGAAAGAATGCACAAGAAACTTGCTCAACCCTTTCATCTTGAGGATGTGTCCTGGAAAATAGAAGTCCCAGGTTCTGTGACTTTTTGGAACCTTCAGGATCTGTTCTAAGTTACACAAAATAAATTTCCCAATAATAGGATTATCTGTCTGGACAGATTCATGGGTTTAACTTTGGACACGTGCAATATGAATTTGAAACAGTGCTGTGCAAACAGGATACTCTTTCTTTGTATAAAACATCAGCTGTTGGGTCACATCTCTTCCTCTGGAATCAGCAGCTGGAAAATATTAGATGAGTCACAAGAATCTGAGAGCTCTGAAAAGCAGCATACACCAAGTGACATACAGGGTGAAAGCTTTAAACCCAGAACTTAAAACACCAAATCAAAGCCCTCAGAGCAGGAACAGAGTTAAACTGCTCTGAAATGATACAAATTGACTGGTGAGATCAAGCTAAGGTTCTCAGGCAGCATCAGGAATGGCAAGATAGAAATGAATACTCAAAGAGCAGGAGCATCCTTTTCTGACTTCTTCTTTCCAGGCAGTGCTGATTTTGCAGTTACTCTGCTTCCTCAGATAATTTACACCAGCCTACACAGCACTTTGTGCTCTGGCCGTACCCTGACAGACAGATGGTAGCTCTGGATGCACTTAAAAAATAGTTCAGATAGGTAGGTGTAGGCAGGCAGGATTGTCAGTGTGCTAGTAGGATACCTGAAGATTCTAGGTTATGTTTACATAGCAGTTGAACTATAAATGCAGGATGTATTTTCTTCTTTTTTTCTCCCCCTCTTTTTCTTTTTTTTTCTTCTCACTTTTTTTCCCTGGAGCACAGGCAGGCAGCATTTGAGTATCCAAATACTGGGCTCTTTCTTCAGGGTGATGCAAACTACACCATGTTCCCCTACTTAGCCCAGGAATAGGACTCAGGCTTTAAGTGTGGTGGCCACTGTCTGAACTTTGCCAGGCGTGTCCATGGACAGAAAAAGTGCCAGAGTCTCTGGACCCAAGCTGGGATAAGCCTGCACCCTGCCCCTGACACAGCTGGCCAAGTGTCTCTTGTCCTGCCATGTTTTTTTCCAGTGGGGCTGCCAGCCTGCCCTCTCTTCTGCAGCTCCTCACTCACAAAATTTGGTGGAAAAAAACCCCAAACATCAATGACTGTCTCATAAAGCCAGGGTTTTTTCCTACATGTTTTCAACAGGGCATTTCACAGCTCTGTATCTGTGAAGGAAAATAGCTGTTCCAAACTGGAAAGTAACACTTGTGTTTTCTCTTTGCAAACCTTGCACCTCTGGAGCTCTAGTTCAGACAGGCTCCAGACAGGCTCAAGTTCTGAATTTCTGATTTCTCCTTAATTGCTTGCTATATTTTTCTCCACGGTTTTTTTTCCCCCCTCTTTTTCCTCCTGGTCTGTCTTTTCTCTGCACAAGAATGTAAGTTACCCATGTAATCAGCAAGGCCCATAGCTCCTGCATTTCTGCCTCTTACTTCACCAGAACTTAAAATGAACCTTAGTAAACAGGGATGTGAGGGGCCACAAAAAGGGGTCTTGTGCTTTAGCACATAGATCATGGGCCTCTTGGACTCAGCCTGTAGTGAGTGGGAAATGGCAGTCTTGTGTGAATAGTTCTGGAAGTGTGTGGGGCCACACTGTGTTTGCCACCGAATTTTTTAGGAAGCTACAGAAAGACAGAAATTTCTGATTCTGGACTATCTTTACTTCATGATAGGATCATCTGGCTTTGAGTTACAGGTAATACAAATGGTAACAGAGCCAACATGATCTGAAAGGTCTCAGATGAGAACTGATAGCCTCCCCCTTGGCCACTTCTTGAGTACATTCCTAGCCTTTCACCTTTGACAGACTTCTTCAAATATTGAGATATTACCACAACCTCTTTTATGACACTGAGGTCTGTCTTGCTCTGCCCCTATGAAAAGCAGCTCTTTAGCTTCAGTTTGGACTAAACTAACTTGTTTGTTTCTGTCAGTCCCCATTAGCCACAGTCTCTGCCATTACTCACAGCAATGCTGTGAGCTTTCCCTGGTTGCCACTGTGTACCCATGTTCTCTGAGCTGGAGAGCCCAAGGAGGATGTCTTACTCCAGCTGTATCTTTGCCATTGCTGAGTGCTGCTAAACCATTACCTCACTTGGCTTGCTGGTTATACTCGTGTTCTTTTTTTCACTCACAAGAACATGATGCTGATGAGACAGATCTGGACTCATTCCATTCTATTTAAATTTCCTTTTTCTGTTTGAACTTCTTATGTGGAATATTGATTTTTTTTTTTTATTTCTTGTAATATGGTAGTACAGTTTTTAATACTGGAAATTTAATTGGAGTCTGGCACAAAAGTACAAGTCATGTAAATTTTTTATTATTCTTTTCCATATGTTTTATATGCATGCAGACAGAATTTAGCCAACTTCCAATGAATAAAATTATTAATATGAATCCAGGTTTTTAATACACAGCCTCAGGATGCTGTTGGTGGCACAAACTCTAAGGTATAAGGATTAATGTTTTTTGCATTTGGTAATTAATGATGCAGCTTTTTTAGTACTGGAATTTAATTGAAAACACATGCCATTCTGCACTACTCTTCATTTAAAATATGATAATGGTAACAACAATGGTAACAACAGTTAGTTCCTAATTAGTGATTTTATCTGCATAGCTTAAAATGCTTTATGAAAGCAAATATTTATTACTATGTTTCAGAATTCATCTTCGGGGTTTTATTTTTTGTTTGATTTGCTAAGGGACGAATATTGATTTGCCAGATACTCCATGATATGTTATAAAAAGGTTTGAAGTTGGAACCAGTGTTTCCTGAATCAATTTATTTGACCATAATGCTTTCAAAATGTTCTTACTTGTCCATTTCACAAATGATTATTTAATGAGGCAGGTAAAAAAGTGGCTGGTCAAGGTGTTCTGCAACAACTGACTCTGAGACATATATACTGTGCTTTTTTTCTCCCAGTAATTTTATTTATATAGTTTTATGCTTCATCCCAAAGGTGAAAATACATGTATTAAATCCTGGGGGCATTCTTTGAAACAGCCATATGGTTTTCTTTTTTTTTTTTTTAAAGCATAATAACTTTAACTTCTTGTCCTATATTTTAATCTTATGAAGCTGATACTATGTGTGTGCCACAGCCACTATTGCAGATGCAGAAGTGTATGCCATCTTTGCTTATTCAGGAAGCTACTATTAATCACAGTGCATATTAAATAATCTTTGTCTCTACTATATCTATACTATAATGAAACCAATATATGTTCTGAAGTTTAGCAATGCGTGTGTTACTTTTCCACCAATAAAAGTGTTTTTAAGTGAGGACTGTATCAACACCATTTTAAACCAAATTACCCACACAAGGGAAATTACCTTTTAATTCAGTTTACCAGAGGTGGAAAATGAAATATATTATATTTGCCATGTACAGCCCCAGAGTGTCCTCTGGGGGCTACTAAAAATGGCATCAATTGTCACATCTGACCCAGCCATTCAGCAGTCTGAGAAGCCAAGTATGTGACTGCCATTGTCCAGGAAGCTGTCATTTCCCAGATCCAGGTCTGGCATTTAGGTTATCTTGACAGCTATTGTTTAGCAAGCAGCAAAAGGAATCACCTTTTACTTCACCAGATATTTCTGAAACAAACCTCAGGATTCAGGAAAAGGACAGGTGAAAACAGTTGGTAAAAGGAACCCTGCCCTTATTGTAATAAGGAACAGACACATCACAGCTACCCTTAGAGCTTGCATATTTATTGAACAAATCCTACTAAAATAGCTAAAATACATTGGGTACTTGCATTATTAAAGATCACATTGTTACAAAAGCCTGCATTTTCAGCAGTACACAACTGCAACTATACATAAATGCCACAACTGCTGATTATTACTTCTTGCTCTATATACAGCACAGCAGACATATCTATTCTATTGGAAAATAAAGTGTACAAGGAAAGGGATACAGAAGGTAGGGAAAGGAAAGAAATCTAGAAGTGCAGTGCATGCATTGGTATTTAACAGTCAGAAGCTAAGACAGTTCAGAACAAGGCCTGCCCTGTAAAAGGAAGAGCTAAAAGACAGAATTATATAAAAAATTAAGGTGGGCTTTCAGACTGTGTCTAACACAACAACACTCCATGAGTAGATGATACTGCTTAGTTTTGTGGTTTGTGTTATTTTGTATTTATAGTAGTTTGGGAGCAAGAACAAAAATGTAAAGTCCACACGTTGACAGTACTGTGGAAATGTACTCTTTCCCCTTTAGGACTTCTCTTCCCAGAAATTTGCTGTATTTTTCTTACTATATCCCCTAGTTTATGGATTTGAAGAGGACATTAAAACTTGTCCCTTCTTTAAAAAAGGCTCGTAAGAAAAAAAGACAAAAATCAAGAGATTTTGAGAAGTTGGTGGAAAATTATTGCTCATCTTCCTCCATAAGGTGGATAGGAGTCAGAAAGGAGATTTTACGAAAATTACAGTTTTGTGATTGCTCCCACTGTAACTGCATGTTTGTGAGTGGACACTGATAGGGAATCAGTTCCTCACTTGTACACTATAAGTAGTTACTCACCTACAGCACTGAATAAGAAAGCCACACTGAAGACACAAGTAAACAAGTCAGTCCAGTCTAAAGAACAACATTCAGAAAAACAAAGTACCAACACCTTCTCAGAACATGGAAATAAAAAATAACTCCATCAGAGCTACCTTGCCAAGGAGCATATTTAAAGTCCAAAATAGCACCATTCATCAGTGTCTCAAATCCCGTGGCAGCATCACGATCACTTACCACAAGGAAACCATGAGTTTCATACTACTTCTATACATCAAAAGAGTACATGGATAAAATATAGAGATATACAGACAATCGATGAAAATAAACTACTAGGCTTGTTACATCTAAATGAAAAAAAAGGGGGACTCTCAGCCTCTGCAAGAAGCAGTTTGGGTTGGTGGAAATGGAGAGAGTGGTTTACCGGTTGTGTGTGAGCTGTGGAGTTTGAGTAGTGAAAGACATTGCTGTGGTAGAACCAGGCCTGAGGGCCCACCTGTAATGTTTGTAAACATGGATTCACAGTGTGAAATTCTGAGAGCTTTTGCTTGAGTTAGAATGTTAAAAACTAGTTTTTATGGTACACGTTTGTCCACTGTTATTCTCTAAAGCAAGGCTCAGAGTCCCATAGTTTCTTCTTACACTTGATGATTTACACAGAAACAATTTCCAATATATGACACCATGACCTCATCAAACCCATACACCATATGTAATACGAATGGAGAAATTATGTTTAAAAAGAGTAGAGGTAATTGATTTTGGTGAAATGTTGTCCATAGCCACTTGCTGGAGCCGGGCATGCCCCCTCTGCCTCACTTTTCTTGCGATTCACTTCCTTCGAGACGGGGAGATTTCCCTGTGGAGAGGAAAAAGTGATATTAGCTGTGATCCTGTTTGGTGGGGTGGTCCCTTCTCTCACCCTGAGGCTTCCATAGTTCCCTAGCTTTAGTTCATCTACTGAACATGATGGAAGCACCTGTAAATACTGATGCCACAGAGAACAAAGGGTTGTTTGAAAACCAGGCAGCACCTGAGAAAAACATTTCACTTGGGCATGAATGAATGTGTCCTAACAGCCAAAAGTGCAAAAGGTCCAACATAAAAGTGCATCTTATTTATGAAAGATCATTTTAATGTTAAGAGAAGTTTTTCCAGGTTAGGCATCTCATTTTTTAAAAACCTTACTGTTTTAATCAACACAAATATAACTAGAAAGTCACTTCCCTAAATTAACCCATCGAAAAGAGCACACTAAAAATAATGCAGTGTCTTTCTTGTTCTGAACAGGTAAGGAAGTGGTGTGCCAGCTGCCTCAGATAGATTTTTGTTAACCTTACATATTAATTGTGCCTATTCAGCGAAGTTTTTAAACACATTTAAATATGTGTTTCATTTTAAGACTCAGAATGAAGCATAAAGACTAAGCACGTGCCTAAAGTACTTTGCTGATGGTATGTCACTAGGATCTGAAACAAAAATAATTTGTTTAGCTAGTAATATATCTTAAGGGAAAAAAAAAATCTGTGTTTTTTGTTTCTAAGTGGTAAGAATTGTAAAGGTGTTTTCTTACTCATATAATTTAGGATATGTTTGTCACATAAGCCCAATGCTTCTCTTTGTTTAAGAAATTAAAGTTATCTTCTCCAAGTTCATTTGTTTTTCTGATGTGAGGGTTGTGAATTTCTGAATTAGGAATTAAACACATGGCAGTTTCCCAATGACCAGTAAAGTGCAATTTGCAGCAATTTTCCTTTCTTGGCTCTTCAAACCCAGTATTTTCACTGGGATGTTCATACTTGCTACATTCACTTGTGCTGGGAATGAAGCCATCCCATGGCTCTCCCACTGCCTTTATCACAGTGTACAGAATAAATTCTGCTTTTAGGTAGATGAACTCCCCATGGGGCTCTGCACTGCACGCAGGACCAGTTTTCAGGCTGAGCACAGAGCAAAATCCCTTCCTGGAGACAACTGGTGACCTGTTCCTTTGGGGCAACAAGATATGGAGGAAAAGAGCAGAATTTGGTCAGTCCATATGCAGAAGGGTAAGGAGTTGTAAATAACATTTGCTAGAGCCAATATGGGTATTCTGCAAGAATTTCAAAATGAGAAAATAACATCTAACTTTTAGTGACTGCATAAACATGTTTCCTCACAGGACTCTAGAAAATTCTATCCTCATGATAATATTTTTACTTATTTTTGTTTTACTAAATTTGCTACTTTTGTATCATTACAGGATATGAAGGGAAAACTAGAAACTTACACATGCAAGCAGGCACATCACATAGACCAAAGGTCTGGGCAAATTTCCAAAAGCATTGTGTCAGGCAGTTCCTTTTCAGCTGTGAAAACAATCTCAGCCCTGAAATCCTGCCATACAATCATGAGATATAAAGTCCCATGTGACCCTTTTAGGTCTGGAAATAAACTATCATTAAGAACTGATGCATTTTATATTTGTTGGTTGCATGAAAATAAAATAATAATAAAAAAGAAACACTTTTATCTCAAATAATAGTTTTTTTTTAAAATCTATTAATTTTACTTTATTCTTTCAGAAGTTCAAGCTGTTTAGCATAGAGTAGCTGGAAGTGCTCAGCTGCAGGACTGAAAATTTTCTGCAGTTTTTTTCACTGATTTATCCTAATTAATTTTATAGTACGAATGAAAAAAAATTACAAAGATGCACGGTTTCTGTTAAAGATAATACCCTGCTGGAAGCTGGACTATGTGCAACTAATATTGAAGTTGCTTTTGAAGGTGAATTGTGAAATAAAATTTGGAGCTAGTTCTAAAAACTGGTCGTTGTACCAGCACATGCCAAATATTTTCTGAAGAATTACATAAAGGCTAGGAAAAAAAATTGTATTTTAAAAGCAAGAATCCAGTCACTTTAAAGGGGAAAAATATTTATAATATGTTTTGGCTAGTTGAGAAACTGTCATTCCTTCTGAGAAACTTTTATTTTAAGCCATGTACAGCATAAACCCACAGCTATTCACAAATCTAATATAATGCAGCATTGTTGCTATGCTGCACATAGTGCACAGCTTCATTCCTGTGCTTTGGGAGAAACTTGGTTTAATGATGAATGACAACTTACTGAAAGCTTCAAACTTAACATTTTGAATAAAAATCATCTAGTTAACACACAGCTGATTTATAAAATTAGCAAATTCGTTTGATGTAAGTGTGACCCCATAGAGCACATTCATCATACTCTGGCAGCGCCACCAGCCCTCTCAGCTGAACTTTTGGAATCCTCTGAATGCTAAGAATGGCAGTACTGCCATACATGCTAGTTTAAAGACTGGCAGACTGGCACATGAGGCTGCAAATAGCCCGCCTATAAACTTTAGAAATTCTGTTGCAGAGGAAAAAGTGTAGAGAAAAGTATAATGTTATCCAGATGGAATAATAGTTTTGTTAACAGAGAGCAGAAGCCTAGCTAGTAACTGAAACTTAATCAAAACAATTTTCCATGTGTTCTCTTCTTTACTTACCTGCCTGAGCCAGTAGTTGAAAGGCAATATGGAAATAAAACATGTACATCCTATGGTTCTGCGTAATCTTTTGCTACTGAAATTTCAGGTCCAGTTTCACATTTATTAAACCAGTCATGGTAACAGAATAAAATATTATTAATCCTATCTAATGAGCCATATGTTCTGCCTTTATTTTGTGGTACTTCTTGTCAAACTCAGATGAAAACTTTCATGCTTTGTATGCTTGTTACTCAAGCCAGGTGAAGCACAAGCAAGATACTTAATAAAAGATAAGCAACACCACCTAGTTCCTCCTGCTGCATTATCATTGACTTTTTCATCTGCATTGCCGGGAAAGCATTGCCAAAATTAAGCATTCAAAACTCAGATATCAAGCTTGTAAAATCATGAGACAGGCTTAAGAAATATGAGCCTTTGAAAATTAGTATGTTTTCCTTCTGGTGTGCAGCCAGCAAGAGTCCATGTTTTCTGCAAGCCTGAAGGCTAAAAACATAATTATAAAATGAAAGCTGAGATCTTCAGTTAACTGAACAGTGCAAGGAGCCAAGGCTTTAAGAAAAACAGAGTAACATGAGACTCGTGATGAAATCATGAGAGCTGGCTACTTTCTTGAAGCGGTTGTAAAATAAAATCCATTTGAACTTTCAATTTTTATTTTTTTTCTGAAAACTTTCATCTTAGCAAACTATTTATTACATGAAAGAAATTTCATAAATAACTTTACCTTTGGAAATCCCCCATCCCCACGGCTGGTTGGAAAGATCTTCTGGCTTATCCAAATCATTGAACCTGGCTGATAAACCTGTAGTGACATAAATATGCACAAGATTTTACTGACAAAGAGAGATTCATTAAATGCAGTGGTGTTCATGTGACAGTTCACATTACTAAAACAAGTCTAATGTCAGTAGAGCTTGGCCCAGAGTGTTAAATGTTTAGTACATATTTTTTGTACCCATGATAACATCTGTCCCTAGAGCATTCCAACTATATTGTTTTATGTTTATCTGCATTCAACAGGCGCTTTCGAAAAAAAAAAAAACTAAAAGAGCATAGAATGGATTTTTAAAAAAATATCCCCAATAAGTTCTTTATAAAGGATATCTGTACTAATGAACTTGCTAAGGATATTGTGAGAAAACATGTCCATTCCGTTCTGCCAGAGGTCACTGGGAAAGGGCTGTTTAATGAAGTTCATTACCTTTGCTGATGGCTGCAGGTGACAAGAGCAACACACCTTTGATATCCTTTCACAATGAGTGGTGAACTGAAATGTGTAACTTTGTTAGATCATTGAAACAATTATACAGGGTGTTAGCACCCTGTATTTTCCACATTAAAGAAATTCCAACACATTATAAAACACATACAAAAAAATAGCTGGCAGCAGGATTTCGCAGTTAAAGTGCTGGCCTATGGTGCGTACAGGAAAACTTTCTGTGTAAAATGGGCAAGATCCAAACCTGGGCACTGACTACAGTGGAGGTTAAAGTGAATAAATACCAAGGTAATGCCTCTCAACTTCACAATGGAGGTCAGAATATCTCTTCATCTCAGTCTCAGAAACACTGAAATGGTCAGGTACAAGTTACATACAATGCTGAAATTCTTGAATTTATTTTCTTGCTGGGTCTCTCTCCTGGGCTCTTGGTGTTTGGTGAATTGAACTCTTTCTGCACAATAACTGGATGTCAAACTGTCAGTGTTTTGAGCCAGCCATTATAAATTACACCATTCAGATTTGTGCACACTTTGGAAATCAAAACTTTCAGTTAAGTAAGTGCTGGGCCAGTTCTACTCACCTGCTTGCTGCTGTGAATATATTGAAACATGAGGAAAGTTTTCATTTCTATGGAGTTGCATGTTGACTATTAGCTGTCACAAATGGACTTGCTCTATCCTGGAGACATTATTGGGAGATCACTTAAATCATCTTCCCAATAGAAAATACTGAACTCTTCTATAATGCAGGACACAGAGGAGACAAATTTAAAATATAGAGCTCAAGGCAGTGCTTGCTTTGTATATTCTCCCATGCTTTTCTGCAGTACAAACCACAGTGCTTTCTACTGATTTAAGCAACAGATTTTTGTCATATCTGAGGGCTCAGACAAGCCAGTTCAGCTCTCTGGATGTGTTTGACATAAAAGAACCAATGCATAGCACAGGGCACTCTGTGAATTCAGTTAATGTTCACACTGAATATTTGAAACATTTGAACGAAAGACACCGAGTTAACCTCTGAACTCTTCTGTTGCTATTTATAATCACTGGTTACCCGTTCTGCAATTATGTCTTGATTTTATTGTGCAGTCATACTTTCTGTGTGAAAACTCATGGTGGGAAATAGCAATAGGAGTTCAGCTTTACCACAGGACACACTGTTCACACCAGCAAAGGATACAACATGTATATATATAAGAGGATTGCATAAGCATCAGAACACAGTATTAGTCATTATCATGAATACAAACTTCTGTACTTTCCATGAAGCCTGAGATGTATTTAGGTTAGGCCATAGGCTATGTTATCCCTATCAGTTACCTAATGGGAGTAAAATAAACACCTGACATTAAAGAAAGGAATCCTCGAAATCATAAAAACTTGGAGGAATTGCAGTTTGAGGGGGGATTATGGGAATGAACCAGAAGGGAAAAGGTGTAAATTGTAAGATGAGCTCACAACTATGCTCCAGGGTTAAAAACAACAAACCCCAAAACCTACCACCACCTGCAAAATACCCCACACAATCCCCGAACTATCTTTCACCGTAGCTCTCTGTAAAGAAAAAGTTTCAATAATATTATTTTTCCTTCTTCAAAAACAAATACTGTGCCCCACATTGGTAGATGATAATCACATGGATTTATTTCACATGAAGTGACATGATGTTCTGCTATGACTGTACCAGAGTCCTGAATGGACAAAGGACTTTAAGTACATGCCTTGGAAGCAATGTTGAAAGGCTGGAGAATCATGGTTTAGATTCTGGCCAAGTGAAGGAAGATTCTGGAATGGAAAAAAATATGCCAACATAGAGAAGTCCACTTAAGAGTTACTGTAATTCACTAGAAGGTGGAAAAAAGATAAAAAATAAACCATGATGTCTTGCTGTGCTTTATAAATGCAGAAACTACTTAGAAGTTCAAATATACTGGTAACTAGGGTATTAGAAAAATATATAGAACATTAATTCAGTTACAGCAGCTCAAAATTACTGGTATAAATGTTGCAAGATGAGCTACAGAGAGAGGAAAGCAATGCTCCATTACAGAGTAGGATGTAAGGGTTACAGCATTCCAGCTGTTAGCATGAAGCAAACACTTCTAAATAAATGCTTCCATTGATACACACCAAATTTTCATTTCTTAGTACTTCCTGTGTGACTGTTATGCAAGTGCAGGCTTGGCTAAAATAACCGAAGTATCAGGAATCAGAACAGAGTTACTGAGCTTTAGGGTGGATTGAAAACTACAGTTACTGCAAGTCTGCATAATGCTGACTCACACTGATAGCCTCAGTGTTTGATCCTAATTAGCCAGACAGTTAAGCTTCATCCATGAACTATCAGATCTGGGAAGAGCTACCTGAGACACTGCTACCCAACAACATGCAATTCTGCCAGAAACATTGAGGCCAACTTGAAAACTGGGAATTATGGGTTCTCTATGATTATGCTTTCAATTTTGTAGCCTCCAGCCTCCTGAAAAATGGTAACAACAAATAATAACATTTAGTATCAAAGAAAGAGCAAAAGTTCAGGAAAAGAAATGCCTAGTCTGTTTACCAGTTCTCTCTTATTCCAGAACCACTGATAGCTTTTTGAGTTGTTTTGGATTGTTGTTTTGTTGTTTTTTTTTCAAAACTGGGAGGATTAAAAACCAGTAGAGTCTTCTTTACTCTTTTGCCCAACACACTGAGAAACTCTTTTGCTCATGTTCTTTTATACCAACATTTCAAAATTCTAATTCCTGGGGTTTTTTTTCATTTTAAGCCATGCTTTCTTAAAGGACAATGGTAAGGGAGCACAATCTTTTGCCCAGCCTTAAAACAGATACATATAATAATTTTAGCAAAGCTGAACTAAACAGACTCTATCAGTCACATCAAAAGGCTAAAATTGATTTGGTACCCACTCTTCATTCCTATTCACTAAGTACATCTTTGAAACAGTCACATAAATCCATCAAGAGGAAAAAAAACCCCAGATTTATGATATGCTAAACTTACTAAAATGAGCATACTCCTGTTAAGCATTCCCAAGGTTTTCATAGTTAAGAAACAATCAAGAAAACCCTTGGAATTACTTTTTCTGTATCTTTTTCCTTTTTCCCCATGTGAACCAACTGAATTCCTATAGCCAAGTCTCATTCAGGACTTGCAGTGGTTTTCAACTGCACTCTTGATTTCTTAACTGAAAGTTTATTGAAGAGCAACTGCTCTGAGGAAATCAGCAACCATCTTTTAGAGAAGCTTCAGGTAACTTCTTTGTCTCATAAACAAATTTTGAGGCAGGGGGGAATGAAAGCAAAAAGGAAATGATGACAAGTACTCTAGATCCTAATTCCAAATAAAAGGGGACCATCTCCAGTAATTCTGCAGCAGCCTACCTAGGAAAAGGGGTAAAAAAGAAAACTGTAAGAAAAAGATTTACTATATGGATTAGCAGTGTAATAGCAAACACAGATGGCCACATGCTGAGGAACAAGGGAGCAGAATGATAAGAGGTGTGTGTGGAAAAGACAGAAAGGAAGAGGCATGCTTGTTCTCTCTGCAGCACTAAAATGACATTGTGTAGCTGTGAGGACTAAGTGCCCTGTGTGCCTAAACCAGAACAGAGAGAGGGAGAGAGGCCACCCTCCTCCTGAGAGTGGGCTGTATAGCCAGAAAAGAACACTGCTTCTCATTTCTGTACCCACATTTCTTTAAAATTTCTTAGTTGCCAGCTAGTTTGAGCTGTAGATGTAGTTTCACAGCACATCCTACCATACACTTCTCAATTCCCCCAAATGCCTCCCACTGCAGTAAAACATTTTCCTCCTAACCAACGTCCCACAATCACAATCCAAATGCATAAACAATCTTACTGCACCACTGCTCAAACACTAAATAAATAATTTTGTGAATGAAAACCTCACAAATTCTTCTTAAACCGAACTGGAGGGAAAGCTAGTGCTAGGATGAAAGCCTTTGCTTCAGTGCAAGAGGTAAACTAATGCTCCTATCCTCAGTAATTTATTTTTAAGACTGTGAGGGGAACATTATGAAAGTATAAAATACAAATATCCACTGTGTTCCTAACCTAGCACACAAGATTTAATACATACAGCAACTGTGAGCTGAGCAGTTGCTGCTTTTAAAGAGTTTAACTGAGCAGCAGTAGCCTATCAGTCAGCTTTTATTTTCCAGATCTTCTGGAGAGGGCAATGACAAGGCTACACCAAGAGTACTCATCATCACTCCTTGTTTCAATGAGTCCTTGAAGTTTTGATGAGCCTTTGTTGTATTTAAGAAGCTGTACTCATGATGAAGCTGGATGCTGCTATTGTGATAGCCTGACTCTGGAACAGGCTCACTGAGGAAGCTTTCCCTATTGAAACAGCAGAAACCAAAACTTGCCCAAGTTAAAGTGCAACTTTATTACCTTAGCTTAGTAATTTAAAAGTTCTGTGAATATGTGATTTAACAGATGTGAGGCTTAACAATTTTGTGAACTTGTTTGCTTTTTTGAGTGTTTCTGCATCATGAGTCTGAGCCTCTGCTTGAGGTGCAGCAACAGTCATCCCAAATAACCCGATTTCATGATTTCAGTATCCTGTCAGGGCAGCAGATTTTGCTGTCAACCCTGGTTTCCCCATTAGTGCTATGAACATTAAAAAAATCAGTGAGGAAAACCAATAATTTACATTTATTTTACTTGGTCAGTTCCACACAGTAAAGAAAGTTAGATAAATGGTTTGAGAGAACTGGTGAAGAAATACATCATGATTCTCCAGCTGGGATTGCTCCAAGTGGCACACCTCTTTGTGAGACTTTACCTGCCATTGCAATGATAATTAATACGTGGCAGTATAGCAGCAGAACATGGCAGGACAGCTGTACACCTGAATTTGCCTTTGACTTCTCTGCATCAGCATCCTTTGATGTCTTTGCCTTTTCATGGGGAAGATATTACTGCTGCTTTTTATTCCTCCCCATCTGATGACTCAAACTCACAACCACATAGAGATGAAAAGGCCTAAATGAGACAAGTATGCTTTTCCTTGCATACCCCTCTCCACGCTGCAAGTGAATTATAAAGTTTATTCATTAGGTATTTGGGGATTTTGCAGTCCTTTTGCATCTCTTCTGCAGTTTCTGTCAATTTCACTGAATGGGATGTCATTTGCTCCTTCCCTACACAACATAAGGAAGTGACCTTGGAAGTTTTTTTAAATTTTAATGGAAAAGCTTCTCCTATAAACCCATCTTCATCTATTGTTTCCTTTGTTGTTCTTAGGGCATCAATTCTTGAGTTTACACTGGAGCAGCTGTTCCTATGCAGTCTCCTTACCCTGGCTTATCTGTATCAGCTTCTTCAAGGGGCTCATTCCTGTCCTCATCCATATACAGGTTGCATCTTTTGTATGTGTACTTACATATAAGACTTCTGCCCACATCTTCACCCAGTAAGAACCCCTCCACAGAAACTTTAGCTGTATTCTAACATATATAATCAAATGAGGTTAGTTATAGAAAACACTTTCTAACTTTCCCTCAGGAGGAATCCACTCCACACCATCTGAATGTAATGCAATTTCTAGGAAGAGAGATCAATTTTCACTTTTCTGCACCAGTTAGGATCAATCCTGCTTGTGTGCTACAATGTTGTCATGCTGCTTTTTTACTTCATTAATATACAAAAACCATTGCAAAACATTGTTAATATTTACCATGCATACAAACAGTAAGAGAAAAAAAAAATCAAACAGTAAATTGTGAACACTGTCATAAATGCTCCTCCAACTTCTTACTGAATTAATGAATTTTACTAAGATGCTCATTAGCAGAGTATTGCACTCCTTGAAAGAGAAAGAATGCATTTATTTCAGAGAAAATAAGAAACAAATGTATATTATGTGGAAAGTTCCATTAAGCAATAAAATGGCTGCAAATTACTTTGTTCCTCCAGTAAATTTCTGTGTTTGCTCTCCAAAACTGCAAAACATCGCAGAAATCAAAATAAGCAAATCAGCCATCCAGAAAACCAAACTCAGAACCCAGTACAACCCCACACATTTATTTTGTTTGCCTCTGTAGTACAGTACTTTTTTGTTGTTTTACTTAATATGCAACACACAGAAAAACAACAAGGCTGAGAATTAAAATAATACTCTTGTTCTCAGTTAATTACATAGGAGTTTGTAATTTGCTCTTCAAGTGCAATAAGGTAGAGCTTAATTGGTAACCATTTGCTTCTATACCAAATGGTAACTGCAGAACAAGATGCAGAAGCAAGCCTCTTATAAATTCAGGTGAACACACAGTGTGGCAGCAAAAGTTCTGGACCGAAGGATGCATAGCTGTTTTGCAGTAGTTTCATACCTAACATGGACAAATTACTTGAGCAACAGAGAAAGAAGAAAAGGAGCATGGTCAAAGGCTAACCAAAAATTCTATTTAGTCCAGTGTCCTCACTCTATCCAGTTTTGATCTTAAGGGGAAGACCAGCAAGAACAGTGGTCAGTAAGTGCATCCTTAAGAATAACTCTTCTTCTGTGTGCCCTCTGAGACCTGGCCCTCCACTCTCAGGGTACACAAAATGTATACACCAAGCAGCCTCTCAAAAAAGTGCTTCTTTTTAAAAATTTCCTATACGTTCTCTAAATTAATGGCCTGAACACTGTAATTTACAGAAGGCTCAAGAGGCTGCTTTGGACTACAACAGTTTTACTCCCATGTACCAAAAAGATGAGCAGAAATCCAACCAGGGATGCTGTTCCCCAAGTGGAGGCTGCCTCTGCCAACTGCTTTCCTGCAGAGCCTAGCCACAAGAGCTCTTCTTTCCCCTCAGGAGATGCCAGCCCCTTGCCCAAGCAGCATTTTGCAGGCAAGTATTAAAAAGCCCTGGCCATACTCTTGGAAATGGGAGAGAGAACCACATTACAGAGCCAGTACTTACTTACCTCATTAAAAGAGATGTAATGAGGGCAGCTGATTTTTAACAGGTGCTTGAAAGCACTGTGGTACATTTACCTGAAGCCTCCCTATTACCAGCCTCTACTAGGCAGATAGTAATGCAGCTAAGTGCTACTCCAGACACAAAAGCACAAAATGTATCATGGATCTTCTGGAGGCTAAAGGTAATAAAATATCTGTGGGTTCTGGGACTCATCTAAGGAGCTGTGTAAACTCATACTCTTTCATGATGGAGATTTATCACAAAAACACAGTCAATTTAAAGCAAAGAAGGAAGAGCTGCTCCTCTCTAACTTGACCTTTCTAAGTAGCTCTGTGGTGTCAATGTGTGCCTTCTAAACATCAGGGCTGGAAGAGGCCAGGGGTTCTTCCTGATAATGTGTGTATTAAGCCAAGGCTTTTACCACCTCCAGTGAGGACAGACAGATTTCTTATACCTTTTTTCAACTTGCTCCCACATAAGTATGCCAAGCTAGTAGAGACAATCAGGTTACTGTTAACAAAATTATTCCAGAGACTCTTCTTCCTGCAGGATGAGAAAATCCTATTTATTCTGAGGGTGGGTTGTTTTTGCTTGTTTGTTTGTTTATTTTAATGCAGTATTTACAGAAGGAAACATCAGGGATCCTCCCAGGAACATGTACACAGGGATTCATTCAGTAGTGCTACTGTGAATTTGCCAGACCAGAAGTCCAAATTTAATTGCATGTAGCACTCAAACAATGATTCATACTATCATTCTACATTAAACATTTGAAAAGAATATTTTTACACCTTTCAAGATCATGGCCTCAATCAATGTAGCTTAATGAGGTGAATAAATATTTGAAATGAAAGCAAAATACAAATAGTTAAAACTATTTTTATTAAAATATGCTGTCCCAGTCAATGATGCCAACTAAATTATGTCTATGAAGTTGTTCTAGAACTATTAAGTGTCATCCTTTTCCCATCTCTTCAGCCATATACAAGAATCAGAATTCAGGTATGAAGCAGCAGTATATCAAGGTCAGACAAAAAGTAAAAATATTGTTAGTGAGGGCTTTAGATCTCAAGCCTTAAAAACTGAAGTCATATCTGTAGTGTTACTAGATGTATATCCTTATTTCTGATTTTCCAAAATTTCAGCCTTTGAGAAAAAAATTCAGTGAAGATTTTTCCTGGACCTAGTATTACATGGACCTCCCATTGCATGTGTCAACACAGTTCTGTTCAGACAGAGTATGCAGGGACAGAGTGGCAAAATTTTAGCACCCAGGGCATGTTTCTGACTGAGTAGAAACAAGTATATAAAAAGCTTTTGTCTTTTCATGTGCATATGAGCTGTACCACTGAAATAGCCACAGTATCTATAGCTTTGGGTAAAAATTACTTTTTTTAAGTCACACTTTGCTACTCATAATCAAGTAAAGGTTTGTTTTCTGCTCAGCTGAACAGGTGGCTTGACAGAAGTACTGCAAAAACTGGTTTGTATTTCTGCTCATAAACTTTGTAAACAGGAGAGGCTTTAATTCTCCCTGAGTTTTCAGCAATCAAGTAGCACTGTGCAAACTACACACGATGTCTAACATGCATATTACATAAGCATAATAAAAAACACAATATACATATTCAGATGGCCAAAACTGCTTAGCTTTCATCCCTTACTTCTCTTGACCAAATTCTGCCCATGCTGTACATGAACAGAAGAGGATCTGACTTAACATAAAGGAGACTCCAACTTCCAGTTCCAGCACCAGGCTTGGTAATAATCAACCGGGTTTGAGTTTTCTCATGCCAGACCAAGAGCTACCTTTGTCCAGTGTGTGTCCAGTAATAGGCTGGACGAAATGTCTCATTTAAGTACCTTGCCTTTTTTTTTTCCTCAGAGCACACAAAAGGTTTCAAATAATGCCTGCCTTTGCCGGACCAATTCTAGACTCCATTCTCCATAAATAATCCTAAAATTATGAAGAGCTGTTCCAGCCCAGGGGCACAGAAAATTACAGAATGTGCATGTGACTCCCTGGCAAAAGGTTAGTAATGGCTAAACTGGGATGAAATCTTAAACATGATATTTGCTTCAGAAATATCTTCACCTAATGTAAATGATTTTATAAATTTCTCTACAAACTAGAAAAAACCCCACATAAACAAAAATCTAGATGGGATGGTGATTCTTTTCTCTTCAACCAAATGCAGGCTGTCATTTCTTTCCCTCTCACTTAACAAAGAAGGGCTTTTCACCAAACTGTTTTCACCCCTAAAGGTCATCATCCTCTATTTCTCCTTTCCCCCAGGTAAGACTATAAAATACAGGGAATGTAAATGACAGAATATGACAGAACAACCTCAGAACTGATGCAGTTCAGGCAAGGATGCACAACAGGAAGCATTCAGCCCAAATGACCTACTTCCAGAGCCTTTTTGCTCTGGGATGACACAGCTATACTGTACAACAGCCAGCCCAGAGATTCCACACCAGGAAGAAAGGCTGACAAGAAAGCCATCTCATTGTGGTAAGCCAGGAGCAAATTAATGATTGGCTCTAGATTATCTTCTGTTTACTTTCAGAAAAGTCAAAATTAAATTATTAAGGATCTGTTTATTGATATACATGTTTATTAGTGTTGTTAGTTTAAATTCCTTAAGCACCTGCACTGTGAGCTCTCAGAACTTAACCTAAAATCCACAAGAAGGAGAAAAGGACACACCTGAGTGCTTTGGAAGCAAATAAACAGACCAGTTGTCTAACTGTCTAAAATGATGGTCTGATTTCTTTATTTAAAAACTAATATTTACCATAATAAAAACAAACAAACAACACAAAACCCAACCCTCTCCTGGTTTTGGTAGGAGCCTTCTTTGAGGTCATAGAAAACTGGAATTAAGACTTCCTTACTCCCACTCTTCTAACATGGTTCTTTATTTAAATGATTGGATGGGGCAGAAAAAAATTCAAAACTAATTCTTTTTTAAAAATTCTTCTTTAGTTAGAACCCTTTTTTCCCCTAGCTAGCACTAAAATTTTAGTTTATATTTCATGACACTTAGCACTTGCCATGAAGGTAGTATAAAGAAGTTCCAGCATTTCAAATTAAAAGACCACTTAAATCACCTCTGGATTTTATACATTGCACATAAATATAAAAGGCTCTCACTTTCTTCAGGTAGACACTTAAAGAAACACATCATGCAGAAATAAGGACAGATCCTCAAACAGCTAATGTTCTTGTTTAAGATGGCTCAAAATATCCATGAGTCAAAATTATAATAATAATAGAAAGCACACTCTTCTGCTTTTCTGTTTCTCTTAAAACTGAGGATATTATTATTAAACAGATGCAAGAAATATTGATTAATTAATCAGGTAATTTTAATTCCAAGTCCAGGAAAAGGAGAAGCAGCATTGAAAACTAATGTGTTAAATAACTTGCTTTTACTGTTTAAAATGTTTAAAAAGCATTTTATGAGGAAAAAACATTAAGAAACTAAGAGTGTAAGACAGTGAAGTTAAACCAAGAACTCATTTATTATAACTTAACAAGTTAATTCTAGTCACTTCAAATTTTACTGTAAGCCTAGCTAAATAATTAATGGACTTTCAGACTGGCAAAGGAATAAGAGCACCATTTCCCACCATTTTTTAAGGTCTATCTCAGTCAAGTGAAACAAAATAGCTAAATTTTCACTGACAAGGGAGAGCAGGGTAGAGCCTTTGCATTTACTGTGATATTAAAAACAAAGTAAGCACTTTCATCGTTGTGTATTTCAGTGTGTAGAAAGTGTTGATATGCAAAGAATAGTATTTCCTGAAAATCAGAATAGATTTTTTTTAGAATAGGTTAGAGAGATACTTGGAGTTAATATAAGAAGAAATATGCCAAAGACGAGTGTGTCCACTACTGCAAGGAAAGTGTGTCACTGGTCTGACTTAGAATTACATTCAGTGTTAGTGTGCCAGAAGTTAAAGAAAGGGGGAAAAGGGTGGTGGTAGGAAAAGAGATTCTGCCAAGTATCACATCTTAAACAACCTTGCAATCTGGGGTAGAAACCCAATTGTACATTTTGATTTTGATCACAAAAAAGAAGTGGAACTTTTAAAAACAGCTGAATGAGGTTTGTATTTATGTTACACTGCAAAGCAAACGATGGGACTAGGCAAGTGGGTAACATCATTATATTTTTTGCATTTGGATAGCTCTAAGTTGTATTTTATGTTCTGGCCCAGAGACTGGCTTTACAAAACTGATTTAATTGACTACTACAGGAACCTTGCTAGATTTATAGAACCATCTGCTGGTGGAAATCAGTGGCTATTTTATGCCTAACTAAACTTAAAATAATCTTTTGTTCCATAGATAGGCATATATTGCACATAGCAGCCTGCAAAACATCTAAAATGTGGGCTGATTGTCACCTTGGTGTTGGTAGGAAAACAGTTGTCTATCCAATATTCCACAGTTGTGTGAACAACATGTATTTTAACATGATTTCTATTCACAGTTTTAAGTGAATCATTTCCCTTTTAATTCCCCACCCCCATCTATTCATTTATACACAGATGAGCAAAGCACTTTGATGAAAGTAGGTTCCAGAATAGACTAAAACTCCAGAATTTGAAAGTTTATTTTTGCAGATAGGAATAATTTAAAACAAGGAGCCAAAAACAAAAACAAAGCCTTTATAACAGAGTACATATTTGCTTATTTTAATCATTCTTTGATCATCACTCCTCCCCATATCAAAACAACTCCAAAGAACCAGACAGGGATAATATTAATGCAATTAACCCCATCTTCATAAGAGTATGTCACTCAGAACCTCACACTCAGGAAAATATTCTGTGATAATGTACACCCTATGCAATGCTACTTAAAGCATTGCTCAATACTAATTAACAGAGGTTTGATCATGATTGTTTCTTGTAGCATGAATACGTCACATTTTTGCCAGCACATGTATTTAGATATGCCTCAGTGATAGCTGCATCCTCAGCTAAGAATGCTATAGGATAAAAAAACATCTAAACTAAATCTGCCTACTTTGAGCACTTTTTCTGAAAAAAACCTGTTACCTTTGTCCTGCTGATTCTGAGACAGTCCTTCTCAAAGAATATCACATTTATATGCATATCCTTAAAACCAGGAGTTTGTCAGCAATTGTATCTCAGAGTATTACAAATGGACTTTAATCAATAAAAATACAAACACAATTAGCACTGAAGGAAACAGGTTATTGTTCATTAAAAACATTCCAAACAAGTGCCTGTAAGTTCAGTCAGGTTTGAGGCCTAGACATTTTTTCTAGAACAGATCTCTGTCACAAAGAATGGCAGTGTTTTCAGAAGGTTAACCTAATAAGAAAATTTAGTTTGCACCTTATGTACTTCCCTGACAGACTAACATTATATCTCTTTCACTTACAAAGTGCAGTGACCTATTTCTTCTTTTTGGGAGAAAGGTGTCACTGTTGGCATTACTGGGTATTGTTTTGTCTGCATGTATTGCTACATGTGTTAGGATGTGTATTTTTCACAATAACTTAAATATTTCTGGTTGCAATTAAATAAGCCTTACTGCACAGAGAGGGATTTCAGATTTTTATTCAAAAAATGCAAGAAAATAAAATATCCAACATAAGGAGCTTTTCAGAGTACATCAATCATTGTATGGCAAATCCCCATAGCCTCAAAAAGTATGTTGTATAAAGGTTCTATTTATAAATGAGTATTGGGAAGAGGGAAATAAGGTTTGTATTGACACAAAAAAATTATTGATACTCTGCTAAAGCAACTAATTCTTACCATTTTTAGGTTCTGTTAAGTCTTGGGATTGCAGTTTCTCTCAAGTAGCACAAGGAGAACAATCTGAAAACAATTTTTAAAAAATTAAAAATGAAAAAAAAAGAAATTCCAACTGTCGCAATATTTAAAAGGGTTTTTTTTTACCAACATAACAGTGTTCAGTGAACCAAGTATAGGCTTCAGTGGTTAAGATTAAAGTCATGCAAATTATTCTAACCACACATATTTTTATATATCATGCATCTCTGCACTTCAGTGGTCTGTAGGCTCAAATATAGGACAAAGGAATCCCTGGTACCTGGATTTGCAGAACCCTCTGCTATTCTTAGCACTGGGTACATTTCTGTGGAGCCCCATACGTAACGGTTAACACAGGTAAAAATCAGTCAAGAGGACAGAAAACTGTCAGTCTACGTTTACTGTAATTTGTGGTCCATTGTTCCCAGGCATACTACTAAGTGTGGGTTTTTGCAATCAAGGAACAAGTATAACACAATGTAACGGCCCAGAGAGTAGGTATTTTTGGAAATGGCACTGCATTACATAACCTCCAGTTTTCTCCCTCTCTCTATTCCACACACACCCCCTATTTTAAACAGGGAGAGAAAAAAAAAGAAGAGTAGGTCCCACCTCATTTACCTTAAATTATCACTCTCTTAATGGACTGAATTTGTAACATACCTCCTTTATCAGCTTTCTTATAGAAACAAAAATTAAAGTTCTCTTCTATTGATTACATATTTCTTATCTATAACGTGTACATATGAAATATAATTAGGTATGAGTCATATGTTTACACAAACACACACATACATATTAGATTTAAAACTGCAAACTCATATATCTATTAACGTACACAGAAATGTTTGAAAAAACCAGCACATCACTACATGTTCAGCAAAATATGGTTTGTTTTGGTTTTGTTGTTCTGTTGGATTTTTTTTCTCAAAAGAACCACCCAAAATTTAACTGCTGCACATGCAAAAATGCAGAAGGCTGTTGCAAGAATGACTGCTTTCTAAAAATAAACCCCAGCAGCCTGAGAGGAATCCAGTGTCAGGGCGGAGAAGAGGGAGATTCGTTTTACAAGGGAGAAGAAAGGAGATGATAAACCTATCTTAGAGCCTTGCATGCATGCTAACAAAGCCAAGTGCATTAGGTTCAAAAATGCATTTTGGTGTTTGCCGAGTGCAAAACCCAGAAAAAGGAAAACATTTTAGAAAATCACTTCTCATCTCCCCTTGCATGTGTGCAGAAAAATCCTCAGCCTAGAAATCCAGCCTTAAAGCACAAAGACAAAGAGTTAGATGCATATACTGCATATTTTCTCATTTTCCTTAAAAAAGCCTGTTTGGAAATGTGCACCGAGAGGGGAAAGCCAAGCTGCAGCAAAGTCCGGCTAAGGACAAAAAGAAATCAAAAACAAATGAAAAGAAACAGAGAAAAACAGAGAGAAGAAAGCGGAAAGGGGGGAAAGGGAGGGAGAGAGAGGGAGAGAGAGAAAGGGGATTAATTAAAAAAAATAAAAATCTGTGGATTGGAATTGCATATACTTACAGACAAAAGCCCCCGCTCCCTGCTCACTTTCTGTCCTTTCTACATGATCTGAAACACAAATGTGGA
>VZTZ01022856.1:218823-240862 GCA_013400955.1 Drymodes brunneopygia | reverse complement strand
CCCAGTGCCAGCTGGCTCCAGGACGGATCCCTTGCTGGTTAAGGCTGAACCCATCATCGATGGTGATAATACTTCTGTGATAATGTATTTAAGAATAAGAACAATAAAAGTTATTGTGCAGAGGTAATTGCAACCAGAGAAGGGAGGGGTGAGAGCATGTGAGATGAGCAGCTCTGCAGGCAGCCAGAGCAGTGGAGAAAGGAGGGGCAGGAGCTGCTCCAGGCACCGAGGTTCCCCCACAGCCCATGGTGAAAGCTGTGGTGAAGACCCTGTGTCCCTGCAGGCCAGGGAGGAGCCCAGGCTGGAGAAGGGCAATGCCTGAGAGAAGGCTGTCAACCTGTGGGAAAACTGTGCCAGAGCAGGTTCCTGGTGGGGAGCTGCAGGCCCATGAAGAGAGGACTCCATGCTGGAGCAGGTTTCCTGGCAGGACTTGTGACCCGATGAGGGACCTACTCTGGAACAGGGTGTGCCTGGAGGACTGTGCCTTATGGAAGGGCGACCCACGCTGCAGAGAACTGCTGCCTGTGGGATGGACTCCTGTTGGAGAAGTTCATGGAGAACTGTTTCCTGTGGAAGGGACCCCAATTTGGTGTCACCAATGTATATAAACACCTGCAGGAAGGGTGCAAGGAGGACAGAGCAAGGCTCTTTTCAGTGGGGCCCAGTAACAGGACCACAGAGAATGGGCACAGACAGGAACACAGGAGGTTGCTCCTGAGTAATTCAGTACAGCTGGATAAGGACATACAGGCGTCCTTTTTCTTGGCCTAGAAGAAATTACCTGCTTATTTGCATTTGGTCATGTTTTATCTAAGGCCAAAAAGACATATTTTAAAGGAAATTTCTTGCTCCAGGGTGGGGCGGGGGGAAGGACATTTAAAAGGCAAATAAGTTAAAGAAAGAGAGAGAAGGAAGGAAAAAAAATCAACCAAGCAGCAAAGCACAGTATTTAATTATAGGTTATGGAGGTCTTCAGTAAGTTACTCTTCTTGAATCTATCCAGACTATCATCTGACACAAGGTTAACCACTGTGTGTGAAAGACTTGGTTGATCAGCTTAGTTCATAATTGATATTATTTCACCCAGTGCTTGCACTCGGGGATAACTGGCATTCTCATTTCCTGACATAGTAACAAGGTGGCGGACTAAAAATCATTGCAGATAAATTGAGAGTCTCTTCAGGTCAGTGCTGTGACTTTGTCAGCTGTATGGAGGGACATGTAGCCCTCTGCCTTCTGCTTTTGCATTATCTTTCAATATGTATCTGTGGCGGTGGTGCAGATTCCCAAAACCCCTTCCCCTGTTATACCGAGAACCCTGGCACTCCCTCGGAAGATTTGGGCAGCCCACAGGGACTGAGGAAACCCCTGGGGTGGAGCTGCAGGTGGTTAAGCCCAAAAGGGGGCTGAGAAATGAGGGGGTTGGCTTTCACTTCTTAGTTGCTGCACCACTTGTCAATCTCCCACCAGTCCCCTCCCAGTTCTAGAAGTTTCTGTTTCCCTCGACGCCCCATTGTTTGTCCAAGTTGTCAATCACCCTCACTCCTCCCCTTTCCCTTCCCAGTTGGCCCTTTCCCCTTTGTTCCTCCCCCTAATCCCTCCCCGGACCCTCGCTGATTGGTTGCTGTACCCCAAATAAAAGTCTGATGCATTGGGCTGTCAGGGTCTCCGGATCCCGGTGCCCCAGGCAACAGTTGCTCCACTCCAAGTGTGTGTGTGCTACTTTGTCTATCTATCCGGGACCGAGGGCCGCTCTCTCTAGCGACGCCTCTTGCAACAGCTCCTAAGGATACTGTCTCCCCAGTGGATACTGTGAGTTGTCGGCTTGGATCCCTGCCTGGGTATCCTCCCCACGTTAACTCAGGCAGCACCAGAAAAGCTGCTGAGGACACGCTGGGTTGCTGCCGGTCAGGCTTGCAGAGGAAAGTCCCTGGACCCGACGCTATCCGGTTGCCTGACCGCTTCACCATCACAGCGGACAACACCAGCGGCAGCCGCATGTATCCTGACTGTCCTATTGTCTTTTTATGTTATTCCACTATGTATCATGAAATATTTTATTGTCACAATAAAGGAATTGGGTTCAAACTTTAAATTAAACAGAGAATACATACTGCTGTATATTTTCTTTTCACTTTGTGGTTAATGTTTATTTTTAAATAAGTGCTTTCTGTAGCCGTTCCGATTCTGCTGCTTGATCCTGTAGTAAAGTCATAACTCTGAATTTTCATACCATAATCTGTTGCCCTGTAAATTGCTAATGGTGAAGTTCAGAATTTGAACTCCCACACAACAACAATTTAAAGATAGACTGTATAAATTAAAATCTCATTTTGTCTGTTTAACAACCATGTTAAACATCTTCAGGATGACCAAGAGAAATAGCGTGTTAAGTCATAGATTTAAAAGGAAGACTAAAATTTCAAACCTGTCGCCATATAAAAATCACAATTTAATTAGTTAGATCCCAAGTTGAAAGTGAGTTGCAATCTGTGTATTTTCTAAGTTCAGCTTGAAAGTAGTAACAATATAGTTACATTTTTAGGAGAGACAAATTCTTTTTAGGATTGCTCAAAAGTTCTGGATAATATTTTTAAAAGTTGCAGAATTGTATATAAAAAAACCAACCAAATAAACAAATGGCCAAATGTCAGTTTTTATTTGCAATATTGCACATCTGAAAAAGGAAACAGTAAATAATCTCTTAATGCTTTTATTTTTAAACAAATTAACTGAACTCAGCTTTTCCATCTGATTTTTCTCCTTACAGGTTGTAACCATATAAGATAACATAAGAGCATATTTTTACCAAAACACATCAAAGCTCATACTGACCAAGTACAGACTGATTTATCACAGATTCATCCCTCACATTCCTTGTTTAATGTGGATTTAAATATATGGCTGTGAGAAAAGCACTGGGTGGTGTGACCCACAGTACTTTTCATTATAGTGACACCCACGATGCAGCTTCATTCAGCATCAAATTAATTAAAAGCTGGGGCTTTTAATAAAGCCTTTAGCAAAAGGGCCTCCAGCAAAACAACTCGAAGTGTCTGACCCTCCAGCTGCTTGAGAATGGCAGGTGCTCAGCTGCAAATTCACACTGTTCACACGTTTGGTTAGCTCAAATTCACACTAAGTACAGTGGGAGTCCTGCAACCTGAAAGGCAGAGTGATATCTCTGTGCCCAGCTAATGAATGGCTCATTATTCTTATCTCAGAGTGAAGAATTTTACTGGAAGAGTGACTGTACCTTGAATTTGAAGGTAACGATGGTGGCTCTCAATACTTCACAGTGTTTATGAGCCACGTGACTGCCTTATCCAGCAATGGTCACCTTGGTGCACTTCTGCAGCTCTGGCTCATTGAACTCCAATTTATTTCACCATTTATTTGGTTTTGAAAAGATCTGAAGACTTCAGACAGTGTTTACCACAGCAGTTAACCTCTTGCCTGGAGTGAACTTCTGGTTTTCTCCACTCCTTAGATTTGGTGGTCTGTATTTCTGCCTCCAAGTTATAATTCACAAGTCCAAGTTTCAACAAGGTCTGACTTTCTGCAAGTTTTGATTTCTTCAGAAACTTTCCCTTGCCTCCATGTTTCTTGTCCACAGAATGATGGCCAAGGTGTGCTTGTACCCACAAGGACACTGTGTGCCCTTTCATGACAGAATGGTCATGCCCTGCAAACTGTTTTACTTCATATCTGGATGGAACTTTCATAACATCTCCATCAGGGTGTAGTGTGAGGCACATCTAATCAAACATTTATCTTGCCAGCCTGGCAGGGAGAGGGGATATGTTTGCAGGTAGCAGATGACTCCTTCATATCTATGAAATTGTGGCAACCTCTCTCACTATTTTTGTATCTCATAAATGCAAAACAATTCAGGCTGGAAAGGACCTCAAGAGACCCCTATTCCATCCTTCTGCTCAAAGAAGGGTCAACATCTGAGGTCAGACAGGTTTGAAAAGGGCTTTTTCCAGTCAGGGCTTGAAACTGCAAGGACAGACACTACCTAGCCTCTGCACAAGCTCTGCCACTGATTTACTGTCCTCTTAGGGAATTTTTTTTCTTTGATCCAATCTGAACCACACATTTCATCTCAGGACCATTGTCTTTGATCCTCTTCCCATACATTACTAAGTGTATGGGAACTTCTTATTTGATTGTTTGCTCAGCCCTAAGAAATCATTATACATTTTACAATGGGCAAAGGAAACCAGCAGTGTTAGAATCATTATTCCAGTGTGGAAGCAGCAGGAGAACTCACACTACTATCAACTGAAAAATGAAAAAATATTTTGTCAAGCAATATTGCAGCATGCCATAAATTTTATCACTCAGTTTATTCCAACTCATGTTATCTGAAAGCTATGTGATTTGTAGGCATTTTTAGTCGACTTGAGGACTTTCAGTTATTTTTGTTGTTCTAAGACTGTGGAGTTCAACAACAAAATCATCACACTGCAGAAGAGTCAGACTCTGGTTTTGATGTCAGAACAGAGAACTGATCTTTCTGGACCCTGTCTAGATGAAAAATAAAAACTCAAATTGTGTTAAGTGAACAACAACAGATAGCTTTGGTCATCTCTGAAAAGAAGGAATAGAAAGACAATTTTCAGAGTTGCTAACACAGACTGAATATGTTTTTGGAGAAGCTCAGTGTTGTTCCTCTAGAGAGAAAGTAGCTACAAATGGGACATACATTATGAAGTTTCCTACCCAGGCTTTTACAGTTCAGTAGGAACACTAGCAAGAATTTATTTACATAAATAAATGAAAAAAATGTCTATATCTTCCTACTTTGCCTAACTGTGCTGCAGTGTGTCTGAGCAGGAGGGCTGAGCCTCGATTCTTTCTGCATATCCAGTTTTGAGATGCGGGCCAAAGCTGCAAGCCTCAGCCAGGTAATTTCCTTGGTAAGGAGCCCAGGAAAACACTCACACCTCACCAGCAGGGCCGTGGCAACAGAAGGGCTTCACACATTCAGCTGTCCTGTTGTGAAAGTTCTTGCAGGGACACAAGTTGTACTCCTTAGGGACCTGATTTAGGGTAAGCTGGCAAAAATGCTGTCTGTACTAACTTCAGGTACCCTACTTTATGCACAGCTCACTCTACCTACAAGCCTCCTGATGGATGGAAAAAGTAATCTCTAATGGAATCATAGAAGCATACAATTATTAAAGTTGGAAAAGCTCTTTAAGATCATCAAGTCAAACCATTAACTTACTGCCCAATTCACCCTAGTCAGCAACCAAACATTAATGAAACTGGATTTGTGACTGGGAAAGTAGTGGGGTTATATCCATTTGTACTAATAAACATCTTCACTATTTTTGCTTATCTTAAATCTTTTAGCTATAAAATATTTTAAAAGAAAGTTATGAATAAATGGTCTATCCTAGTCTATTTGTCAGTCTGTTCCCTGGAATTTTCAGATGATTTATAACCCCTGTGATTCCCCTTTTGAAGTGAGCCTTCTAGAAATTGTCAGCTTATTCACCTCTTTTTGAAGTAAACAAGCAGCATTGAGGTCAAGGATACACCTCAGCAGAAAAAGTTTAAGACATCTAGACTTCTGTGTGTATTGTTGCTCACAGAAATCTGTGAGCCCACATCTGCCTGTCTTTGAAATGAAGAAAAGTTACATTCTATGGATGAAAAATTTGGGACTGAGAATAAATGTGGTAATTTAATATTGGTTTGAACTTGTTCTATTCGGAAAGTATTTTCTCCACATCTTACAGCTCACAGGCTTGTGTACATTAACACATACATTAAAATATGTAGCTTAGCTATATCTAATAGTCTGATATAAAAACTGTGCAAAAGGGATAAGGGAAAAAGGACTCATAAGCATGCCACAATACCATCTGAAATGCCACTTCCTTGCTTTATTACCTCTGAGCACAATTCTCTTGCAATACTTTTCAGTTAAGCATATTTTGGGAACTTCAGAAGAAAATAACACCTATTTTTTACAGGAAACATGCCATGTGAGCATTGTTCTTGGCTTCCCTTACAGCCAAAAAGGGTCTATAATGGGCCCCATGCGTGGAGCAGGAGGGGGTGTGAACCCTGGAGGGGCTGCAGCAGAGCTGTGTCCCAGGAGCCACCATGGCAGGGGCAGCTGGGAAGTGAGAGCTGTCATGATGTGCTGCTGCTTTAAGGACACTTCCCCTTCCACTTGCAGCCCTCAAATGGGAACTGTGAAAGCTGTGCAGGAGGAAAGCTGTGGCATGCATGGAACTGAGGGGGAGGGTAACTCAGGTGACCAGAGTGCTGCAGTGCCTGGCTGCAAACCCTTCAGAGGGAACAGGCAAGGGAGAGAGGCAGTGGGGGAGCCCTGTGTGTGGGGCAGTCTTTTGAGGAACAAGAACTTCATTATGGCAATGATTTAGGCTGAATTCTTAAGGGTGAGAATTAGGGGAAAGACCAACAAGGCAGTTATCCTGGGAATCTGCTATAGACCACCCAACCAGGATGAAGAGGCAGATGAAATACTCCACAAGCAGGTGAAAAGTACCTGTAGGTGCTGGCTCTTGTTCTCTTGGGAAACAAGAGTTCCCATAATCCAGGAGGAAACAGGCAGTGACCTGCTGCTGCACTCCAGCGTGCCCAATGGCACTGAGGGAGCAGGTGGAAGAGCTCTCCGAGCCACTTTCCATTGGTTTCCAGCAGTCCTGGCTAACCAGAGAGGTCCCAGGGGACTGGGAATGAGCACTGTCTCTGGAAGTGTTCAAGAACATGTGTAGATGTGGTAATTAGAGATGTGGTTGAACAGTGGACTTGGAATGCTGGGTTAATGGTTGGACCTGATGATCTTCAGGGTTTTTTCCAACCTTGATCACAGAATCACAGAACCACTGAGGTTGGAAAAGACCTCCAAGATAATCATGTCCAACCTTTGACCTAATACCACTACGCTCAGTAAATGAGGTGAGAGGTGGTTTTGACTATGTATTATGCAATATGGTGAAAAAGAGAAAGTTTTTTCCCTTGAATCTTTGTAGCAGTGAGAAAAATCTCGTGGTTTCTCCCTGAGCCGGCCCCAGCAATTCCCTGGCAATGCTGCTTCAGTGAGAAATGTTGCAAAAACTAGAAAGAATTTTCTGGCCCCCTCTAACAGTGGAAAACTTCCACCTGTTAAGCTAAAACTTCAGCATGAACTTCAAATGTTAAAGTTAAAGCACTGTAAGTTATAAAGTTATGCTTTATACCAAACAAAAATTGAAATACTGCAATTGTTTAGTGACCTTCATTGCATTCAGGAGCAGTTTTGAAGCTATTTCCAAACTCAAATTTTCACCTTCATAGAGAATAGAGTGTAGTCCTTAACCAGCACATCACTTCCTATGTATTACTCTGTTGCTAATAGTTAAGAGTTGTTTTCTCATGCTGCAATTTCACTGTGACATTGCCACTGTATTGTGAAGAAAGTATGAATCTCCTGCCACCTCATTTTCAGCTACAAAACCGTATTTGTTCATTGCTATGGCAACGGCTGCCCCAGCCCAGCCTAATAGGGTGCTTGTCTAGACAGCATTAAACATATCTGTGCTTATGTGTGTCTGGTTTTAGCAGCCAGGTGTGCATAAGGCAGGGTGAAAGCAAGAGAGGCAAGAGAAAAGAAGTGAGTAAAAGAGTAAAAGCACCTCAGAAGTCACCACACCTTACATAAGAATTCTTCGTTCTGGAGGCCTTTCCTGGGACGTGGTGTTAAAATGTGTTCCTTGCTCAGGACGCACACATTTATAGATGTGCATGAAAGAACTTCAAACTGATTTCTGGTTAAACTGAGTAAGGGGCCTGCACCACCTGTGGGGTACTCCAGAGCAGAGGCATTTCTCAGGGGCAGAAAGCCATTTCACAGTTCCTATGGAGAAGAGTGAGGTGTCTGAGATGGATGCAGGTCAGCAGGTCTTAGCAAGGACCTGAGGAAAGCCTTAATTGTGATTCAGGTCTGCTGGTTGGATCCTGGGGGAAACAGAATAAAGCACCCCACCTCCTTGCCATGGAAGGCCGCTGGAAAGGGGGAGTTACCACAGGGAACGTGGAGCAACTGAGCCTGTGTAAACCAAGAGAGCCACCAGACTTCATTCGTGCAATATTGGAATGCATATTTTCAGCATTTTTCATTCACACTGGTAATCCGTATTTCACAGTGGAAGAGCATCTAAGCATGCATCCTTCCCCTTTTCCTGTGCATGATACAAACAGGTACTCCCTAAGCCACTTCAAATGAATGTTGAGATGTTCTTCTGGAAGACAGGCATCAACCTTCCATCTGGCACTAAGTGACAGAGAAATACAGAGCTGTTCAGAATCAATTCAAGGACGAGGTCTGATGGCAAACAGGCTCCTAGCAGGTGTTGGGAAAAGCCAGAGATGAGTTTTACAGCTGCTTGTGGTGCCAACACTCTGCTTCTGTGTTGTGAGGCTGATTTGTTGCCAGAACTGCTCAGAAAGAGAGCGTCTCTCACTGAAGAGAAGACGGCTAAGATTGTTGGTAGAGATACCAATATTCTGGTATGGCATATTCTCAGTGCCATATTCTCAGTGCCATCTTGTCTAGACAGAGAGTTACTGAATCCTTGAGAAAATACTCTCCCTGTGGAAACCCTACAGGTAGCTCCCTCTACTGAGTCCATATTTTGTCTGTACAGGACAAGGGGATGCAGTTTGCATTTTCTGAAACACATGGAGTAGGTTGAGAGCAAAGACTGAAAGGGACAGTTTTTAACAAAAATGTCCACTGCCCTTTTCACAGCCATCCCAAATTCATGCTTACAGATTATATGGTGTTCCTGTGTTGCACCCTAGTATCCCACCCCAACATCAGCAGAGTTACATTGTACCCTTCCATGTTCTTGGCTCAACATGGTTCAAATTGGAGCATTGGACCATTCCAAAAAGGGATATTCTTGTACCACGTTCATTCATCCCATAAATATGAGGAAATGGTAAGCAAAACATTCGCATATTGTATTTTATAGTTGAAAGGTATAACTACAGTCTTGACTGTAGTCCGGCAAACAATGTCCCAATGTTCCAGAAGGACAAGAAGGAGGATCCTGGAAAACACAGGCCTGTCAGTCTCACTTCAATGCCTTGCAAAATTATGGAGAATATTATTCGGGGAGGTATTAAAAAACACCTGAAGGACAATGCAGTCACTGGTCACAGCCAGCACAGCTTCATGACAGGAAAGGTCTGCTTATCCAACCTTATTTCTTTTTATAACAAGGTAACCCACCGTGCTGATCTAGAGGAGCCACTTGAAGACATCTTTCTGGATTTCAGTAAAGCTTTTGACCTTGTCTCTCACAGGACCCTTCTGGACAAAATGTCCAGCACATAGCTGAATATTTACTTTATATCAACCTTTCCTACCCAGAGGATCCCCACTATTTTGATGTCCCATCAGCACTATTCCAGCCTAGGTGTCAGTGAGGGTTGGACTTTGACCATGTGTTCATGGTACTGTACTATTATTTGTAATTTTTGGTCTTAGGAACATCTCTTATATACTTACTGCTCTTCCAAAGTCTTAAAAGTGTGCACATGATATGTGTCACTCTCATGCAGCCAAACTAATTACTTGTAGCTGTTTGAAAATGCTTGAATTGTCTAAAACCCAGTGTTATTTGGGTTAGCAATTAAGCCCAAGACAAGCTTAATGAGAGCAATAGCATATATGAGTGTACTGTTGCTAGGCTCCTGCTTAAACTCCTTGAGTTTCCTTTGTTTAAATGCTCTTGGGAGAACAAAATATCTTCCTGAGACATCAAGTGCCTAAGCTGAAGCATTGCTTGTAAGAGCTTAATATTTTCCATCAGGAGGCCAGACTGCTGATGAATCCAAATAATTGATATAATGTAGAAGAGATTGGATATGAGTGAGGATTTTATCTCAGTGTTAGTGTTGCCCCTAGGAAAATTGCCATCTGTGTTCAATAAAGGATGAAACTCACTGCTTGAATATGATTTTTGTGTTTAATGCTTAGCATCAGTTCTGTTTCTGAGGCAAACAACTATTGAGGATACTCTTTGGCAAAAAGTGCAGATGAGGAGGCACAATTCAAATACCGGAAGAATGATGTCTGTTATACAGAGAGATGCTCCAGAAAGTTTATTGTTCTTCTAAACAGAAATGATGTCCAGATGTCCAAAGCCTACTGTCAGCTACTTGTCTCATGAGGCTGCCAGACATGCAGGAGTGGCTGATTGTGCCTGTGCTCTGGTCCTGATGTCACTCTGCACTGGAACTGCTGGATCCAAACTGGATTGAAACATTTTCTTCAGAATATTAGGAGCACATAATTCTCAACTGGACTGATAAAGGAGTGCTAGAGAATATTTGTGTTTAGCATCAATTAATAAAATTATTTTTGTTTCATGTGACAGGAAATGTGAATTGTAATAACTGCTGTTCTCCATGAGTAATAACAGCCACCACTACTATGCACTTGATTGCACCAGTAAGGTTGCATCAATTGCAATCACTGCACTCTTTAATGAAGACATTATATTTGCTGAAAAGATGCAGAAAGACAAATAGTTTACATATTTTAAAAGGAAATACAAGGTCTTATTTAAAATTTCTTATTATAAATCAGGGAAATCAAACACATTGCAAAGGTCAACAGCAAAGCAGTAGAATTTTTATTTTTCTTCAGTTCCCTGTCGTAATTCCCCAAAAAAGTCTAAGTCCTCAAAGCTTTACAAAATTAAAAAAAACCCACTAAAATGAACAACCACTCTGCTTTAACACTTCTGTTTATAAAAAGATAACTTCTGCAGAATCATTTTTATTTCATGTTCCTTGCCTCAGTAGACAAAATTTTGTAATATTTGCAAAGAATTTTCAAGCTAGCATCTTGTTTGGCCGTGCCACTTTTTGGTATGCTGTTGTACATTTGCTGTTATTATTCTTGATGCACTTACTGCTGCTTTCATCTTGCCAGACCCTATCTAGAAAGAATCACTAAAACAGCTGCTAGGCTAAGTGACTTAATGGAAGGAAGAAAGGAGTGTTACATGCCTTGAAAATTTCTCTGGTGTATGGCTTTATCTAGTAAATATTGATAAAGTTGTCTTGATAAAAGTCACAGGTACTGTTTTATTAGCATACTAGTTTATTTCAGTGGGACAAGGATTTGGCCCAGCTATATATTTTTACTGACCATCTTGAGCACAAGCACAAAGTGTTTGAAGTAGTTTTTGGAGACTGATTTCTTACTTTAGTCAACTTACAGTTTCTCATCCATGCCTCTGTTGTGCTTAGCTTGACAAAACAATTCTCAGTTGAAAACTCAGTCGTGAAAACTGTAAAAACACAACATGTCCTGCTTTTGCCAGGTGAAGTAGCACAGCCGTGCTTGGTATGGAAGCCACTGGGTTGTAACTAACAAGTAACAGAAATAGTGTCTGTTTCTGCCCTAAGGTGGAGACCTGCACAACTTGCACAGAGCAAGTCTTAGGGTCAGCTTCTGGTTCCAGATACAGCCTGACAAATCCTGGGAAAGAGAGGAAGTGCTTTTGAAAGCAGAAACCAGTTTTGCTCATTATTTAGCTGCAGCTGTCCCTGTAGTGTGTTTGGATTTTTATGGTGAACTTTATCTCACACATATGAGCACAGTGATCAGAGCTGCCTGTACCCAATCTGAGGGCTGCCAAGGACTGTGACAAACACAGTTCCAGGCTGTGCTGCAGTGCCAAAGATGTCACATGCTGGAACTGGAATGTGTGGCATTCTCACCTGCGTGCCAAATTCTGACTCAGCCCTAATTGTATTAAATAAAGTACATGAAATACATACATAAGAGAATTGCTACCTAAAGGCCAACAACCATACAAGCCATCTGCAGCCTCCAGCCCCCAGGGACACCATGGTCTGTGGGAAAGCCAAAACAGGCCTTCCCATCCTGTTACCTCCTCATGCTTCCACTGCAATATTCTCTAGAGAGGAACAAGCTGAAGTTTAAATATTCCTCCACTGAACCCATAGTCTGAGAACCCCTTCTGGTGTGTTGCTTGCCAGGATAAACTGAGCACTCAGGGTAGAATCTGGCTTTCATACTTCTATTTTAGTTTCAGCAGCAACATTAATAAAGCATGGCAGCTTGTCCTCATTCCAATTCAGTGGCAGCCTTGTTATACAATGTACTTTGATGTACAGTAATCTCTATCTGCTATCAGATTGGGAGACAAAATCACACTGCAACACAGAATCTGATAATTTATCTCACTCTGACTTAGGAGCATGAAGGTTGCATCTAAAATGTGGAATTTGTTCATTGCATAATGGACTTTTTACAGGATTTTTTTTAAAATTACTACTTGAAATCTGTTGTGACAGGTCTTTTTGTGTTTGTATGGATTTGTCTCTGCAGCATTAGTAGCAGTTTGGCCTTTTCAGCACAGTGTTTATGGAAGGAAGGGGGAACTGGCAAAGGGAAGAAACACTGAACCATGAGTAAAACATTAAAACGGTAAAATACTGAGTGATGGCTGGTGGATCTGACTGGCTTTCAGAAATGGAATCATTAGCACTCCCAGTTTCTCCTGCGTCATTATGTTTACTGTCGTGGGTTGTTATGGGATAGCATTTTATTTCCAATGTTCACAGAGAAGTTGAAAACATTCCCTGAGAAAGATGAAGATTGAGCTCATGGTTCACTAAGCTAGTTTTTCATGGGGGAAAATTAAATATTCTTAAAACCAAAAATGATAAAAACATGTTCCCGAGTATCAAGATCTAATCAGTAGTGTTATTATAGACTATCAAGTAATTAACCACAAACTGGCTTTACTTTTAAAAGTGAAATATTTTACTTTTTAGCCTTTCTCTCTAGGAAGGCATTTGAGTGTCTCTGGCAGATCTGAATCTGCTTAACAATTGACCACAGAATAATGTGTATTAAAATTCAGACAGATTTATCATTTCAAGATCTAAAATAACTCTAATGGGAAGAAATTAAAGTAACAGAGACCTTCTTTCTCTGCTGTATTATCAGAATCAGCCAGAGATGAAACCAACAGGATCTTAATGTTCCCAAGAGGATTAATACCAATAGAAAGAAACCACCTTCAGATTTGCATGAAAGAAAAAAACAGTGCAGTGAATTCTTTGCCCTAGTGTGATTGAAAGAGATTTCTAAGAATTACAATGTACTTTTCCTTATTAAACTGCTCTGAAGGCACAAAGAATGTCATTTATACATTAGGTTTTTTTATGTATTCCTGCCATAGAGTCACAGAATGGTTTGTGTTGGAAGAGAGCTCTAAAGATATTTAGTCTAGCCCCCTTTCATGGGCAGGGACACCTTCCTCCAGACCAGGTTGTTCAACAGCCCATTCAGTCTTGCTTTACTCTTCCAGGGATGGGGCATCCACAGCTTCTCTGGGCAACCTGTGCCAATGTCTCCTCAACCTTACTGTAAAGAATTCATTACTTATGTCTAACTAAGGCTACCCTCTTAGATCAAAACCATCACCCCTTGTCCTACCACTAGAGACCCTGGTAAAACATTTTTCTGTATTTCTTATATACCCCTCAATGTTTTCAAAGGTCACATTAAAGTCTTTCCAGAGCATTCCCTCCTCCAGGTTGAACAACCCACTATCTCAGCCTGTCTTCATAGCAGAGTTGTTTCAGACCTCTGATCATCTCTGTGTCCCTCCTCTGGAGCTGCTTGAACAGGTCTGCATCTTCCTTGTACCAGGAGCTGGATGCAGAGCTCCGGGTGTGGGGGGAAGGGGAGAAATGTAACTCAGAGAAGTGCTGTTCTGTAGTGACACCATCAGTACCCTGCACCCCTAATAATGTCATTTCACCAGCACTCAGGTCTGACTGCGTGTTGTTTAGTATTAGTGAAAGGCACTGGTGTGAAAGCTGAGATTAAACATACAGGGAATCTTGAATATGTGAGTGTAGGGAGAGACAGAGAACAGATCAGCTGGGGAAGGAGGGTCTCCATGCAAGGCTGGTTGAGCAGCATTCTTCTCTTCCAGGGTGTTCTCCCTCTGCTACAAAAAGCTTCTGTGGATTTGATTTCCAGAAAGGGCATGTGCTGTATTTCACCGACCTTTTTGTTAGGGGGCCCAGTGGATGAAATAAATACAACACAAGAGTGTATGCTGACAAGTTTTACACCTTATTTGCTTGTGCAAAAGAAACAACTGGATTCATAACTTCAATCACACAAAAGGACAAAAAGGGCTAGCCTACCATAAACAAGGAGCCCTGTTGGCAGCTGTGATGGAGACTTCCCTCTCTGCCCTGGAAGCAGCAGCATCTTTCACCTCTGCAGCAAGAAATGGTAGCCCTGAAACTCCACAGACAGATCTGCACACCCTGAGAGAACCATGAGGAGATGAGGTCCTGTATGTCTTTTTCTAAGGAGCAGTTGCAGGGATTCTTGCAGCCAAAATTGCTGTTGGAACAGCTTTTTTCACCTGAAACCTTAGCTGAGTGTTAATTCTCTCACTGGAATTCTGCCCTCTGAGTCTTGCAGACGGGGGATCAGATTGTCTGTGGCATCCAGCTCATACTGTCTTTTGGCAGAGTGGGGTGTCTGACAGGGAGTTCATAACAGCACTCTCAACCTTTCCAGCTGGGGGCCTAGCTGTGGGTTACACCACAGGGGATGCATGCCAGCTGCTGCACTGGGAACAAAAATTTCACTTTATCTGCTCTCCTCCCTGCAACTTCAGTTCATTAGGGAAAAATCATCACTTGAGCTATGACCTCTGAATATGCTGACTCTTTCCAACACAGAAATGTATCCAAGTAATGCCTTTCCCACCTTTACTGAAATATACAGGTGCCTAAGAAAACACCCAAAGATGACTTCCACCAAGTTAGAAGACTTCTAGATGTTTTCAGGGACACTTTGATAACTTCCAGTACCATGAAACCATCTGCAAATTTCTATGTAAGAATGTAAAATGAGCACACATTGAAATTACCTTCCAGTAAATACAAATACATCATTTTCTATTCTATATGCAACAGTTCTGCTGGGGATTCATCTCACTGTGCTTTTCCAACTCTTGCTGCAAATAAGAGTTTGTCAGAGCTGCTCTCTGCTGCTGGGCCCCTTGGCCCTCACTTTTATTTCATCGTTGTAACAAGCAGGAGGTAATAAGAGGGCATATAACTTTCAAAGACTATTGTCTATGAGCTATATTTGATCTTTGTCTATATCAAATTCCTAATTCTGTAGCTTAATGTACATGGCCCCAAATAGTCACCACATGAGTAGGCAGAAAAAGGAGTGCAACACCAATAATTTGCTTGAACTATTCTAGTGAGGTCGGGGGTTTTTTGTTTCGTTTTTTTTGCCACAGTCCATAAAAAGAATCTAAGAAGAAAGGGAGCAGTGGTCTGTGAAATATATTGCCAGTACATGTTCTTATCTGCAATACTGACATGGTACTGCCTGATCCAGTATTCAGTGGAAAACAATTTCTCAGCAAAGAGTTACAGATTGCAGGAGGGTCGCTGCCTGAGCAGAATGTCAGCTTAAGCAGCACAGCCTTGAATCCAGCATGGTTGTCATGAATCCTTGCTGGAGGATACCCCATTAGGCTTTAAATTTTCATGCACTGCAGAACTGCCAGCTCTTTCTTAGTCAGCTTCAATCATTCATTACTTTGTATGTTACACTTTTTTAATCATGAATCTCAGTAAAGAATTTATGAGCAACTCCACACATCCATAAGAACATCCCTTACATTCTCCTCTTGAAACTAATTTTATAACCCTGTGTAAAAGAAGCTGACAATGAGATCATCTGTGAGGGAGTTCTGGATAATTTCATTATTACTGGAAACACAGTCAAGGGAAGAAGAGACCATTTGAAGTATATTTTTGCCAGTCTTCCATTATACAGTGATGACACATAGTTGCTGACATCTACATTCTTGCATAAATTCTGCTATTTCTTTCCTTCTTTACCTCTATTAAATGACATCTCAGGAAAAATCAGTGCCTGAACTTCTGTGGAACAGTTATAGTTAATGTTAGTTTGTGGTACCATAACAACTGGGGGTTTCACCCCTTTGGATAATAAGAAAAATGTGGCTTTCAGGAGCACAGGGCTAGTGAGAAATAGTGAAGGTATGAATGCTTGCCTCTGGTTTTGCTGAAGAAAAAACAGTCGTCACTCTCTCAGACTGGGTCAGAAAGTTAGGCTTTATCAGAAGTCATGCATCCTCAACAAAGCTTTTTATCAATAACTTGACCTAATAAAGATATTTGTAGAGGGGACTTTTGCTTTGGTTAGTTGGCAAGCATAGGTCAGAACAGATCAGTTCAGCCAGTGGTTCAGATAGAGCCTCGGTATCAAAATGTACATGGTGTTCAAGAAAATGGAGTGACAGGACCATGATGGTCTCAGCTTGGTGTAAAATTAACAGAACTAGGGGGCAGAGCTAGCCTAAATATCTTGAAGACAAGTAAATGCGGTGACTGTGAAATGTGCTGCCTACCACCTATCCCCTAAGGAGATGCAGCGTACCTCTAAATCCCCAGGCAGAAACAATTCCCCAGGCAGCAATAAACTTCAGCTCTGATTTAGCCAAATCATTCCCAGGTGTTCAGTTTTCTCTATATTACTACTGATATTGTCAACAAGACTGTCCATTACTGCTAAGTCTTTGTTTAGTGTCAACTGGACTTGGAGGTCCACGGGGAATTGGATCTTTTCTAGGGGAATCCTAGGTGTGACAAGATACAGCCTTAGGGAACAATTTTGATTCAGCTTTATAGGGAGGATAATTGCATTCAGGGAATTCAGATGCTGGTAGAAAGTCTTGTGTTGAGTCCTGCCCTAACACAGATGTCCAAGAACACAACAACTGCAAATAATGAATCACATTTCCAATGGTAACCATATGGGGGTTTTTTTCCCTCTCAGATTTGTTTTGTTGTGGTTTAACCCCAGCCAGCAGCCAAGCCCCATGGAGATGCTCCCTCATGAGCAGGACTGGGAAGAGAATCAGAAAGGCAAAAGCTACAAAACTCGTGGATTGAGATACAGACAGTTTGATAGGGGAAGCAGAAGCCCCACATACAAGCAAAGCAAAACAAGGAATGAATTGTCTGGGCAGGTGTTCAGCCATCCCCAACAGAGCAGGGCCCCATCAGACTGATGTCACTTCAGAAGACAAACCCCATCACTCCAAACATCCTCCCCCTTCCTCCTTTCTTCCCCCCACTTTATACACTGAGCCTGATGTCACAAGGTCTGGAATATCCCTTTGGTCAGCTGGGGCCACCTGTCCTGGCTGTGTCTTTTCCCAGCTTCCCAGGCACCCCCAGCCCTTTCCCCAGTGTGGCAGTGTGAAAAGCAGGAAAGGCCCTGGCTCTGTGCAATCCCTGCTCAGCAACAACAAAAACATCTCTGAATTATCAACCCTGTGTTCAGCACAAATCCAAAACACAGTCCCATGCCTGCCACTGGGAAGAAAACTAACTCTACACCAGCCAAAACCAGCACAGAAGCTCAGAACCAAATTTGAGAGAGATACAAAGAGAAGATCTAAAAGAAAAAGCTCTTTCCAAAAATGCAGCAGTTCATAGGCCACTATGCCAGATTGCACTGCCATGAGATTGCACTGCCTTTGCACTGCAGCTGTTCACTGGGAATAAAACAGAGGTAGAGAATCTAAGTATGGGGATCATGGGTCTGTTCTTTCATCTCTGAGATACTCCTAACTTTCCCAAATTAAGATATGGTGCAATCACTGCTCTCTTATCACACTGATTTCCCAGACATGCTTAAGAGATGGGGAATGTCAGATAAAGGTAATATCACAGTAAAAGTTAATTGTTCAAACAGGATCAAAGAGAGAAATTTCTCGAGGATCCTTCAGATAGAAAGCATGAACTCATAGTGTATAGCTGTAAAAATTACTCCCTTGGTGAAACAGCCACTGTGTCCAGGCAAAGGTTCTTTCATTTTCTCCCAAAAGATCCAGATAAAAGTATGAAGAAAAAAGAGTAAAATAAAAGCAGCAAAATGCACTAAATGAACAGTCCCTTGTTCCAGGACTTCTAGTAACTTTTCACCCTTACACTAATGCTCCGTGTTGCCAGGGAGTCAGAGAAAAGCAGGCCTGTAAATGTATTGATTCCTCACAAAATTATTACCAGCAGAACAAGAAGTACTAATATTTAGTCTTGCTCCTCTCCTTTCCACCAGAGAAGATAGTGCAGGGAAAGCCTTGAAAATGTGTTGCTGCCAGATACAGATCTGGAAAACAGGCCTTCTGTCTTGGAGATGGGGTGCACTGCCCTGGGAGGCAGCTCCTAGTCGTGGCATCCTTGGTGGTGAACCAGCATATTGTGCTCCCTGACTTCTTGTGGACTTAGTTGTGGCCATAGCTTTGACACAACTCTTGATTATCTCCTGTTTGTCCATGTTTTGTGAAAATTATATAAGCTTCTGCCATAGCACCATTGATTAGAACAAAAATACAGAAAGGTTTTGCTGTTATGACACCTCCTGCTGTTGTCCATGAAATAAAGGTCTCACCAAGGCAAGTTTACGAGCAATGTTATAATAGACATTCATGTGTATGTCTAATATATAGTAGATGATACATTTATTATGTAGAAGACATACCTGCATATACCTATTATAAAAAGCTATGCTTTACAGGAGAGATAGCATCTTTCATTAGCAAGCTGACACAGTTTGTAACAGTCAGGTAAGATCACCCAGTCCCTTTATCAAGCCAGACAGAAGCACCAAGCTCCATGCCAAACAGATGTTGGAAAAGGCACCTGCCTACACCATTTTTGCTATCGCCATGTGGGCACTGGATTGTCAGTTGTTCCAAATAAAAAGTGACATTTTGTACCATAATAACTTTTTGGAATAAAGCAGTACAGAAATGAACGGCATTAAGCATTCTCGTCTATACTGTTGCTATGTGCTTCTAAATACAAAATACCTGAACCACAGGCTACATATCAGACCATGGTTCACTTTGTCCATACACATAACAAATAAAAGCAAATATTTAATTGAGAAAAAAATTATGTCTTCAGAAGATGTGATCTACTGCAGTAGCTACAGAAAAGGAGAAAATATTCAGCACTTTGCAGGCTGGGTATTAAAAATATTACACTATGATTTTTATAAGAAAAGAAAAAAGAAAAGAAAGGAAAAGAGAAAAGAAAAGAAAGAAAAGAAAAGAAAAGAAAAGAAAAGAAAAGAAAAGAAAAGAAAAGAAAAGAAAAGAAAAGAAAAGAAAAGAAAAGAAAAGAAAAGAAAAGAAAAGAAAAGAAAAGAAAAGAAAAGAAAAGAAAAGAAAAGAAAAGAAAAGAAAAGAAAAGAAAAGAAAAGAAAAGAAAAGAAAAGAAAAGAAAAGAAAAGAAAAGAAAAGAAAAGAAGAAAAGAAAGAGAGAAAGGGCTTTTTTCTTCAATCTAGAATAAAACTGTACATACGTTTCTAGACTAGAATACCCTGGGGAGGAAACTTTCCCTTGTAGCAGGCAGTACAAAACTATGCAAGTCTCCTACTCAGTCCATCATTTCTAAAACACAGTTTTCAGTACAGATCACATGTGCAGGCATCTCAGCCCCACTAAGAGCAGATGAAATGTCTATGCCCCCTTCCCATCCTTATTGAGGAGGCAGGCAGGCAGGCAAGGCCTATTGAGGGACACATGAAAGGATAGGGACAGTGTTCTACCTGGAATAACCTTGCCCTGGACCTGCAGTCTCCTCAGATTTTGGGAGTGGTTCTTCACCACAAACCATCTGTAAGCAGCTGTTCTGTGCCTAGAGCAGTGATTGTGCTTCCGGCTCCTGTTGTAACTTGTGTGAACTCCCCTGCAGAGCTCATTAAGGCACCTGGTTGAGGTGGTAACATGAAAGAAATTTCCATCAGTTATTAGAAGACATAATTATAAAACTGGTATTAAGGACTTGGAGGGATTATAGAAAATCCTCCAGATGCTTGAAAAAAAACCTACTAGTCCATTAGGAAGGGCTAGAAAGATTGCTATTTCAGCTAGTTTTCCTGTATAACTCATAAATATTGCCTGTCAAATCCCAAACTCTTTACCCAGACAAACTCCTGCTGAGCAAATGGAATTTTGCCCGGGGAAGGACTGAATAAGGTTTTCTGCAGTTAACTCTCTGAGCCTGGCACTGAAGGAATCATTGTCATGGTAATGCTGCCTATTATCACTGAATCTGATAAGGTGTTATACATTTCTATCCTCTGTCCATGTGCATTTGTTTAGTCTGGGAATTCACTTGTCAGCAAATATACACAGTGCACTGGTCAAATTTGTGTTTGCCCCACATACAGCTATAATTCATGCATTATTATTTTCCATCATCTTTGTCCCAGGTAAGGATACAAATACAAGTGCTTTTTCTTGGTAACTGTCAAGCTTTCTTCAATTTGTGGTTCTCCTAAAGACAGAACACTACTGACAATAACTTTGCTGTCCTTAACTGTCTTATATGAATCCCTAAGAGGCATCCCCTAAGAGTTGCTGTATCAGAAAGCTGAAAAACATTGATATCTAAAACTATTTCCTTTTAAGTACTGAAGCTGCAGACATATGTAGTCCAGAGGCTAAGTAATTTTTAAAATTTGACAACAAAAGGCAAGATTCTGATGTTTTTACTTGCCCTTTGACAGAAAGATTTTCTGTGGGTCTACTCCTGCAATGAAGTACCATAAGATAAATAAGATCATTATCGTGCAACTTTAATTTATTGGTCTTTATCAATACTGTGTGCACATGTATCTGCTGAAGTCTTGGAGCACTGCAGGACCTTGAAATTGTCCTGACCTGGATTTCACTGGTACTGAGTAACTTCCCATTATTATTCCTCATAAATGAATTACACAGATTGTGTTTACCCTCTGTTGGAGGCACAGCACTGTGTGTTATTGTTATGTCTAATGTCAGCATTTGCTCAGGGCAGAACCAGACAAAAATAAATTGGCTGAGATTAACCTAACACACTTGAATTTCACAGGCCCACATAAATGCCACAAGCAGTAAGTTACAAAAGTAAGTAAATTTAAGGGTTTTGTGTGCAAAACTTCAACTGAAGTGCTCTGAGAGAAGTCAGTTCCCATTTCACCCATGAAAGAGGTGCCTTGGTCAGATGCCAATTCAGCTAAATGCATGGAAATCCATTTCTTCTGTAAGACATGAACGAGCAGATACTACTTGGATGATCTAATATCATTTCAATGGGCTTGATGCAAAATCCTGAACAGACTGACACCTGAAGCCAAACATCTGAATCATGAGCATGAGGTCTACTCTCCTTTTCTGTGCATTTTGAAGGCACTAGGCTGTTTTCCGCACTGATCTGGTGCACTGAGGACAGCAGTAAAGCAGCTATGTCAGTTAAAACATAGTCACACCATTCTCTTTCAGTTGCTTTTAAAAGCAAGTGTGAATCTTTCAAAATAGAAGGCCTGAGATTATACCTAGCAACACAAATGAGAGACTTGATTTCAAAATGAATTGGACACTTGAAAGTTCTCATCCAGCTGCTGTTACTAAGCACCCTAGAAAATAAAGCCCCTAATTTGTACAAGCTAACTCCACACACTATACACAGAGGAAAGTGTGTATGCAAATTGTCATCCTCCTATGCTCTTTCTGTCTCTACCCAGCAAAGGTGACATGTCAGAGAAGGGGCAAGAGAAAGCTTGTACTCAATAAATGGCAAAAGGAAGGATGAGCTCCACTTAACACAGATGGCAGTCTGGATCCCTGGATGCCACACACTTTAATAAGCTGAGCTGGAAAGGGCACACCAGGATTATCGAGTCCAACTCTGGGCCCTGCACAGGACACCCCAAGAGTCACAGGATGGGCCTGAGAATGTTGTCCAAATGCATCTTGAACTCTGTCAGGCTGGGGCTGTGACCACTGACCTGGGGAGCCTGTTCCACTTCCCAACCACCCTCTGGGAGAAAAACCTTTTCCTGATATCCAGCGTAAACCTCCCCTGATACAACTTCAGGCCATTCCCTTG
>VZTZ01022856.1:190378-218556 GCA_013400955.1 Drymodes brunneopygia | reverse complement strand
TAAATGGCAAAAGGAAGGATGAGCTCCACTTAACACAGATGGCAGTCTGGATCCCTGGATGCCACACACTTTAATAAGCTGAGCTGGAAAGGGCACACCAGGATTATCGAGTCCAACTCTGGGCCCTGCACAGGACACCCCAAGAGTCACAGGATGGGCCTGAGAATGTTGTCCAAATGCATCTTGAACTCTGTCAGGCTGGGGCTGTGACCACTGACCTGGGGAGCCTGTTCCACTTCCCAACCACCCTCTGGGAGAAAAACCTTTTCCTGATATCCAGCGTAAACCTCCCCTGATACAACTTCAGGCCATTCCCTTGTGTCCTGTCACTGGTCACCACAGAGAAGAGTTCAGTGCCTGCCCCTCCTGTTCCCCTCATGAGGAAGTTGCAGACTCCAATGACGTCTCCTTTCAGTCTCCTCCAGGCTGAACAAACCAAGTGACCTCAGCCACTCCTCATATGGCTTCACCTCAAGGCCCTTCACCCTCCTCATGGCCTCCTTTGGACACTCTCTGATAGCTTAATGCCTTTTTTATATTGTGGTGCCCAAAACTGCCACCAGGGCTTGAGGTGAGGCCATCCCAGTGCAGAGCAGATGGACAGTAAAGAACTAAATGTATTATAGTGTGAGCAAATTCCAGTGGATCTGGCATATATTGCCTGTTCTCCTTCTTTGCAGTGTGCATGACAATGAGTTTGCAAAATGCCTGTAGAAGTTGATTTTATAACAGGATATTCTTATATACACAAGAAGTAGCTAGAATGGGGTTCATGGTTCTGTGTTTAGCCATCACTGATGTAGGTCTCTGTCTGTGTGCTAGGTATGCACACAGCTGTGCCAGTCAGTGAAGTCCTGGTTGGTAGAAAGACTAGAGAAGGCAATCAATCTGACCAAATATAGGTGTGTGCTTTAGGATCAGATTAATCAGTTTCTCATCTTCACTGCTTAGGCAGAACCTACACACAAGGTAAGCATCACTTCCAAGGTTTTCCTTGAAAACTTACACCTGTCTTCATTTAGTTGTCAGAAATCTTTGTGAAAAGTCAGACATCTTCTTGAAATCTTGTTTTGTCTCAACATTTCTTCTTCTGTTTCCCTTTGTGAAACTCTGATATTCTTGCAGACCAAGCCCCTTGTCTGACCTTCCACATTTCTCACCGTTGTAATCCCATTCTATTCTCCCTTGCCACCATGTTTCTCAGTTGTCTAAGCCTAAGAATCATTATACAAGTCACAGTGTTACCCCTCTAGTCTGCAGCTGCCTCATTCTGGCTAACCCAGAAGCTGAGCAAGTTTCTCCCAGGGAACATCACCTTCAGTCCAAGCTGTCTCTGGGCCCTCATGTTCAAGTCCTGGTGAATGTCAAGGATATTCTTTTCCGCAGTATATGGTATAACCAGACCCTGATCCATGACAAGTGTACCTATCAGAACTTTTCACTGCATAGAGCAGCACACAGTGAGAGCTCAGCCCTGATCCCCATTTTTAAACTAAAAGATAGGCCTAGAAAAATAACAGAAGGCCAAATTTTCTTATCACGTCTTTTCCAGGAATGAACTTCATAGGGAGAAATGTTACTTTTCCAAATGATTGCTGGCTGCTCTACAGAATAATTATGCAGCCTGCAGAAGGATGCAGAGCTTGTAAAAGACTGCTGCATATACCACTGTGTTTTCTCTAAGGCATCTTTTCATTCAACAATTTTTTGGATATAGATAACAGAATTCACCCTCGTTTTAATGTGGTGTGCATCTGGTTTTCTTGTTTCAACAAGTACTTGGAAGATACCGTTTTCCACCTTGTTTTTTGAGGGCTTTTAGAAAAAATCACCAGATCTGAATATATTCTTCTCACTCCGGTCTCTGATTGAGTCCAGCGTATTTGGGGGATGCTTTGACAACAAAAGCAGGTTGTTTTACATCTACAGCTGAGGCAGGAAAAGGTGTTAAAATAATTCTTTTGCAATGTCCCATGGCCATAACTCTTAATTCTTTATTGTCTCTAATATTCTCTTTCTAAAGCCTGTTCTCATCAATAATGCTGTGGTGAAATGGCTACGAGCCAAAACTGGGAAACAGCATGTATTTCTACAAGTCTTTTCCATTTCCTGGGTTCTATCACAGTGATGTATGTGTGTCCAGAACAGTGGTGGATGAGGAGGGGAAATGATTGGATGTGTTGGTCTCCTGCTAAAAATACTCCTGTTAATACAGTAGGAAGTAAGAGCAGCTGTATCAGGATATTATACCAAAGGACATACTGACAAATCCATGAGCTCTTTCTCCTGTGGTATCAGTACTTACAGAGTGTATTTTCCATAAGTCTTGAAGAAATGGTCAGATTTCTGTATAATAATTCATAGAATGTCCTTCCAAACAATACCACCCCCATCTGAAATTTTACTGGAATCCTGTTATCTTGCTGATTTGTGTGAGTTCTTACAAATGCTCTTAACAATGCACCAAATTAAAACATTTGACATAGCAACTTCTTTGTGAAACACACAGATTCTGCAAGGCTTCCCTCAGCTACCCTTAGGATTTGGCATCTTTGTTACGTGGTGCTTTTCAGCTGTTTCATTGTCCTTGATGCAAAATGGAAAGCAAAGAATTACTTAACAAGGAAAGCAGCTGAAAAAGGTTTTATTCTATTATCTCTCTGCTAACAAAAGTACACATTTTCCATATACCTCTATTACACATTTGCTATATACACTGCCCTAATCAATGCTTCAGTAATTTATTTCATCGCTGTATTAAAAGTAAGTTATTTCTGTAGAAATGTTGTGAACACATTTATTTTCACTCATGCCTATTTTCACTTCCATCTATTTTCACTTCAGAAATGTTAAATGACAAGACTGAGCAGTCAATGTATCAATTTTAAATGTTAGAGAATCTTAATATGTGTAATTCAATTTGTAGGTGCTGTGACAAGGTTTCCCTACAGAATTATTCATAAATTTAATATGAGGGGTAAAATTAATTCCTGATTTAGCTACTTCTGAGGACAGCAACTCAAAACAGTGAAATGGAATGGACGCAGAGGTGGAGGACCCTCAGTGATGTGCAGTGATTAATCAGTGCTGTGGATCAAACCATGTCCTTGCTCCAGTCTAAATGACTGGGAAAGGACAAATGCTGTCAACAGTGCCTTGCAGTGCCATCAGGCCATCTGCTTGCTACCTCAGGTGCAGGAGGACTGCTGCAAGGCATCTCATTTGCTGGGCAGCGAGGTAACATATGGTAACATATCAACACCTGTCCAATATGAAACTGCAGCCACACCTCCCGCGCCACCCGCCGCCTTTCCTACCCTTTTTTCGGTAGGTGCAAGTGCAGGCATGGGGATTGAGATGTGCTAAAGCAGGTGCTTTTCAGAGCTCAGACCTCTCTGCATCAGAGTGTGCCTGCCAGGCCAAGCATCACCTTGCAGCACACAGCTGGGCATTCTCTCATAGTCCCTACCCTGGGGTGTTAGGAAACACTCCAGGTGTGGTGGGATCAGCTGCATGCTAAACTGGGATTACCCACTAGTCTCTGCTCTTGATCACTTAGGGATATGATGAGCAAAGAAAATAGACAGCAGCAATGGGTGCTGGCAGCACTTTCTCAGACTCTCCAGATCTGGTTTTGGTCACTGGCCCCTTCGTACCAGGAAGAAACACCAGAGTGTTGTGAGAATACAAGGAGAGACAGGTGGCACAGAGATTAACCTGCAGGAAAGTCAGCAAGCGAGTAGATTGCAAAATAACTGAAAGTAAATATTGGCTTAATGACTATATAAACATATGTCTGTCCCTTCTTTTCAGAGCCCTGAGGGAGAGACAGGCGAGTATGAAGCCAGTCTCCATGGCAGTGTGGCTGTGACACCGCCCTGGTGTCATTCAAACCCCTCATTGTTAATCAATAGCAGAGAGGGAAACGTTAACAGCAGAGAGACAGAGCAACAGAGCTCAGCCCATAAACAGCACCTGCTTCCAAAAACCATCTAGTGGCTGCATCTTAAAAATCAGGAAGGGGTTGTCTAAATTCATTAAGGCACTTAGCATGAATACATGTAGCAGACCTGTCATTTTGGGTTTAGAGAGAAGAGAACAAGGCACCCTACACACTGAGAAAATATATGAAATTACAGACACTCCAAGTCAGACTGTGCAGTTCATGGCCTGTCAACTTCTCTATTTAACATCCATTTTCAAAGATTCAACTCATAAATTTGCCCTGAGCTAAGTCTTGCCACAGAAAGTTTTGGAAAATGGCAGGTAAGCAATCTCCCATTATTCCTTCCTTCACAAGCACTTGAAAACAATTGTGAAGTCATTTTAAACTTCAGTAGTGCAAAGGGATATCTATTTTACAGTAACAACCAAAATAGATTTCTATATACTGGAAAGGGTAACAGTGAAGACAATAAAAAAGGGGGCATAGATTAAAAATGTCACTCATGAACAGAGAAGCTGGTTTGTGGGGGGCAGGAGGGTATTTGTTTTTTACACTTAATTTCACTTTCAGGGTAGGTCTTCAGAAAATGTTGTACCTTGTTCAGGAATTAGTTAGGTCACTTGATATGCTGCTAAGCTCGCTCAGGTAAACTGTTGCCCCTGTGGGTATTTGGGAAGTAAAGAAAACATGAGTTCAACAAGTTTTGCTGTGCAACTCTGAAACAACTTGTGGTAATTTTTTTCAGATTGGTGTGCTAAGAATGGAGAAGGTTGCTTCATGAATGTGATCAAAAATGGGTAGTACCTCTTTTGCATATGATAGTGAAAACACTATGGGTCATTTACTGTACTCTTCTGTCACTCTCACATGGGTGACCAAAGGTTACCAATACATGGTCACCAGTCAGCAGCCAATGTAACAAAAACTACCAGGCCCAGAAAGCAAATGGAAATGAAATTGCTGTGGAAACAAGCTTTCCTTGAAGAATGACTGGTGCATATCTAAGCTTTTGACAGCTTTTTGCAGGACACCTCATTCCTCTGGGCAGAAACTACGAATACTTGATCCTTAAATGCATTCACTTGTGGATCCAGACTTACCACGCAAGGCTCTCACCACAGACCCATTTTGAAGGATTTTTTAGGTTGATGGGGATTGTACAGGAGTACACACCCAGTCTCTGGCATGGCTCTTTCCTAGGGGCTGCAGGTCAATGCTGCACCAGGTGCTGCTTCCAAGAACAAAATAAACTCCCAAAAATCATACAAAGGAGTATCATCTGTCAAAGGGTAGTGACAGATAAATAATGCTTCTATTCCTATTGATAGTCTTTGGAAACAGAGGTGAAATAATCTCACTGATGCTGCTCAGCCTGAAAAGAAAAGTCATTCAAATTTTAGCATCAGGACATAAAAAGATCATAGTTTAGGTAATGTATGGTTTAAAGCAAAGAGAATATTCTTCGTATGCAAGGCTTGGTAGGAAAAACTGGAAAAGTTTAACGGGAAGTTAATGGTGTGCTGGAATAGAACCTGTACAACTGTTAGTAGAAAACCACTATCAACTGTTCTCTATGATGCACTTTCCATTTCCTTTTAGGGTTTGACAGGGTTCCTCTGCCTTCAGAGTTGTACCTCATTTTTCTAAAGATACCTGTTCTTTCCAGCATATTTTTTTTCAGTCTTCCTCTGTGTTTCCTCAACAAAGTCCCTGGCCAGCTTCGGGTTTGAATCCTTTCATTCTCTCATTTACTAAGTCTCTCTTTCCCCCAACAATTTCTCTTTCCTGCTCTCTTTTCCTTCAAGCTATCACAAGAGCACTAGTCCACAAACAATCCATAGTTCCTCTTTCTTACCTCTGTTGTCTCTCTATTAGAACAGAGTCTCCTGTTCAGTCAAATTGACTTTCTTAGTGTTCTATAATATTTACTGGAATTTTGGCCCTCACATGGAACTATGACTGGGCCATCCATAATGACCCCTGACAGATCCCCTGGGTCTTTAAATAATATGTCAAGCATTTTTCCCTCTTAGATTATTTGCTTTGCATTGATTTGAAGCCACTGGTGATCCACAAAAGAGGACCAGCAAGGTGAGGGTGACAGCCATTCTTCAGTAAAATCATTTGTACTGTAGATTAAGTGCTGTACATTATCTGCAGCGTGATTAACAGGATCAAAGGTGCTGGCAGATATCTCTGGAGGTTGACCTTCTATTTTCACAAAAGGTTTTTAGAGACCAGTTATCAAGTTATTGCACAAATAAGAAGTGGGCGGTACATATATCTACTTATTTTTGTGCCTGGTGAGCTGTGTGAAGGCTGAGAGCTCTTTCCTGCAGAGAAAAAATTATGGAATCATAGAATGGTTTGGGTTGAAGGGATCTTAAAGATCATCTTTAAGGGCAGGGACACCTTCCACTAGAACAGGTTACTCAGAGTTCTATCCAGTCCTAGGCTGGAGCACCTCCAGAGATGGGGAGTCCGTGATCTGTCTGGGTAACCTGTTCCAGTGTCTGAACATCCTTATAGCAAAGAATTAGTTCCTAATAACTATCCAAACCTCGAGTCTTCATGTGGACTCACTTCATGTGCTAGAAGGGACTCTAAGTTCTTCCCAGAGCCTTCTCCAGGCTGAACAGACCCAACTTTCTCAGCCTGCCTTCACAGGAACCATTCTTACATCATAAGAAACAAATTACCATTTTCCACCACAGTATAACAGTACTGAGAAATGTCAACAAGTGAAACCATAGTGAGACAGTCCCTAAGCTACTCCACAAGTCTCTGTTGACTATACTGCTTTATGTTGCCAAAATAAAAGCTGTTTCACAGCACTGCCTTCCTATCCACATCTGACTGCTCTCAAGCATCACTTCTCTGTGTGTCCCTGTTGTCTGTGTGTGTGACATAAGAGTGGTAAATGCCAATGTAACCCAAACCCTCTCCCTTTTTCTGTTGTTGTACTGTTCTATGCCATCCAGGAGCCATACTCTGAGGGTAGTGAAAGGGAAAAAGTACATCAAGCCAGAGGGCAGCTTGAACTATTTATTTTCCTTGTAGCATTCTTGCCTGGCTTGAGATTACCAGCAGCCGCTCTTAAATGCAGCACCAATCCAAGTTTATTATAGCAGATGATACTAATACTGTCTTTTTTTTACAAAGGATAACTTTTATTTCTGCCTGAGGTCAGCAGTATTTCTGCACTCTTCAGAATGTTTTCACTGAGATATTTACATAGATAACAATTACATGACAAAAACTGATTAAGTTGTGACATATTATAATAGATTGTGATTTTACATATACAGAATCAGATTCTTTATATGTATAAAATCACAAAAGCACTCTTTTAACTGCTGTGACTGGGTAAAATTACTGCACATAATTTCTTCTTTTTCCCAACTGTTTAGTTCTCAAAACTCCACATCTAACAGTCTCTATGGGGAAGCTCAGTACAAATTTAACAATTCCATATAAGAGGTAGAATAAAAAAATTGAGAACCTGAGTGCACTGAAAAAAAAGCATTATTTGTGATACATGTTTATTCAGACTGAAGAACTTCTCTGCCATAAGTTGCAACAAAACATCCCCAGCACAGGAAGGACATGGAGCTGTTGGAGTGAGTCCAGAGGAGGCACCAAGGTGATCAGAGGGATGGAACACCTCTGCCATGAGGAAAGGCTGAGAGAATTGTGAGTGCTCCGCCAGGAGAAGAGAGAGCTTTGAGGTGACCTAATTGTGGCCTTTCAGTCCCTGAGGGGAGCTCACAAGAAGGATGGAAAGGGACTATTCACAATGGCATGCAATGTCAGGACAAGGGGGAAAGGCTTCAAACTAAAAGAGCACAACTGAAAGGTTCAGATCAGATATTAGGAGAAATGACTTTTCTGTGAGGGTGGTGAGGCCCTGTCACAGGTTGTCCAGAGAAGCTGTGGCTGCCCCATGCTTGGCAGTGTCCAAGGCAAGGCTGGATGGGGCTTGGAGCAGCCTGGGATAGTGGAAGGAAGGGTTGGAGCCAGATGGTCTTTCAGGTCCCTTCAACCCAGGCCATTCTGTGATCCTGATTCGTTGGGCACTTTGTGGCATGGTAGACTCTACCAGGAACTCAGCATTAGATTAGGGCAGCATCAAAATCTGGTTCTTAGCCAGAATCATCATATGATCCAGATTGCACGGATCTCATGTACACACCAAGCAGCACCTGAAGCTGGACTCAAACAGGCCAGAACTCGTGCTGGCATGGAGAGAAGAAATGCAGGGAGCTATTCAGGAAACACGACTTGCTCTTTTTCTCTTTAATGGGCCAATAGGGAGCATGTGTATGTCAGGCCAGCTGCTGCACAGGAGCACATCAATAGCAACAGTGGCAAGAAATGCCTCCCTCCATCTTTAAGCCAAAAACTCTGTGTCATTTCCTCTTGGACTAGAGCCTTGCTACCATGATTCATGCTCTGCTTGGTTACTACAACCCACTGCATCTGGAACTGCACAGATAGAGAATAAAAAGCTACAAAACCAGACACACTTGTGAGAATCCTGACTGAGGAATAACTTCGTCTACAAGACAGGGATGAGACATTCTGGTACGTTGAAAATGTGGTTTCAAATAAAGTCCTGTCCACAGTCCAGCCATATTTTCTTGGGCAGATCATAATGGAACCAGGGAGAAGTGAAAGGGCGGTATTTCATGTCAGCAACCAAGTCATTAACAGAATGAGTGAACATTTTTAATATTACTCTCATATTTACCTCCATTGTGTAAATATACCAGTGAGAAAAGTGAAGGCAGAAGGAAAGCAGAAAGCTGTTTCTCTCATGCAAGGGAGTTTGCATTGCTTACACAGCCCATAGAGCTTAAGGTGTATTTTCTCCCCACAAGCAATAAATTCAGTTAAGAAATAGGATTTTGGACACAACTGCCTTTGACTCATGTAGTGGATCTGAGTCCAGCTGAATTTCTCTCCAGACTGGGGAAATCAGAATCTTATCAGCTTCATGGATCACTACCAGTTTTTCTAACTTGACTCCAGAGTCACCCAGTTTCCATTCTTTGGACATGAACCCATTCAGAAACAATGTGGGATAATGGGTGCTGGGTCCTTCTGATGCAGTGCGTGGCTGTGAAGGAAGGTTAGTCATCTAGAGCCTGACAAAAGTCTTCACAAGAGAGCTGATGTCCAGTTAGTCAAAGAAAACTGAGTACAGCCTGTTCCAAGCCAAGCAGTGTCTTCCAGGCAAGCTGATCCCACTTCTGTCATTTTTGTGTAGTAGCTACAATACCTTGCAAAACTTATGGCTTGAAGCTGCACAAACCAGATATAAATGAACAAATTACTATGGCAAACGGAGCAGTAGCTACAGATGATGATGATGTAAAGTGGATGTAGATAAAAGGTTCAACTGAGTAGCTTTTGAATATATGTTAGCATTCTAACAGGGTTTTGCCTAATGTTCTTATGCTAATATCAGGCCAGGCACAACCATGGTGTATGAATGTTATTCATCAGTGTCAGTCAAACCAGTTATAATCAGAGTTCAGCATTTACTTTAAAATATATTTTGCTGCTATTGAGATCATGCCTAATCAGATGTGATGAAAGAGTAGTCCCTAAGCACTGCCACTGCAGATTTAGGTGAGGTTTAACAAAAGATAGCCATTAAAATGAAGGAATTGGGTTTAATTGTCTCTAGTCATTCAGCATGGAAAGACTTATCGAAACATCTGACAGTGACTATCTTAATTTATTTCCTGAGTTTAAATATGATTCAAACTACAACCAAAGTTGATTTTGTTAACTCTATTACACAGTTTTTAATGGGAGGATGGGTAGAGAAGAGAGTGAGAGAAAAAAAGATATATAAATAGTCAGTCAAGTTGTAGTTAATCTAACCAAATAGGTTCACAAATCATACTACTGGCAGACAGAGTATAAAATCTTCAGAAATATTGAGTCTAGATGTAAGTTCCCAAATGCCTAGACACTTTAAATAACAGGATGTAGGCCCCCAGCTCACTGCACCGTCTTACACCTAATTTGTGTGTCCTTTCCTTCCCACTCAACCCCCTGGCCACAGGGTAAACAACTGGAGAGAAATTTACAAAAGGATGAAGCATCTAATCCCAAGCCTCTAATCAGCACTTTCTAATTTTAAACCAAACAGTGTGTAACTTTCAAAGCTCTGCCTCACCACTACTTGTGCAGAAAGATATATAAATATAAAGATAACTGCATTGTGGTGTGTCTTCTAGAGGCTTAAGCAAGAAGCAGCTTCATCAGTGCAGTTCAGGGGCAAGATCTAACAAGGTTTTCCATTCCTCCAACTCCACCCTACCCATTTTCTACCCCCATTCCTGTATCTGCAGCGCTCTCAAACAATGTCCCATTTTCAAACACCTAATCCTGAAACAATCTTCAAACCAGAAGCTCCAGCACTGCTCTCTGACAGCCAGAGTCTAGGCTTGTGTGTCAAGGCCAACTGTACTGCTGTTGGAATAATGTTTATGAAGAAAATCAGTCTCCTTTAAACGGAGAAGAGCCATGACTCCTATACCTTGTTTTTCTCTGGGCTAACCTGAATCTAGGGCTTCATTGTGATTACTCCCCTGCTCCTACTGGACAATGAGAAGAGGGAATATCAACCACAAAAACCAGAAAACCCTGTGATCATGGCAAAACCTGGTGAGATATCTCTGTTGCTACGGTGAATTTCTCAATTTTTAAAGATGAGTGTGTGGTAGCGGCTACAAACAAGCCAAGTACAGTGAGTGTGAGATTACTACCTAGGCTATGTGCAATAAGCACCTTCACTTGCATACATTAAGCAATACTGTACGAGTTAATTAGCTGGTTGCTGCCCTGATACTGAGAATTCCTTCAGATCAGCTAGTTCTCATTCTGAAAAAAAATGTTCTTATTTGGCACTTTCTTGATTGTCCAGACAACAACATTAAAGCAAGGTGTCAACCAGGGACAATTTTTGGGACAATTGTTCATCCTTGCTGGACAAGCCTTCCAGAGTACTCATTTATCGACTGTCTGAACCATATTTTACGTTGAGAGGTGTCTAACACTGTGAATGAAACATGATGGAGTAACACCTGAACAAAGTCTAAACTTTCCCCCTGCTGCTGGCAGGTTGGAGAGCAGAGAGCTCTGTACGTCATTGATTGGGATTCATGCTACTGAGCATGAAAACAATCCTATCAATCTAAATACAAAATTCATATTTAGATACATTCTTATGATAGGTAAGGAGAGGTTATCAGCTCTTGGCAGATTGTACACATGTATGCATGGTAGGTTTTTCCAGGGAGTGATCTCTAAAAGATACACCCCAGCAAAATTACTGTAAGAATTTTGCTTCTTTACCATTATTTGTGTTCTCCAAAACCCAGCCTGTACACAACTGCAGAGTTTTACATTTCATGGAACGAAAGTGCATCTCCTGCAGACAGACTTTAGTATCCTGCTGAAAGCAAGCATGTGTTTTAGGAAAACCTTTGTCCAAAATCTCTGGTGCCTGTGGCTTATTTAGGTTTTTCTCTGCAGATTGAGAAAATGGAGCTAAAGAATTCCATAAAATGGACACTAAATAAAAGGTTTACAAATTACAGTCCATACCAACTATATATCTGAAAGGAATACTGATAATCCTTCCTTTTTTGATTATTTTCCCCTTCAATTTGCTCAGAAAGCTCCTCAAAAACAGGGCTAGTCAAAGCATCCATTAAATGATGGGAGCAGAGGGGCTTGTCAAGGGAATAATATCTTGTGTGAATGTTTTAATTTACTCATCATTTCTTGAAGTTCTTTATTCCATTGAAACTATGGAGAAGGAAAAATTTTGCTCAGGTTTTATGTGTTGAAAACTGGGTTTGTTCCTTTGGCTTTTTGTATTTAAATTATAAAACAGAAACCTTTCAACAGAAAATATCTTGCCAGCAGTAAAATCTTTTTGTGGAAAGCCAGTTTCCAAGAAAGAATGTTGATTTTTTTGACTGGCCATTCTTAGCATTGATCCTTCTCTAACAGTGTGGAACATAATGTCAGTGAATTATCACACTGAAGAAAATTATTTTCTTTTCTCACTGTAGCAATCACTAGGCCAGCTTGTCTCAAACAATGTGAGTGACACCATTTAATTTAGACCTGAATTGATTTAGTCCACAGTCAGGCTGATGAATAAACTGTTGACAATATAAACACTGAAACTGAACTAAAACAAAACAACATATACTGAAGAAGTTCAAGTCTGGAAATGTTGGACATTCAAGCTTGAGCAGGTTGAATGAACTTAGTCATGATCATCCACTTAAAGCCTGGTTAAAAAGCTCATAATGAAAAGGAATTAATACAATACTGCTCATTTAGGTCCCATCAGCAAAATTGTCATTTTACCACTTCATGGCTATGACAAGTTATGTCACATCCCTCTCTCTCCAAGTCTTTCCAGTTAAATTAATATTTTATTGCTTATTAGCAGTGTCATTGTCCCACCAACAGCACACACCTAAGCACCAGTCAGACCATGCATATAATTAGCTAATAGATACAACAGGACTATTTGCCAACAGAATAAAATAATCATATTTGAACCCTTGAATCGCTACAGCCTTGTTTAATGGATCTGAAAATATATGCACAACCTGAAAATAAAAGCCTGCTTATCACTTGTATTCCCCTGAAAATAAAAGCCTGCTTATCACTTGTATTCCCCATAGAAGCAGTTGTGTAAGGTCAGAGTGGAACCTTGGCTCTCTGCCTTCCCAACACACTGAGCAGCCCAGCTGAACAGGCACAGTTGGTGTTTTTCTGCTGAGTTGTTGCAAAAATTTGATCCTGTTGAATAGCAGCATGAAGGAATGTGACTCATATTCATAAAGCTCCTGAGGTGCTCTAGGGTTATGGCAGTAATATGACTCTGTTTGCTTCAAACACTCAAGAGAGGCAGAAGAAAAACACCACAATATTGTATGCGTGGTCTTATTCTTAAACATTCTACAGCCGTGGATAGACTGGAAACAAACAAACAGAAAATGTGGCCATGCATTATTTAGGTAAGAGGCAGCAAAGACTTAACACTCACCAGTGATTGCCTGCGACGGGAGATGGGCTCAGAGCCAGACATGCACACATCTGCCTTCCCTGCCGGTGAAATATGCCGGGTTAGAAGTTAGCTGCTAATCTCTTCAGCAGGGTATTTGCAGTCCTACTGTAGGCCTGGAAGAGTAGCTATGGAAGATTTTTAACAAATGTTCCTCATGTTTGCAATGAGGAGGTTAATGTATGTATTTTATGATGAGCTGAAGTTTCTACTCTGCACAAAACTTCTATGTTTTTTCTGAGCATCCTAATACCTTTTTTTAATACTGGAGAAGGAAAACAGAAATCACCTGTACTGAGAGGCAGTGTGAACCCTTGATTCCAGCAAAATCCACACAGGAAGACAGGAGACATTAGCCAAGAGAGGAACCACAAAACTTCAATCGTATAAATTCAATTTGAAGTGTTTCAGCTATCAGGAGCAACACCAGCAGAGAGGCTACAGACCCACTGTTGATCAAAATACTGGCCACAAAGTAGCCACTGAGTGACCCTGTGCTTTAACACAGAGGGCTGGAAATGCCACTTCAACAGGCATTCCACATTCTGTTCACCCACAGCCCCAGCCTTCAGACATGGTGTGGCTGATGCTGATTTCCCCCTCACAAGGACACCTATCTTCACCTCAGCCACAGACTGGATGGGATGATGACCATTCCCCCTCGGTGTTATTGAACCATCTTGGCATTTGTGTGTTACTTGGACAAAAAAGTCCCACCTGGACATAGGTCTAATATGAGTAAATATACATAAGTATGAAAAAAGGTAAAGTAGTTGTCATGTGATAATCAGTTGAATTTGTTGTTATTAATGAATGTGTTTTTAATGGCTCAGAGTGGCAGAAAAAAATATGAAAAGAGCATGTTTAACATCTCTTTCTCCCATAGCAATCTGCACCTTAATTATAACATTCTGTTGTTAGCACCCTTTAATAAGGCTTAAATTCAAAAGGAAAGGATAATGAAAGAGATGAATGCAGAAGATAAAACTGTGAAAGTTCATCATGGAGGAAGCTTTGGAAAAGTAAACGGATGTGACTCTGATGGCAGAAGGAGACTATGTCTGATGCAAGAAAACATAGTTATTAAAACTTAGCTCCTAGCATTAATACTGAGAAAGAAAAAGTGTAAGATGTTACAGGAGAATGTCTGTCAAGCAGTGCTGCTTGACAAGCAATAGTTGGAAGTTTAAAGCACATCCCTGAGTTAAGCACAGCAGTAGGAGCTAATGGATAGAAATAGGCTTCCTGACTGCCTGCTCCCATATCAGGAGACAGCCAAGGCTTGCTTTTTTTCTGGACACACTGCAGCAGTTAAATTTGCTGACCTACTTGGGTGGAGCAATTTGCCAAGAAGATCCTGTCCAATAAGCCATCATCTGCATCATGTGAGGTAGTCAAACAAACCTTCAATTTTGCCAGAAGCAAGATTGATTCAGTAGCCGGGGACTTAGCACAAACTGTCTGGGCTGGTGCTCTGATTCATCTGCAACACCAGCTAGGACAGGGGGACTCCATTCCTCACTACTGTCTGCCTGAAAGAAGGCAAGGAACAAGTCTCATTAGTCCTGGCCACCATCCTAGGAGGCAAAGTGCTGCAGAACCATAAAAATCATACAAATCCACGAAAACAGGATTACGAGGCACCTCAAGAAGCTGTCTAATTCACATCCTACCGCTAGCACTGCACTTCTTGCTGCCACCATAAATGTGGCTGTGAGGAAGTACTCACAGAAGAGAAAAATGTGAACCAAAGTGCATACATAGCCACCCACAGGGATGTTGAAGGAATGGGAAACTGAAACTCATTTACTACATATTCATTTTTGCCTTAGACTCCATAGCTTTTGTAAGTCCGGTCTAAAAATAAAGTCAGAATATTGGCTGATATTACAAAGAACTTGATGAAAGTACTACACAGCTCTTGAAGAAAGAGTGATAAAATTATCCTTTTTTCCCCCACTGAGATTTTCACTCTATTTTTAACTCTGTTTGTTTCCCCCCCTCTGAAATGTTATAATTACTGGAGAAGCAGGGCAAACTATTGAAGGAGAAGCTTAAAATTTCCTGGTGTTACTGAAAATTTCAAATTGTACTTCTCTCTTCTGGGCAGTTTCCTTTATCTCTGACTATAGAAACAACACAGCTTCAGGGCAAAGATCCTTCAGAAAATTAATACCTATTTTTTGTATTGTTTCCTTTTTTCCTGTCTTTTCAAAAGTACATGTTCCAAATACAATGTTGTAAACTCTCAACAGTATTCTTCTTCAATACTGCAGTATTTTCATAAATAACTTCAATCTGAAAATAAAGAAAGAATGGTTAGGAAGCAAAAATAGACTGTAGCAGAAGCCAGAAACAAATCTGGTTTCTTGAGGACTCTTCAGTGACCAAAGGAAACTCTGTTCTTTTGCATCATTATTCTGGTGTTTGGGTCAAAGCTATGACTGCATTTTTGTATTTGAAGAAGGTTCTTGGTGGCTGCATGTGGAGCAATGTGCCAGAGTAGCTGGAGGGTTTTTCTAACATATTTATAAAATAGACACCTGCTGTTTACTTTTGGTCTCCCTGGAAGCCGTTGTAAGATTGAATAAGGCTGTGGTTCATGTTATATATCTCCTAGATATTTTTCCTTGGCTATGCAGAACTGGGCTACTTGAAATAAAAACTGACTCATTTGTGAAGAATTTGCTGCTAAATCTCTCTTACTTTTTCTCTAAAAGTAGATTTTCCAGAGCTGAGTCACAGGTCATGCTCTGATGTAAACAGGGGACAGACAGCACAGGCCAGCACACAGAATTGCAACAGAATAAAATGTTGCAGCAACAGAGCTTCAAAAAGATGCTCACAGTACAGCTCCTGTGAGTCACAAAACTTTCAGGATTACTCCTTTATGTGCCATCCAGCCATACAGAGCAGTCAGAGTTCTGGCACATTCAGTTTGTCCTTGCAGGAGGTGTAGGCTGATATCTCTATCATCTCAGAGCTATTTCACATGGCTTATGAGTGTTCCAGCAGAACTTGTTTTTTAGAAATAAGAGGGAAACTATTAGCCTTTTCATCAATGATCTCAAGATTCCTTCAGTGAAGAAAACTTTGTGGGAAGTTAGGTTTTTTTCAGCTATAGACCCAAATAACATGATAGCATAGTGTTTTATAGCTGCTGCCCAACCCATCTCACTTTGAAATCCAAACTGTCTTGCATTAGTCATTGGCTACTTTTTCTTATAAAGGGCACCCTTTCAGCTTTCTCTGAAGGCATGACTGTAGAGCAGAGAGGATCTGGGCTCCCATACATGACCTGACCATTCACTGCCCCCTCAGACACAATGGCTGGACACAGGACAAGGCAGCTATGTGCTGTGGTTCCCCAGGTACACAACACAGCCACATCCTCATTTCAGAAGGATAGGCATTATTGTAACCAATATAATTAGTTCCCTGGAGTCAGAGTGAGGAGCAGATCATACTCTCTCTGATCTGAATCTATGAACAATAGCTGATAAGCTTACATATTAAAAACCTGTCCTGGTCCTTAAGTGCAAAGATGAGCAAAGAAGGGAAGTAACTCCTCCAGACAGTTTTTTACTGCTTTCCAAAGCTGGGCAGCCCAAATAAGTACATGCCCTTTGCTTTGGAATGTCAACTGCTAGTGATAGTAGTGTTTTAATCAACACTGGTGAGTACTAATTAGTAACCATTAACGACTCAGATGGAAAGTGGCTCAGGAGACTGATCCTTTCTGGCTGCTGTGGACCACCAGGTACATCAATGGTCATACCTGCATTCTCCTTGTCACAAGAAATGCAGGAACCACAGGGGAAACAAATCCTTGATTACAGAGCAAGACACATATATGCAGAAATCAAGGAGGGGCACACATTTTCCATTTACCTCTTTAGAGAGGCAGAACTCTTTTTTGCTTCACCTAAGACATTTCCCGCTTTAATACCTGCCCTCTCCTACATTTGAGGAAACCTCATTTACTCTCTAATAACACCTGGTATTTTACAAAAAAAAAAAAGACCAGCTGGCAGAAGTGTAATAGCATAGTTAGGAGTGGCAGGCTGGCTGCTGGACTTGCACTTGCAGGCTGAAGGACAGTGTTCTTCAAAGTCTTTACCTAATAAGTGCCAGTATGACAAAAAGCAGGGTGGCACAGCTGTGTAACCTCTGCAGGGGATGAGGGAGAAGTCTTAAAGGAAGCTCAAGAAATGTTTGCCTTATAGAGCTGATAAGGGAATAAAAGATAAGGTTTTTCTTTCCCACTGTGCCCATATAATGTCCTACAAAGGCTAGTCCAGGAAGTTTGCTACTTTCTGGTCCTTTTTTCCATTTTAAAAGCCTGTGCTGACACACAGGCTGACTGAAGTACTGCAGTTATTATAAAATAATCAAGGGAATTTTAGAAAGCAATGTCCTTGTACCATCTGCCTCTGCACAAATAATCCTTGCAAATATAAAAAGAGCAAATGCATGTCAAATTTTACCATGGGCCAAAGGACAAGTTGAAGAACCATCTATGGCTCTGTAGTTGGGCAAAACAGCAGGAAGGTTTGACAGTCCTGTGTTCTTTCAGAAGACCTCTTGTCCCAGCTCTACATCACATGAATTATTACAATTATCATGAGGCACTTGACAGTCTATCAAGGTACTTCATGACATTATGCCCTTTTTTAGTCAACTCTGTCACCAAGGAAACAGAAGTGCACTGTCTAAGTGACATATTCCATGTTCAGGTGTTAGCCATCCTAAATGTGATCTTGAAATGAAATGATTAAACTTTTGGATGAGTATGATTAACTGATTAATCTACATTCTAAACAGTTGTTCTCAAAATTATATGCTACTTTTTTGAGGGGACAGAGAAAATATGGCTCGAATTATGAGGTATACTTTTCTTCTCACCATGAATTGGTTTTTTGCTGCATTTACATCAAAGCCACATTGGTATGGTGTTCAGTGAAACCTGGAAGCCAGCAACTGCAGATACATTATCAGTATATAGGAAAAGGACTCAAGGAGAGATTTTCATAAGGTTGTCTTGAAGTTATAAGAAGAAAAAACATCGTACCAAGCTTCTTCTGATTAGTGGTTATGAGTGCTTAGTCATGTATGTATGTATAGCTTTAGCACCATGTGGCTATGAGTGCATAAAATGGCATTTGCATTGATATCACCAGTTAAGAAAATCAAGTGCACAATTAAGACAGAAATAGATTTTAATTACAAATGAAGGTTATGTAAGTGTAAGTGCAGATGGAATAATTAGAGCCTTTATAGTGAAATCCCGAATGCTTGTTCATGAAGCCATAAGAAGTTACAGAAACATCTGTTTCAATAAGAGAATAGCATACTCTTTTCATTTTTTAAATACCTGCTAATGTGAAAAGAAAATGTCTCTGAACTGGAACACATGCAAAGTGCACACACTGCACTTTGAAAGTCATAGTAGCATGTTGTTTATTGATGCATGTTGAATGTTTTCAAGTCAGGCATGACAAGCAGTGCATTAAGAAGTAAATCAACTAATTTAATCTTTTCCACTGTGACTCATGTTATCCAGGCTGCACAGTGGAAAACAAAGTGGCATCTTTCTGAAAACCAGCAGACAGCATAAATATAGAGACCACCCCTTTACAAACACTTCACTGAAGGATGTCCTTTAGAAGCTGGGGTTTTTTGCAGTCTTTGATTTCATTGTAATGAGATAAACTGTAATTCCTTTTTAGCCTCTGCTTATGACTACAGCAACGTGCCTAAATTATTTTTTTTATTGAAAAAGGGCACATCAGATCACAGTTGCTGTGATGCTTTGATTACAAGGCAAAAACCTTAATAGTTCACAGTCCACGAGAAATAAATTTATGTGGCTTTTGCTGTTAGAGGAAGAAATGCCCTGAACCAGAAGAAGAGTAGCACTTATGGTGTCATTACATTGACATCAGTTGGGAATATCCCCAGGATGACTATGCCCCAGAAGTACTCAATAAATATCTCACAGAAGGAATAAGGAAATACAAACTGAAATAAAATTGCTCTATGTAGATCTTTCAGTGGTAAGAGTAATTTGACATGTGATTGCACTTCCTGTGTGAATAAAATTTGCAAAGGAAGTCTAGGAAGTTAAGGTCTCTTTGGAGCCTACTTTGGTCAAAAGAACTCAAAGGAAAAGTGTTTTCTATTGCTCCCTCTAGTTGGCACTTTCTAAGTGGTTCCCTAAACACAGATAGTAATGCTTCATCTTGAAACAATAAAAAATAAATGCTTTATCTCAGTTTTGACTGGTAATCTGAAGAGTTGGATTCCCTAAGAACAGAAAATTCTATTCTGCAGAATGATTTTTTTTCAGGCTGTCAAGGTATCCACTGATAATACCTAAACCTGACATATACACTTCATTCTTGCACCTTCTCCACCTACTTCCTTAAAAAATGCCTTATGAAAAAAAATGTTGCATTGACCTCAGCAATTTGCTCCGTAAGAAAAATATGATGCAAGACTAATGTTTAAAATCATGAGAGATATCAAGAAGAAACACTTTCTTTCTGGAATACAAGCATTCCAAACAAAGGGCTTTTTAATAATGACTTTAACTTCTTTTGTTTTCTTTTGCATTCTCACTTTTTTTCTACTTCCAAAGTAATTCGAGAGCTATTTTTTAATAACTGAATATATTTCTTGCTGCTCTTTTTCTGTGACTCAGAGAGCCCGAGGTTTTCTGCAGGTGGAAGTGATGCCACCTAAAGACAGATAAAGATATTTAGGACTTCATTCTACCTCATCTTAGTTAAGAGAGAGCATATAGATCCTCCTACATCTCCTGTGCTCTTGTACACAAGTTCTGAGTTATGTTAAAACAAACCCATCATAAAACCTGTCAACAGGGAAGATAAAACTGAATTTTGCAAACTCATTGTGGGGCAGAGTGGGGCTGTGTTGAGGACACAGACAGGGGATGGGAGAGCCAAGCACTGTCTGATTGCTTTGTCTTGCAGAGGAGGGGCTGGGGGTTATCACAGGGGCTTCAGCATCACTGGTGAACTTCAGACAATGTAGCAGGGCTCTGAGGTTTCAGCTTCCCCACACAAATTATCCATTTTTCTGCATGTGCCTGTAGCAGGCTCTGAAACAGCAATTCCTATGTAAGCACAGCCTATCCATAGGCATGGTACTCTGTGGATTGATCTGCTAGACACAAATCCAGAACCAGCTCTAAGTCACAGGCAAAATGCATTTCAGGCAAAATGGTCCCAGTGCCACTGTAAAAAGATGATGAGGAAATTGTGAATGGGAGAGGTTTAGGGTACAATCTTCAGATGGAAGAATTTTGTTTGTTTTGCTGTTCTGGGACATGGGGTATAATTTTCTTCTGAGCAGCAGGTTATCTGCATTTGGGAATTGACTTGAAAGTGCCAAAATAGAGAAAAGCATCCACTTTTCCTTCACACTGGAACCTCATAGTCTTAAAATTTTTCATGAGTTGCATATTTCAGTACTATAGCAAGAAAGAGTGAATTGAGGTATGATTAATTTAGTCTGATGCTTGGTGAGTTTGTTACAGTGAAGAAAAGCAGCCCCAGCTTTAAATATAGGAATCCTTGTTCCCTTTATGGGCAGCAATTATTAAATTTTATACAGTCATAGGCTGACTTCATGCACATGGCACACAAAAAACCCAACAGCAACCACAAAAAAAAAAAAAAGGAAAACAGCAGAAAGAGGTCTTTGAAGGTTTTGCAGAAGAGACTAGGAAATTCTAAAAAATTTTAATCTAACCAAGTCTAACTGAAGTAGTTGCATTCAGTGGCATACCTGATCTGAATGGATTTCATTCATTTTAATGACTAACAATGTATTTATTATTTTGCACTATGTAATAACAGATTGACAATGCTATCTCTAAAGCATTAAAATTTAAATGACCATAAGAGTTTCTGGCTCAGTCTCTCTCCTGTTTTTCCTGGGGTGATTAAGGACTAGCTTCATTATTTAACTCCATGCTTAGCATATTGTCTGTGCTTGTCTGTGTTCTGGTTATGAACCTGAAAATTTATTTTGAGGAAAAGGTAAATAAATGCTTTAACATTGATTTGCATGAGAAAACCTGAGCAATTTTCACTTCAGAAATAGATAATCTAGTACCTGTTCAGTTGCTATGGAAGTTCTGCCTCTGCCTCTTTTAAGCCTATCCCTGTTTTATTGATAAAGCATATAGCAGTTTTAAAACATCTCTATTGAGGTCTATTTCTTATTACTAATCCCATGAAACAGCTGGAAACACTACTATACACAACTGTTCCTTTCAAAAGGAAGTGAGTAGAAAATAACCAACAGAAAACAAAATAACCAGTCAGGGTAAAATAATCATAGTGATTTTTGCTGCAAAGAAAACTGGCTGATTTCATCCATTTCATACTTGGTGGATCTTCATCAAAGTCTATAACATTTTTTTACTGGAAATTATGGCTAACTGCCCTGTCTCTTCCACCAGTTTTGCATTTGTTTCATTATGTTTATTGGAATATGCCTGCAATTCACCATGGTCTGGGCTCACAGCCATGGTCAATGAGAAGCCAGTGCCCTAAAGATGAAAAACACATCTTGTGATAACAAGTCTGCTACTGAGTGAATAGAACCTGGGCCTTGTTTTCATCCTGTATTTGTTTTGTTAAGTAACCAGAGGGTACATATGACTGATAATGTGAGAAATTATTGGTGCCACAAGTTCCAAAGCTCCTTGTGATACCGGTGCCTTTGTCTGGGCTGAGTTGGAAGGACAGAGTGTTTTACCCTTGCTAGAGCTACGTATTCCTTTATAACTCTCTCAGTAATACAGAGGATCTCCTGGCACATCTGTAGTGACCATGATCTCCATGGCAGAGCAGGCTGAGTGGTCGAGGACTCAGCTTTCACAGCTGAAAGGAAGGAGCACAGTTTTGCATGGCTGTTTGCCATTTCCCCCATCTTGAGTGCAAAGACCTGTGCTATTTTAGCACTTCCACTGTGTCCCACAGTTTGTTGGAACTGATGAACCGGTTTGCCATTGTAAGGAAGACCCAAAAGACAAAGAATAAACACAGTTCCTTTTTTTAATTTTTAATTAAAATGGTAAAATTGTCTAGAAGAGCTATTTCTCTGTCATTGTCTTGTTTATACTCTGGATGCTGGGGACCCAAAATGTAAGCATCTCTGCAGTAGTGGCAGACTGCTCTTCTTACCTTCTTCTTAGCTTGCTTACAAAACTCAAGACTGGAGCACTTGTATCCAGTGTTGTTTTAAGAGAAAAGATAGATCCTCTTCATGACGATGGATTTCTAGTTTCCACATGAATACTAGATGACAACTGCTTTTCCTAATAATCTGTAAAGGAAAGTATTTGGGAGTGAAAATAATTCCCCTGTTGCTATCAGGATGTTTGTTCTGTTCAGGCCTGCTTCTTGGAGATGGTTATTTTACCTCTGGATTGCAGTTATCTGATTGTATCAGAGGTACACAGTGCTATTTTCCAGCTGAAAATAGTCCATCACAGATTCTCAAATTGATTTAGGTTTATGGAAAAAATTCTTATTTGGAAAAGTTAAAAAGGAAGGTGAACAATGTTACTGAAGATGTAACCCCCACTCACTTCAAACAGTCCATCCCAGAGCTATGCTAAAATAAGACTAGATTTGTTTGCAGATAAGGCTCTTGCTTGTTGATCAAAGATTTATAGAACAAACTAAATGGTATTATTTTAATTTGTTGTGATTACTTCTACTGTCTCCAATCTTGATAACACTGATTATGAACACACTACATATGTCAAAGTTTAATACCCTTTTGACAGCACTGTGCCATCTTTCTCTGGAAAGATTATTGCATTTTTACTCAAAACACAAGGCTGACAATATGGGTTTAATTTTCTAAAAATAACTCCCTTTACTGATACTAAGAACTTATTCTGGAGCTGTAGAAAGAAAATTTTCTGTTCACCCACTCCACTGATAGTGAATACTTACAGAAAAGTGCCAATTGTAACTGAGGTTTCAAAAGTCTTCTGAAGTCCCCAAAATGGATTGAATCATCCACAATTCACATGTCAGGGACTGCACAGAGATCTGTGGGCTCTATTTCATCCCAAAGTAAAAGCATGGAAACTTGGAACATTTACTTTCAAAACAATATTCTTTCTTTCAGGACCATGACATGTTTTCATAATCATAGATAGGTGGAAAAGTAAGAAAGTCAAATAGCAAAACACAAGTCAAATAGCAATGGATTAGAGAGAATTAATTGCTCTGGCAAATCAAGTATAAAAGGAAGGGTTTTTTTGATCAGTAAGAATGCAAATCTATGCAGTGAAAACTCAGAAATTAAATATGAATTTTAAAGGGACAAGTTGATGGTCATTAGTACAGTTTTCATTCTACATCTCCTCCCTCAAAGAAATTGGTTGGCAAAATCAAAAGAATACTGGATACATTTGTGAGACAACTAATCCTTGGAGAAATGAGGCTTGATAAACAAAAATTAAAATAGAAGATTTAATGAAAATGCCACTATAGCAAAATAACTCTTCCGGCTGCTATGAGATAGACACTCATGAAAGCTGTAATGAGTTGGATGAGTAACTTGCTTTTAATCAGCCAGCTTTTGCATGATGACTTTTTAAAATATGCAATTTGGTAATAACACAAGAAAACTTTGAAGTAGCAGCTGGAGAATATGGTAGGAAACCTGAGGTAACAAAGACTAAGAAAATACTACTTCTTTGCTTATTAGTCAGTGACTAGGTGGTTTGGTTTATCCATATCTTGATTAAAAATTAACCAGTCTGTTAAATGCCACTTTTTTAGAGATCACCAAAAGTTGACTAGCACTGTGTGAATAATACAGCACTTTTAACAAAACAGCCTAAGAGTCTGCTAGGATGCAGTTCCTCCTGGGTCTAGAGGCACAGTACTCATGACACTGAATGTCTTCCCAATCCATTCTTCTTTTGCTGTTAGAGATATCAGGATCAAAATTAATGTTCTTATGCAGGCTTTCCATGCATAGGCATTTCCAAACCTCAGTGATCAATTTCTTGTCAGTGAATGCAGTTTCTCAGTCAAGAAGTGTCCATGTCTGTCCCTGTTAGGACTGAGTTTCTGGCCAGGTCTGATTAGAAACAGGGCAGCTCTCATGTGTGTTGCCGTCTGTGGTAAAGATCTTTACCCAAAGATCTGTGCAGAAATGTGTTCTCAGGTATCTCTGGGACCAGGATCTCAGGAGGTTTAGGCAGACTGTTTCACTGAAAAATGTAAACCAGTGGTATGCATGAGTAGGTATGAGCTGGGCATCGAGTCCTACTGCCATGGCAATCTGGGGCTTCTGTGTATAGGTAAAGAAACAAACTCTCACAGAGGGGAGAACAAGAAAGAGACCAACAAGGAGGGCTTATAGGAGTGCAGTTTTGAATTTAACTCCCTACATTTTTCTCTAGCTGCACTACAGTCATCTTAACCTTTGCAAGATTTTCAGACTGAAGAATCACCTTAATCACAAGTTCTGGATGAGCAAAGGAACTGAATAGTCACCTTAATGTTCCATCTGTTCTTCCCACCAAGAATATCCATCAAGAAGCTTTTCTAGTCCCAAACCTAAGGGTCAGTAGCAACACTCAAGCTTCCTCAGTCTGACCAGTTCCTCACCTGACCTCTCTTGCCTCTTCTGTGAATGTCGTTTAACTGCCTTCCAGAGCCTTCTACATTCTTTTCTCCAGTCTTGGCTTCTAGACTGACCTGCTTATCCCCTCTGACAGGCAATATCTAACCAGGTCATCCTCTCTAAAACTGTACTCTGGAAATCCAGATTTGGAGACTTAGTCATGTGCACTGCAGCCAGCCCAGGGTTGTGCTGTCTTTCCACAGGAATGAGAGACCACCAGAGCTGAAAAGGCATGATGTAATTCCTTCTTAAACCCTAAATTAAACAAGTGCTTTTCCTGCTGGTTTCTCCTTCCTATTCAAGAAGAAAACTATAGTGATAAAACAAGTTCATTCTGGACAGTCCTAATGTTTCAGAGGCAAGAAAATACAAACTATAAAGGCATATACAAATCACCAGAGAAGTTTGCAGGTGTCTATTAATCCCTGACCTTAGCCAAATCATATTTTCCAATGCAGCTGTTAATTACTTTACCAGGTCCTATCCCAGACCACGCATTCTGAAGTCTAACGCAGTCATGTTGGCAGCGGCAAATTTTTTTTAACAGATTTCTTATATGGGAAGTCCCTCCTCTGTAATTAATATTGTCTTTTTAGTTTACTGGTAGCATCCCAGTGCTCACCAGCCTCCCAACTGAAGGCTGAACCATATTGCATTAGTTAATGAAATAATCAGAGCAGACAGTCTTGTCCAGAGGTACTTGTGATATACTTCAAACAAGTCACAAGCAGGAGGATCAGGGAGAGGAAACAAGCGGGTAGGATTGTGCAGTTACAGTGACTCAGTCCGTGTAATTAGCATTAGATGGTGGCTTTTATGTCATTACTTTATGTAAGGTGAAGTGCACAGGAGGACCATCAAGGGCAGTTTACTTCAAGATGCTGCAGTCTTTCAAGGGAGTCTTTGTGCACTTGGTAAGGAGTAATTCACTCATGCACTGTGTCCACTTCATTCCTCAGGACACAGCTTTCAGCACCCTTTCCACAGGAAGGACTCAAAACAAGGAGGGCTGGCATTCCCATGCTACAGAGATTGCTGGGCTGCATAAGGAAGACAGAATTGCCACTCTAAATTCTGGCTACGAGTAGAAGTATCTTTTTTCTTTTTACATACAATTGAATTGCTTCAGTAAATAAATAGGTACAATGTGTATTGGTCTGCATGTGCTAGAGATAATTAACTGCAATACTTCCTTCGAGGGTAAATAGAGGTGAAGGGAGCTTATCTGTTTGCAATTTCAGCAAGAACAAGTTTATTTCATTCTCATAAATATAAAAAAATTAACTAATCTCATTTTTAAATTTATTACTATCTTCAACAGTAATATAATGGTAGCTACATAAATCTACCACAATAGCAAAAGAAATTCACGAAGATACCAGTATAACCATTTTTTGGGCAAATGTGGTTTTGAAAGTTCAATATAAAAATACATTATTTTCAAATAGACTCTGAAAAGAAACCTATTGCTTTGCCAATAACAATTTTCTTAGTATTATTTTACTATGAGTAGATCTTAAACAGATTTCTCTCCAACATTTCAAAGGATTCAAGTTTCTTCTTAATACCAGATCACTATGTAGAGCTTCTTTTTGAAAGGAACACCTTGTATTCAATCAGAAATAGCTAGGTAAGTGATAGGTCAAAATTAATCCTGGCCCATTAAATCCTGAAATACATCTGGTTAAATACAATATTTTCTGCAAAGGAGAAGTCTCCAATTCATTCATTAACAAGACAACAAATACAGTTGTGTTCAGAAAACAAAGTAAATCACACTGAAGAGGATACAATAGTCTGGATTTGGGAACTGGGTAACCCGTAGCAACTGGTTTTATCTTTACTTTCAGTGGTGATGTTAGCAATATTTGTTCCTTGAAATGACTGCATGCAAAGGAATCAAAGAATACAAGTATTGGAAAGAAATCAAACAGTAGAATAATTTCATACATTAGGAACAAGATGATAAACCATTAAGAGTTCCAAAAGCACCAAGTACATTTCCCTGCATGCCATCTCTACTGCAGTAGCATAAACATCCGTAGTTCAGTAATAAAAGGTTTCTTTATGACACAGTAGATGATTTTCCAGTGATCTCAGTTCTTAAGCCATGATCTTAAAAAGCAGCTTTGATACTGACAGCAAGGAGACTAATAAATGCAAATTCATATTGCTTTATGACTGGCCTAGCAATCTTCAATGCAGTGAAAGTTACTCCAATATTGTAATTCACAACTTTGCCCTTAATTGCCTTTTGGCCTCTTACTGAAGAAAAATCCCTGGAGACAAAACTAGCTTTCCTTCTTAAAACATAAAGCAATGTTCATTTTTCCTTTGTCTCAGCTAGGTCAAAAGAGTATTTGTTTATGTAGTTTGATAAAATCTTGATTTTTATCAAAACCCAGAATTACTATTAAATATAATACTGAAATGGCCACTGAAATGAGAAGGGTTAGATGGATTTTCCTGTTGAGAGATTCTTCATGCTATGCTCATAGTTACTGAAACAAGAGTAGACATGATTCCTCTCACTATGTACAAATCAGTCATCCTGGATATTTCCCTGCATTTCATAGTACCAAATAAAAGAGTACAGCCCTAAATTTGTTAGCATATACTGTTGCTGTGGAAAGGATGTGGAGTGCAAGCTGGGGAGATGGGGATCTGGGAGATGGGGAAAACAGGGAGCTGCCTTTGGGTAGAAAGGGGTTCAGAATATGGGACAGAAGGTGAGAAATGGGAATTGAGCTACTTAAGGCCCCGGTCAGGCATAAAAAGAGCCTGGAACTGAAAACTAAGTCTGTAAATCTAGGACTGAAAATGAAGGTGCTTATATCCATAGGATACAGAAATACATGGCTTTCTACCCATTATCATACACCCAGTTCTGCAGAGGTCCATATGGCAGGGAGTCTTGAACTCCTTCCTGTGCCTAGTGTGGACTGTTTTCCTTGACTGCTCTCACTTCTTCTTCCCAGCTTGGACATATTTTTCTCCCTTTTTACTCTTTGGGTCTATTATTATTCTTCCTTTCTTCTCCTACTTCCCTGGCATCAGCTTAGTGCCAGCACCAGGAAGGTGCCCCATGTCCTCAGGCAAGGTGGGGTTCTGCCTGCTAGGGGCTTCTCAGTCCAGCACCAGGGCAGAGAACTGGCATGGTCACAATCCCCTCCTCCCACAGCAGCCACAGCCGGACAGAGGGTCTTCCATGCCTACAGCCAGGCTCTGACAAGTTCCCACCGCACTCCTGAGAGATGACTTCTTTTTTTGGACTTGTCATTTATCTAAAATACATTTTTCAGTGATGTCAAGAGACACATTTTGGTTGTAAGCAGCCACCCTTCCTGCCAAATCTCCCAGCCCTGCTTCAAAACATGGGTGTGCAGAGCTTCAACTGAATGACTATATTGCTTATATTAACACAGAAGGGAGCATGGG
>VZTZ01022856.1:105519-190335 GCA_013400955.1 Drymodes brunneopygia | reverse complement strand
CTTTGGGAAGGGTTGAACTTTCCAAAATATTTAAATTTGAAGGTTAAATGATACATTAATGTACAGAGGGTTTTCTAAGGCAACTTGCCAGGCAAAAATAAAGATCGGTTTCAACAACTTGCCCTGTTTAAAATACCATGATCTGATAGGAGCAAAGATACAGATGAAGAACTCAAATATGAAAAATGAGAGGAAGTGTTTAGAAGAGATAAGCAAGTGTAACAAAATAAAATTAACAAATTGAAAACCTATAGCAGAAAAAATATCTTCCCAGCATTGAAATTTGATTAGATGTAGAATAGTGGTCCTTTTGGGATGGTGTAAGCCCCATGATTCATCACCCAGCCTATAAAAATAGGTTGGACAAAATATTAGAAACATATGTCCTGCTGAATAACCCTGTGCTCTGAGATGGATGAACCAGATGACCAAATATGACTTTTCCATCTGTACCAGCGTGAATCCAAGAGAATTTCTGTATCACTCTGTGGATGAACAAACCAGAAACCTCACTGAAAGACCTAGCCCTGCCATCAATGCCCATGCCAATTAGCACCTTGCTCCCTCTCTCCTCTAAATGCCTCTCAAAATTGTATTGCAACTGAAAAAGCTCACAGAAGAGGAAAAGATAAATGTGAAAATCCTTGTGTAGCAGTCCAGCAAATGTCTGAATTTCTTCCCTGGACAAAGAGGATGGAAATGCCAGAAAAAGGAAGAAAGGAGAAAGCCCATGATTTGTTAGAAATGTGATCTGAAAATTATGGCCAGTCACCAAGGTCAATACCTCATCCTGCAACACTACATCTCCTTCCCTTGAGCAGCACGAGTAGTTCAGAGACTTTATCATTCTGCTTACTCACTAGCAAATGTACACCCCCTCTCTCATCAGTGCAGGAATCTTTGTGAGATGCTTCAGTGATGATTTAAGAAGCAAAATTAATTTACAGCTTGAACAGCCAGACAAAGTGCCATCCACAGAAGAATTCCTAGTTGGCATGGGTAACCTATGCTGTAAGGTCAAACACAAGGTTGCTACAAGAGAGCTCCTTGCAGCAGCAGGAGCAGAATGCTTAAGAAGACAAGAAGAAAAAAGGCAAAATAGAGAGTGATAACAATTTTCACATTCAGACATAAAATTGCAAATTTTTCACTTCCTCCAAAGAGAGCCACATGTCTTACTGCAATAGAACTGAAAAGAGAGAAGTTTGAAGCCATAAACTGCATGATTTTCAATAAAAGGAGTGCAAAAAATTCTGTTGCTTGGTAGTCAGAAAGCAGTTCAGCAGTTCGTAGAATTATGGAATCATAGAAAAAGCTGAGTTTGAAGGGACCCATCAGGATCATTGAGCCCAACTCCTGGCCCTGTGCAGGACACCCCCAAGAGTCACACCATGTGCCTGAAAGTGTTGTCCAAAGGCTTATTGAGCTCAGACAGGCTGGTGTTATGCCTACTGCCCTGGGGAGCCTGTTCCAATGCTGCTATTATTAAGCAGTTGTAGAACTGATCAATTGAAACAATCATGCAGCTGAGCTCTAATGCTTAATGGGAAAAATATCTACCTGCCTTCTAAGGGTGGTCATTTTGGATTATCTGGTCTAAAATTCAGAAACAGCATTATGAGAACTGACACCTGAACTATCATTTTGAAGTTGCTTTCAAATCATGGTGACTGTGTGAAAATCTGGGCCTTTGCCTTTCATCAAACCAGACATAAATATATCAGCTTGTGGTGAAAACATTATTTCTGGATCACCAATTCCTATCTGGCCTAGTACACAACCTCTTTCATCCAGATTCAATGAGGATGAAGCAGTGTCCTGTCACTGGGAGTTATGAGTGGTTGTCAGATGCTGAGCCTGGATCAGTGCCTCCCCAAAAATCTGAACTTTTTTTGTAGTTAAAGGGCAGAAACTGGAACTTTCTGAAAACTGTCCTGTTCATTCTTGTCTAAGTCTTGATGCTCTAATGGTTAAAGGTGTTTGCATTTGACAACATTCAGATATTGCTGATGACAAAACCTGCTGTTTCTCAAAAAGTCTTTCTAATTCTAATGGTAATGTCCTGAGTAGAGGAACATTTCCCCAGCAGTGGAGTTGTATTAATCAGTACTACCTAGCTATGGATCTTTCTGAATCCATCCTTCTCCTTTTGCTCCTCTACAATAAAACAGTGAAGCAGATGCTAGTAATTGACTTTTATGTATAATCCCATACACTTGCTTTTAATTTTGCAAAGATTGCCAACAAATTATACAGCTTGAGTTTCCACAGTTAACACCAACAAATTTCACATTTAAAGCAGGAATTCAGCCACTTTTGTTATGCAGGAGGAAAGAAGTGTAACTTTCATAATTATGACATTCGTCCTCTACTTTATGAAAAGCGAGTAGTTGTACTGGGTTTGTGTGGCCAGGTTTCGGTAGTGGTGGGTGATAGGGTGGATTCTGTGAGAAGCTGCCAGAAGCTCCCCCCATGGCCAACACAACCAGTGCCAGCTGGCTCCAGGATGGATCCATCGCTAGCCAAGGCCAAACCCATCCGCAATGGCGGTAACGCCTCAGTGATAACAGATGTAAGAAGGAAGAAGAGTTATTGCACAGATGTAATCGTGCTCAGAGAAGAGAGGGGTGAGACCATGTGAGAGGAACAGCTCTGCAGACTCCTGAGTCAGTGCAGAAGGATGGGCAGGAGGTGCTCCAGGCACCAGAGCTGAGATCCCCCTGCAGCCCATGGGGCAGCCCATGGTGAAGCCCCTGTGCCCCTGCAGCCCATGGAGATCCAGGGGATGCAGAAATCCACCTGCAGTCCATGGAGGACCCCAACTGGAGCAGGGGAATGCCCAAGAAAGGCTGTGATGCCATGGGAAGCCCATGCTGGAGCAGGCTCCTGGCAGGACCTGAGGCCCTGTGGAGAAAGGAGTCCACACTGGAGCAGGTTTCCTGGAAGGACTTGTGGCTCTGTAGGGAACCCAAGCTGGAGCAGGCTCTTCCTGAAGCACAGCACCCTGTGGAAAGGAGCAGTTCATGAAGAACCGTAGATCATGGGAAGGACTTATGCTGGAGAATTTCATGGAAAACTGTCTCCTTTGAGAGGGAACCCACACTGGAACAGGGGATGAACTCCTCTCCATGAGCAGCAGCAGGAACAAAGTGTGATGAACTGACCATAACCCCCATTCCCTGTCTCCATGGGCCTCTGGGAGAGGCAGTAGAGTCCTGAAAGGAGGAAGGGGTGGGGGGGAAGCTATTTTAAATGGGTTTCTTACTTCTTATTATCCTGCTCTGATTTTTGTTGGTAATAAATTCAACTAATTTCTCCAGGTCGGGTCTGTTTTGCCTCTGATGGTAATCATTGAGACATCTCTCCCTGTTGTTATCTTGACTCATAAGCCTTTCATGATATTTTCTCTCCCCTGTCCAGCTGTGGAGGGGAGTGACAGAGTGGCTTTGATGGGTGCCTGGCATCCAGTCCCAGGGTCAGCCCACCACAATAATAAAGCAAAGATCATAACAGGCATGTTGAGAGATATTGTTTTTTCTTTTAAGGCTAGTGAAATGGAAAATGTTGTCAGTGATAAAACACAGGGAGAGGCAGCTGGAAATGACCAAAGGCTTGGCATGACATAAATGAGAAGGTGCAGAGGCAGAGGAATGTCTCTCTGCAGAGGGCTACGTGGCACAAACCACTGTTGTGCAAGGTTTGGCCTAACAGAGGCAACAAATGATGAGACCCCAGGCTTAAATGCAACTGTAGAGAATAAGAGAGTTTGATAGAGATTCGTCATTGTGATGGAGCAGAAAATGGGTGGGTAACCCAAGACTGAGAGGAACCTCATAGAGAAAAGTAGAAGAATACTCTGTTTTAGATGGGTTGCCTGTGGAAGAATGTGAGGACAGAAGAAAGGGAGGAAGAAAGCTACTAGAGTAAAGATATTCCCAAGGAAGGGATTGGTTGCTAAGGGAGAACAGAAAATAAGAACTACGAAGCAGCTCTTCCCAAAACAGGGGTGGAGAAGAAGAAATAACAGAAATAGAAGGTGGCATAAGGATGATAGACAGAAATAAATGTGAAATCAGGCCAAATCATAGAATGATATGCAGACAGGAGAAAAAGGTATGGTAGGAATTCCATATGAACAGCAAAAGAAGTGGGTTACATGACTCCTTAAAAGAATTTTATGGGCCATTCACAGCTCCAGCTCACAGAATGGGAGAGTGGGCTGTCTTCTAGGATGAAAAATGTGGCCATGTTTCTGAAGGGATCATCACAGGAGTGGAGGAGAGGGCAATGGGATGCATGATACAGACAGATTCCTACTGGCATGACGCAAAAACACTTATGTGCAGCTGGAGAGGACAAGTAAAGAGATGGAGGATCCAGTCTCCAGAGTGCTTCTAGAATTAGAAGAGATAAAAAGGTGGACAAGATGTCAAAAAAGTACAAACAGATATTCAGAAAAACAAACCCCTAAGAATGAATGCTACTTCATGGAAGAAATTTTACAGCTTCCTCCTGTTTTTTTCTGTATCCAGACACATAAAACTTGAACATCTTGCTGTAGTTTAAAAAAAATGTGCAACTCACCCTTTTGCTCCCAGTATCCTCAGGATTCTGCACACCAGCTAAACACCTGGGCTGAAAACAGCAAACTACCACAAGCTATGGAGACTCCTCAAAACTACGTCACTCCTCTTAGGCAGTTCTCACAGGTGAATGCTGCCATGAGTGCAAATGAAATAAAGGTTTGTGATACTACACAAGCTTTTCAGGTCACTGTCTGAAGTTCTTCTAAGCCTCATTACAGAGACAGTCATTCTTCTCAAGCATGCTGCATTTTGGTGTTGTTCAAAGTAAATAATAAAACTGCTGTATTTAAACTATTTATGTGAAGAAAGAAAAGAAAGGAAGGAAGGAAGGAATTCCGGAAGGAAGGAATTCCGGAAGGAATTCCGGAAGGAAATCCGGAAGGAAGGAATTCCGGAAGGAATTCTGGAAGGAAGGAAGAAAGAAAAGAAAGAAAGAAAGAGAGAAAAGAAAGAAAGAAAGAAAGAAAGAAAGAAAGAAAGAAAGAAGAAAGAGAAAAAAAGAAAAAATCCATGTGTGCTTCTGTATTGTGCTTTACAGTTTATTTCTTCATCTTTAGAAGATGCAAGATCTCTTCTAAATTTTCAGAATAGAGAAAATTAATATTATGGATCTGATTAACACTTCTGATTAATTTCTAATTTGCAAATGAGAAGCTTCATCTTGTAATAAGCTTAATTGCTTACCCTTTTTAGTCTATTAAATGCCACTACCGGGCACTAAGCTCACCTTACCCGAGGGGAGTACAAGCTTTTTTTGCAAATTCAAAATATTTTTATGTGATCCTACACACAAAATACATTAGATTTGGCAGTGGGATAAAGGGATTATTTTCAATGCTAAGGATAAATTAAGAAAGACAGCTCATTTATAAAAGCAGTATATTTTGTGTTGTTGAAATAGAAGTAATCTTCTCCAATAATCTAATAATCAATATCCTTTGAACCTTTGAAAGTTCTCCTGTCTGCAATAGACATCAAGAGTAAATCTACTTATTTTAATGAGTATACCTTCCAGCATTGACTTCCCCTGATCCTGTTATCATGGCCCACATTTTTTGAAATCTAGGTTTTCATGCAAAAATGAGAAGCTTTTGTCCAAAGGATAAGTCATGTTCCTCTCTTAAAATGAATATGGATAGCAAAACAAAAAAGATAAGGAGTGATTCTTTTGACTATCATACATATTCACAGGCCCTTAGTATTTACCCCAGTCAGGCACAAGAATATTATCAACGCTTTTAAGATTACTAACTTTTGTCTAACTAAGCCAACTATTCAGTGTAGGTGAAAACTTCTCTTAGAATGACAAGATATGTTTATATGTTGTTAATATTATGTATACAGAGCAGGAGACACACAGAGAGATTTCCATTCTGAAATGTTTACCCTTAGATGCCAACATCTGTTACCATGATGTTTTAGATCTTACTAATTTAAAACAGAAGAGTGACTTACAGCAATGTGTAAAAAATCACTTCAGATGTTCCCTCTTTGACTGTTTCAGTCCATCTGTAATTGCTGGTTTCCAGCATTCAAGAAAATATCTTGCCAAAGCACAGAACCACTGGGAAAGAATTCTAATATCCTACTAATTCAAGTATGTACTTTCCTTGGAGATTGTATTTTGAAACTGTATTATTTATTGTTTGTAAATGTCAGTCATGCTCTTGTCAGACCTTTTTAGTTTCCTAGGATATAGAACTAAAGATTTGCAGAAGAATTCAGTGTAAACCACACCAAAATGTTAATTTCAATTTCAGAATCATAAAATTAATTTAATTGGAGATTAATTATTTCAGTGGTTTTCTCTTCAATCCTCTGTCTTTTCTGAGATCCATCTGATGATTTTACAAATCTAAAAAAAAATTTACAAAATAGAATCTATATACATGGAAGTTTTCATTTTGACATTCAGACTCTACAGCAATTCCTTTCTCATGAAAAATTACTGAAAACTCATAGAATATTAGAAAAGACTGCAGTGTTGAGATATAATCTTCTAATCCAAATGAAAGCAGCAGGTACTGGAGATCACTGAAATCTGACAGGAATATTATTACAAACTACCACATGCAAAAGAGCAAAGTAAATCATGTACGTCAAAATTTCTTCTCAGCATTACTATTTACCTCTCACTGCTGGAGGTTTCCGTAGGATGCTTACATTGCTAACAAAACCCATGCCATTAAACAGGATGAAACTATGCCATCCTTTGTTTTGCTCTCTTTGCTTCTTTATACTAGAACCTAGCAGCAAATTCCCCTTGGTATGACCACTCACTCCCTTCCTCTCTTGCCTGTTTTCCCCTCTTCTTCCATTTTTCTGTCAGACTAAAATAGCCTTTAGAATAGCATAAGGCTGTCACCACCTCTTGCAGTAAATAGTGAATAAAGGAGATAATAAACCCAGGATATGACAAAGAGCCTTTCCTTTCTGTTCCTTTCTTTTGAGGGGAGAGTATAGAGCTGTGTAAGAAAAACAGATTCTCAAATTCTTCACATTCTAGTGGTTCAACACAAGATATTTCTTCCAGCCGTATATTTTCCATAGGGAAACCACACAATATAATATGTAAAAAGAAGCCTTGCAGGCAGACTGCCTTGGCTTCCTGTAGGTTTTGCAAAGATAATGCCAAACAAAGCAGACAGTTCCTAGGCCTGCCCTATTCCTGCCTGGATATGGAGATCTTACTGAGCTCCACCAGTGTGGAGAATGGAGCTAGAAATATCAAAAAGGGGCACAATCATTTTCTACAGTGTAGTATTAACTTAAAATAATAATTCAGTCACTTCAGATAGGTGACAACACTACTGGAGCAATGCAATTGTATTTGACTTATAGAAATATTCAGCATCTGTGTTGCAGTTTAGAGGTTTTGGAGACTGGAAACCAGGCAGAAACACCAATTTGTAGTGGTTTTAATTCACCTATTTGAGTTTTTGACTAAACGTCAGCACACTTACTAAAATTACTTAATTTTAGTTATGAGATAAGGATTAGAAGTAGGTTTAGACGTTAAGGAATATAAAGAGAATTTATTAACAGACTTAAAACAGGAATAATAATAATCAGGAATCAGAACAAAACCTTTAGAACATCCTTCTTTCCCCCCACCTCGCCATTTCTTTCCCACTGACCATACAAAAAGACATTTTGACTTTTAGTTAATTTACCACCTCTGNTCTCCGTCCAAGCCGCGCCTGAGCTGCAGGGGCTGGCAGGGCCACATACGAGCTGTAGGAGGCCACCCAAGCTCTTTTTCGCACCGAGCCTCCCCCCGGAGCTGACCAGTGGGGCCACACCTGAGCTGCAAGAGGCTGGCCCAAGCCCTCTCCTGCGCCCAACTGTGCGCAGAGCCAGCCCGACCCGGGCCAGATGGGGCAGAGTCGGCAAGGCTCCTTGACTTGGGACAGCAGAATGAAACTCCTCTCGGCTTGGCCGGCTTCCCCCTCCCCTCCCCTTCCGTGCCATCTCAGCCTGCTAGCCCAGGCCATTTGGCCTGAGGGGACCTCACCAGACAGCGCAGAGGGGAGAGAAAGCGATGTCTTTCCTCAGCAAGACAGAAGTCTAAAAGAGGACTTCTCCAGGTCTCTCTCCTGGTTTTATGAGTTCTGGAAGCAGAAACTGTAATACCTCCTTTCAGATATCTCATTTCCGGCTCCACCTCCTTCATTCTGTGCTGGAAATTCCACCTGAGGTTACTCCATGACAATATGTCATCAGACTCTTAGGCTGAATTAAGACCAGCCTGTAGGAGCTGGGGACAGCACAAGCTAAGCTGTATTCTACTGAGCTCTGATTTTGCCATCCATTCAATTGCAAAAGCTATAGAAAAACCCAGCCACAGTGGGCAATTATGCTGTTGGAGATGCCTAACTCCGAACCTGCATCCTGGGAACAACTAGACTAAACTAGAGTAGCCATGTACAGAGAATATTCATCACTAAAATAGAAAGGATTATAGGAAATATGAAGACAGGCTCTTCCCTGAAAGAGAAGACAGTGAGGAGAAAAGAGCCAACTGGCCCAACACACAACAAAAGCAATTCTGACTAGATTCCAGGAGATAATGTTCTCTGTGGGAGAGGTTAAGCACCAGCACAGGTGCCACAAGAAGATACTCTATCCTTGGAGGAGATGTCTTGTCCTCAGCCAGACCAGGCCCTGAGTGACTTGATCCAGCTTGGGTTTGAGATTGGACTAGATGGTCTCCAGAGAACTTGCCAAAACTGTGTGCTCTTTGTTTGTTTCTTTTTAATGAAGTTAACATTTTTGACATAAATATTCTCCAACCATGTTTAAACTCACTTTTCTTCCTCTTTTCTTTTTTATTTTAATACCTCTCTTTACCAAAATGTTACCAATCATGAAGCACAGCAAGTGAAACTGTAGATAAACTTCCTCAGGTCCACACTACCCTCCAGTCCCAGTCTCTCTCCTGACCAAAGCCTGTTCACATGTTTTTTAGCAGATTAGGCAAAACAAAATCTTTTGCCTTGCAGACCAGCTCAACATTGCAGAGCTCGTAATTCAGGCCAGGAGAACCAGGAGCAGACAGCTGATTTGGCCACCTCCACCTAAAACTTGCTCCACACAGCTGCTCAGCAAGTTGCCTGGCATGTGCTACCAGCATGTATATCCAGGATTCACATGGATATAGTCATTCACTGCACAAAAAGTGGGAGGTCAAAGTGACATTTTGACCAGGGCCTACTCTACCAGCACAGCCATGCTGGGCCTGTGCTGTGAGTCTGCAAGTGAGAGAACACAGATACCTTCCTCGGGAGAGATGAAACACTGCTAACAATCAGAATCAAGGCAATGAAAGGTCTGTGCTCCTGTCTTCCCTAGACAAACCCAGTCCTCAAGGCCTTTACACTGCTGAACAAATTAGCGCAGAGCTCTTCACCTACCCTTATCCTCCTTCTCATCTTTAAAACAATTCCTAGACTCACAAACTCCTTCCAGAACTTGTCAAGGAAAGTCAATTATTATCAAAGTTTACAAAGTTTACAAAGTTTTGCTGAGGAGTCTCCTAAAAGGCTGCATGGGCAACTTCAGCTTGAGACAAAAAAAAATGGGCTGGTTTACTACCTGAAAAAGATCCTTGTGTATGATGTGCTTAGCAGAAACTTCTCACTCCTACCATTCTTCAGAGGTTTACCAAAGAGGTTTATTCCATCTCCCACCCTGGATTTCCATGCCATGGTGCCAACCTCAGCACACAGGCAAAGTTCAAATGAGTGCCATGGTTAGTAAGCGATGAGGCAGACTATTAAAAACAGCTAAGAATTCATTCTAGCAGGAAACTGTATGGCAACCAGTGCAATATAAGCAAATTATGAGTAATATTATATCAATAAAATATTTTAGACAGTTTCTCTTCACAACATGATATTATCTGTGGCAGGAATCTTCCAGAAAATTTGTAATTGAGTAGATGAGAAGGCTGAGGAGAGGAATCAGTTTGAATAAAACATTTCAGCAGGCAATTTGAGCCAAAAGGTCATATTCAGGGATGGGTATTTGCTAGGAAACTAGGAGGAAGAATGTCTCAGACTTTGAGGAATTTATTTAGTGCAGGTAGCTCACTGTGCAGATTGATGTCTGGGTGGCACAGCCCAAGGCAAGTGTCCATGAACTGCCAACCTTTTGCGTAACAGATGCACAGGGACCTCTAGCACAGCCAGGTGAGGGGCACTGCAGGAGCCGAGGACTCAGCAGGGATCCTTCAGATGTCCCCGTGTAGACTGTCAGAGTATAAAAGCACAGGGGTCCCTTTGTTGGGGGTCCCTCCTCCTCCAGCCTGAGCTGTTATTCTGTGGTTGCACAGTGATTACATTATTTTAAGGACCCAGGGGTCTGAGACTCTGCTGTGGGAAACCCGAAGTGGAGGCAGTAAGGAAAGGGGTCTGACTGTGTGGGGTGTGCAGGGAGCTGAGCAGAGCATCCACCACCTCCCTGGGGCCATCGATGGAGGGGCTTCAGTCCCAAGTGTGACTGACAGAGCAGCCCCTGGGTGCTCAGACTGCAAAGTTTCCTTAATGCAGTTGAGTCTGACACAAGGAAATGACCTCCAAGTGCATATATTACAAATAAAAATCCAATACTCATCTAGGTTTACACTACAAGGAATTTGTTTGAGAAGACTGTGCAGGTAAGAGGAATATGAAGCCCTACCCAACATAGTTGTACTGACAAAAGACCTTACTGGAAAAACAACATGTTTTCTGCATAATAGTTTGTTTCCCCTAGGGGCACCTAGGTGGGAGGCCACCGTGGCTTTGCTGTATGTGTAAACTGCAAGTCTTTGCCTTTATAGCTCTACTGCTAATATACAACATCTAGGTGTCTACATTCCAGGAAAGCACTCCTTATGTAAATAAACACAGGCTAAAGTTCAACCTTTTGTTGCTGAATTCCCTAGACTTCTATGTTTTAAAAGTCACCTTTCAGATAAAATTGGATAGGCTGTGTGCATTTCTGAAGCTGCCATCCAGGCAAAATTCTTTTGGCATGGCCAGAGCCTGTACCTTTTGAAGGCAGTAATTTAGAACAAGTATATTCAAATGTGAGCAGGATTTGTATTCATTACTGCATGGAAAACACATCAGCAACCTGAACATGCTACTTGCTCAGATTTTTAAGCTTCAGAGTAGAAGCTAATAAAACTATAAGAAAGCAATTGACCATGTTCTCTGATAGTTAACAAGACTGATTCACATCTCTTGGAAAAGTGTGATAGTTGCCATATATCTGCCTCCAAAAATAGTGCCAGTGCTGGCATACCCCACTGCTGGCAATGCCTGTAACTGCTGCTTCAGCATTTTCCTCCTCTGGTAAGCATGCTAGCCTACCTGCACAAGCCTGCCATTTGGCCTTAAACTAATTACTCCCTGGATTCTTGGCTGGGGTAGTTTGAGTGTGTTATTTAAAATGCAAAAAACTTTTTTTTTCTACTGACTTACCAAAAATGTTCTACATAAAAGATTGGGCTTAATGAAAACATGATTTATTCTGGCCAAGTTCTTGTCTTGGCATCATACAGAAGGCTGGGTAGCTATCGGTCTTATAGGTCTCCAGAGTGATGACCAAGTTTATCTAGCAATTGTCTTCAATCTTCTGCCAAACATGAAAGCAGGCAACAATCTTGAAACAAAACCAGAGTGGGGAAGTGTTGAAGGAGGATTGCAATGAGGAAGCAATTAGTCAGAACTGCAAGGATTGTGCATTTCAGCCAGGCATGTGTTCTTTTATTTATCTGGGTTTATAAGTGAAGAATAGAAGGGGAGCCAAATTTTAAAGAACAAATTGTACATCTTTAGTACTTAAGTTCCATAAATATGTAATTCTGCATGTCTTAAAAACACTGATCCTAGGCCAAGATAAAGTTGGTTAAGAACACTATAACAAAAAGGAAAAAAACAAAAAGAAAGTAAAAATAGTGTCTTTTCATACCACAAAAGATCTGTAGATCATCTTAAGCAAAAAAATCATGTGGGCTTTTCATATTAGATTCTGATTTCTTTCACTGTCTTACTTATGGAACAGAAAAGAAATGGTATAGGATTTTAAGTATCCTTCATGAAGAATATGCCAGTCTCAAATAAAAATATTTATACATGTGATCATTTATTTATACATGTTTATAAAATGCAGCTGTGCAAAGTGCAGACCTCTACTGCTCTGTGGCAATAGCCCTTACCTTCCAACTGCAGGCACAAAAGTTATATGTATCCTGCATATGTAAGGGATGCCCCAAAGCAAGGTTCAAGACCAAATGCACAATTCATACAGACAGAAAGTACAGCCAGAGGCCACTTTATGAAATACACCACATGCCCAGGTATGCCCAAAACCTTGGCTGGATGCTGGACATCTTAACATGCACCATAGAGCTGACAGGCTCCCCATGGCTCCCTTGTGGGGAGTCAGCGCAGCAGTGGTGTGGATTAGGAAAAGGAGTCAATCCTAATGCTGTTCACAGTTTTCTTCTGGCACTACACACAACGAATGACAGATAAATTATGCCTTGGGATCCAAGTTCCATGTGACTGCAATTCCACTGAGCAAGGAAGACCAAGGTGTGGAAAGTTTCACCTTTTTTTTCACTTTGGCTCTTTCCACCCAAAATCCACTAGCTGAGGGCCATGAACTCCACAAAGAGTGGGTCTTGCAGACCAGCATAAAGATGAAGGGAAGATGCTGGGCTGTGCTCACAAGTGTGACCACGGGCAGAATTCTCCAGACATGCCAGATGCCACTGGCATAAGATACAGTGAATAATGAAGCCTTGTCTTTCTGACCAGCCCTAAAGGTCTTGCAAACATCCTGTCTTTTACAGACTGTGCAAGATTCATGTCCAAGAGCTTTCTCTCCTTCTCCTATTTCATTCTATCACACATTTGTCACAAAACAAGACATATATTCTGATCTTCAGCCCTCTGGCTAGGTGTTTGGTGTTACATAGCAATTACAAAATAGCAGGTATTTATGATGTGTGTTTATTCTTGTACATCTTTTCTCATATTTTCTTAATTAGGTTCTGCATTATCACTTTTCCTGTTATTACTTGCTCAAAGACAACTGAAGCCATCTATCACTTTTCCTGTTATTATTTGCTCAAAGACAACTGAAGCCATCTAGCATTTCAGACAACTGAAATGGCTAGTGCCATTTCTTACTTGAAGATTGGTGTTAATAAGAATTAGATTTTCATTCCCAATACCACACTAAGATCAATGACTCAGGAGTACCATGTATTCATTTAGTATAAACTTATGAGTAAATGTCACTGCTTAAACTAACAGAAAAAAAAAGAACAGCAGAATACAGTGTGGATGACAAGTCCCTCACTAATTTCTCTGTATTTGTTGTCTGAAAGGTATAAAATGTTTGCCTTCCTCTGCATGTTTATACACTTTGTTTATACCCATGGCACATAATTCATTCTCTGATTCACTAGAAATAGTCTTCTTTCTTTGTGTAACACAGGAGAGATGTTGGTCTTAGCTCACATTAGAAAATGAGTAATACCATTGCTGTTTCTCAGTGAGCTCCCAATCCCTGTGGGTGAAATTCATCTTCATGGGTGAGGAGGAGGGGAGAGGAGGATCTGCTCCAGACCCATGCAACATTTTAGTCCACAGAACAGGGAGTTAGCACAAAGCTGATATTGAACCCTTCTTATCAGAGACTGACAAGCCATGAGTCTGACAATGAATGTCAGTCCAGAGCCTTGTCCCCATAAAGATGCAGCAGTCTGCTCTCAGCTCTCATGTTACAGATCCAAGCCTATGACTCAGACCCATGAAAGGATTTAGATCTCTGAAATAAATCACCAGCAAGACTTCAGTCAAAACATTCAAGCCTTGTGACTTCTGTCTAACTACACTGCTGAGTAAATCCTGGAGACACCTCAGGTCTGAGGCAGGCAGTTTAATGGGAGCATCTTGACCAGCTCAGCATCTCTGCAGATGTGACTCAGAAAAGCCTCTGCAGAATTCACTACCAGTGAGGTCCATAAAGGCCCACGGATGCTCCCCATCTCAATCCCAAGGTGCTGAGTTTAGCAGGCATCCACAAATCACACCCAAAACACCCCAAAAACTCATCCAAAACTGTAGCCAACCAAGAGAAATCTGATAACAGCGTATGTATCCAACAGCAGCACACACCCAATGGGTGTCTACTGGCGTATTTTGATGTCACTTGCCAAGATTAAGATAACAGCTCCTAAAATAAGTAGTTTACAACAGTCTTTTATGATACACTAAATATTTTTGTTGGCTCCAGAAAGGATAAAAAGTGCACTAGGACCATGAGGTCTGAACAGAAGTTTTGTCTTTCAGAATTAAATTCTGAAAGAAACCACAGATCTGGATCTTCAAAAATGAGAACTTGGTTTTCCAATGTGTACACTGGCTATTACAACTATCCACCAACTGAATCCTTACTCCCTGTCTGTCAAATTTCCATCAGTCATTACAGCTTTTTATGGAAAAATGTTGTCTTCCCTCAGCTCTACAAACAAATTACACATATAAATTAATTAACTAAAAAAAGAGTTGAGGAATATTTACTTATAATCAATGACAGTAATAATTTACAAACAAATATTTCAAAGACACTGCCATAAAGAAAATCACAAAAATCAGGCTGTGACATATTTACATCACACACCATTCAATACCATCATACAGACTGTACATGAAATTATCCACATTTTATAGCAATGATGAACAGTGAGATCAGCATTTCAAATATCACACAAATCATCCCTGTAATTAGTCACTAAGAAATGACTACTACACATAACAGAGTGTACTGAATAACTAATGCTCTGTAGTGTTAATGAAAAGCCAATCTATAGCTTATCTTATTACTAATATAATAATTAATTCAGACACAGATCTTTCACTGATCCTAAAACTGGGACTTTAAATCAGAAACTAAAGGTCAGTTCTGTGCTCCATCACATCAGCTGCTCAGAGGAGCTGTACAATTATAATCAGGAAATGCATAATTATAACTCATGGGATAATTTAATCCAAAGAATAAAAATATTTTTTGTATTTAATTAATTTGTATGCTACCAAGAAAAAAAGAAAACATGAGGTAATTTACCTCCTATTAGTCCTTTGCAAGAGCTCCAGTAGCTTTATATACCAGCCTAGGACCCCTACTTAGTCAGTCATTTCATATACTATGAGACCTGTCTCTCTGCAAAACTATTTTCTTTCTTGGCTTCAGAATATCACAATAACATTCCTACATCACAATCACATTTTAATGGCTATATCATCTGGAATGTAAATTTATTTAAAATTAGTACTACAATTTAGAATTGTTTTCCGCTTTAAGGAAATTGACCCAGATTGTTTCAATATTTTGCCATTTCATGAGCATAGGGTATATTGCTTGCCTAATTAAGGGGTAGAGATTTTGAAATTTGACTACGCTTTTTGTGTATCAAAAAATCTTAGATGCATTAAGACTTCAATCTCTAAAAAACTCTCCTTAAAATTATCAGGAGTGGGGAACACAAGGTTTGAATCCACAACTCAGATTCACCTGTTACTTTTGGAAATCAAATAACTTCTTTTTATAACCATGCTCAATAACTTCAAATAAACCACATGATGTTGCTTAAAATCAAACTGTCTCTCACCAGTTTCTCATGTGAGGACATGAGCAGGCTGTGCAGCACTGAGGAGGATGAGGGAGACAGTAGTGGGATCTTTTTAGGGACCCTGCAGGCTCAGGAGTCTTGTCCCACCATGGCAGCAGAGATGCAGGTGGACTCTGTTCCATTTCAAGCAGTAAGTCAAGAGTCTGCTGAATGTGAAGGCTTGGAAGCAGCCCACACAAGAAAGAGAGTTCCTGCTCCTCCTGAAGACTAGCAGTTGGGTTTGGTACCTCACACAATGGGCATGAGGGTCTGGAACTGGGTGGAGTGATCATAGATTCATAGAATAGTTTGGGCTGAAAGGGGCCTTAAAGATCTTCCAGTTCCAACCCCCTCCCATTGACAGCAACACCTTCCACCACCAGATTGCTCAGGGCCCTTCCAGCCTGGACTTGAGCAGCTCTGGAGATGGAGCCACAACTTCCCTGGGCAACCTGTGCCAGGGCCTCACCACCCTCACAGCAAAGAGCTTCCTCCTAATATCTGATCTAAACCTACTCTCTTTCAGTTTGAAGCCACCCCCGCTTGTCCTGTCACTCCATGTCCTCATGAACACTCCCTCTCCATCCTTCCTTTAGGCTCTCCTCAGGTACTGGAAGGCCAAAGCCTTCTCTTCTCCAGGCTGAACAATCCCAAGTGCCTGTGCCTTTTCTCATAGGAGAGGTACTCCATTCCTCTGATCACCTTGGTGGCCTACTAAGGACTCGCCTATATTTTTAAATAAATATTTGACTCCTCTTATTCCATGCTCAATTATGAGATGAGTTGAACAACTCAAAAAATGGACAGACTTTCAAAACTTTTTAGCTTCCATAACTGAGGCCAGATTTTCAGAATAGATAGGTATATCATGCACAAAGTTCTTGGGTGTCCAGTCAGTAGGGTCACAATGGGAACTCCTAAACAATGAGCATTAAAAAAACCCACCCTAAACTGGTAATTGCAATGGGAATTTAATGGATTAAGTATTGCATATTTTTCACTTCTTCAAATGATTAAGCACACAATACTCAGAAGCCAATAGCTTCTCTTGCTTTACCAAGGCTCACAATCCCATGATTCATAATCCTTCATGTTACGAATCAGGAGTGGGGTGGAAATGAATTTGTATTAAATTTCAAGGAGCAGGATGATGTCTGAATCACTTCCCCAGATCTTTAGTGTTAAGAAGATGGATAGTGTGGAGAAGAGTGTACTTCTCATCAATCCTATTTTATATTTGCTGGATGTCAATATTCCATTTATTCCACATTTATTCTACTTAAACAAGTCCACAGATGCAGTTACACTGTAAATTATTAGTTTGATTAAAAATTGTACTTTAAAATGTTATTTTAAAACTGTTTTTCCTCTACAACTTCCCAGTGGTCTCTGGGAACTGCTATATTCAGTTCTGGCAAGCACTGACTTCACAGCTGCTATGAGTTAGTTATTTATTTATGCACCATCCTACTTGGCACAATGGGTTTGATTTTGTTAAAGGCACAGTGAATGGGCACAAATCAGAATTTTCAAATTAATTTATGGCTATCAACTGTTAATGTTAGAGGCTGAGAGCCATTGCTCAGACATTGTTCACCCTCCAGAAGTGTGAAAGTCATAGTGGTTGCTCAGCCTTCCTCTCTCAAATGTAACTTGGCCCTCAAGCTGAAAGGACAATCTCTGGCATCTCAGGCTCTGGGCCAACATGTACTGGACTGGAAAAAAACTTCACAGAAATTACCTGAGTGGGAATTTTGGATCATGAAAGATTTTCAGGGCCAGTGCCTTAACTGATCTCTCATCTACCATTTCCAAGTAGGCAGCTGGAAAAGAAATAGGGGTGAATCTTACAGCATGAAAACACTTCTTACTGAGGAAGCTGCTGAAATTCAGTTTTCTTCAGGTCACCCAGTAGCTGCCAGATTCTATGAGGTTTTCTGTCACTGGTGACCTTCACTTGTGTTTGAAGCTGAAATTCCAACACAGTGAGGTCCTGGGCTGTGCTAGGGAGGATGTGGGGTCCTTCAGTGGTCAGGGACAGGGGAACTGTGTGGAGCTCTGGCATGCCATGGCAGTGGAGCAGCCCAAAGGTGCCTGACAGGGCACTTTGTGACATCAGCCTGTGCTTTGCACTCATCAGCAGATCAGGACTCAGGGTCAGTATCAGAAAAATTTACCCAGTGGATGACATCCCTTTGCAGCCCATCCTGATGGCAAATCTAGACTGCTTCTGCAGGCTCTTGGGATGAGTGCCTGGAAGGGGGGACAGGACATTTCCTGCTGGAACAGGCTTTTGCTGTGAAAAGCAGTATGAAATACCCATGTATGCATGCTGTAATCAATCTGGCATGTTGTCCAACACTGATCATCACTATAGTTACAGGGCCTGATCTATTTTGGGTCCAAAATGACAAAGAAATGTAGAATAGCATCCATTCGTAGGCTGGCCAGATACTACAGTCATGCAAGCATTAAAAATATGTGTGGTAAATCAAGTAATGAAGCAGAGGCAGGCAGACAGAAATGTGAATTTTGAGATGCAAAACATTGTGCCTGTATCTGTTTTGGTCAAATGACACATCCTTCAGCATAAAATCTGGCATGCCCATGTGTTTTTGTGGCACTGTGTAAGTAATATACTTCAGGCAATAGCCACTAACTGAAAAAAAAGTCACACAAAAATTATGGCACAAGTACTGTCTTACTCCTTTTCTTAAAAAAAATTAAAACCCAGGAACTACAATATCTTGGATAAATTGTGGAACAACACCCCTGTTTGTTTTTGTTTGTTACCAATAGGCACCGTGCTACAGTGAACCATATGGAGCTCTTAACAAACGCATACAGTCGAATCACATTAGATGGGAAGGTTCCTGTAAAAACTGTTTTGTTTGTGAAGTGGAAAACTGTTTTTAATAATTTAAAAATCATCTACCCATGTCCCACTGAATAATTCAGAAGTATATTAGGTTGATGTTATGACATTTCAAACCTAGTATTCACATTTTTCAGTTGCCCTTTCTAATCAACTCTCCATAAAAAATCTGATTAAGATAAATTAATCCCTGATTTGATGCTTTGTGCTGATAAGTAAGTGCAGATAGTTTGCAGGCTTGTTTAAAGTTGGGACTATGTTTAAACAACCACTACTTCAGTCAAATCTTTTGAGTCAGTTCCTCACATCACACTACTACTGAAAGCTAAACCAGTTTTGATACCAGAAAATGTGCTATCCACTTTGGGCTCTTCATTTTCAACTTGAGAGAGACTTGGCAAAGGAATAAAAGAGAGCATAACTGGATGCTGATACCTTCTAGAGATTTTGAATAGCAGAATAGTGCTCTCCTACCAACCTGCCCCACACACCAGGAACTTCCAACACTAGGGGCTTGGAAACAGCTGAAAAGACAGTTCTGCATTCTCCTTCCTTGATTTTCCCCATGGAATCAGTCAATCATGCCAGACTCCTGGCCCACACATAACCCACCCCAACATCAAAACAGATCAGCTTAGCCCTCATCCTTAAAAGTATTTACACACAGCCACATTCTGTCCTTGTTCCTACAAGCATTGATGAGAGGCTTGCCAATAGCCCACTTTTTGGCTGGCAGCTGTCAGACTCGCAGGGCCAGCCACAGGCACATCAGCCAGCTGTTCCTCTGCTCTAAATTGTTCATGAACCTGATGCTCAGCACCTCACTGGTTCACTCAGGAGCTGTGTGCCCAGGCTTCCTTCTGGCAGACAGCTCACCTCCTGTTTTCAGTGGTTACTCTCTGTGCTATTGATTCTTCCCCAAGTGATTCAGTGCTTGTTGGGCATCACTTCTCTACTGTTCCACCATACTTTCACAAGTTTTCCTCTTCCTTCTTCCTCCTAGTGGCTTGCACTGTCTCTTGCCTTCTTTACTCTATCTTCCTTCTGCTCACCTCATGCCTGTTATAGCTCCTTGTTCTCTTTCTCAGAGCACTATTCCCACCATCTTCCTGTTCTTCCTCTCTATTCCAAGCAAGATTTTCTTGCCTCCTCCTGGCCATTTTTCTTACTCAACCTTTGGCACATTTTCCTACCTTATTGCCATCTCTGTCATCCATGATTTGCTGCTTGATCCTCACTCCTATATTCATGCTTCCCCTCCTCCTTCTCCACATCTTCACACATTTCCAGAAGTCACCTACAGTATCTGGTTGCCCCCCTGGGCATAGACCCCTGCAATTAACACAACCCCATTTCTGTGCTGGCCTTTCCTCTTCTCCTTCATGCTGCCTATTGATGTGCCTACGAAAAAGTAGCTGGAGAATCAGGTTTCTCTTTCCCTGTTCAGTTCACCTCAAACTATCCCTTCATCTTCCTATACATCATATGTGAGTAATTTTCTCCTCAAATCTGGCTCTTCTAAGTAAAAAACCTTTTGCTGTGCTTCTCAAACAGTTATTAAAACATTTCTACTATGAAGACTTCCCAGTTCCCTCCAATGTTCTTTTTTCTTCCAGTCGGATGTCTGTGAGTTGAGATTGAATTTGCTTGTAAAGTCCTGAGGGATGTTCCTGACATGCTCTAGGTTTATTTACTTTCTTGTATACTTAGGTTGCAATACTGCTTGGGATTTATGTGCACTTCTAAATTACAAAAAAGTACAAGTGATAAGATTCAGTTCTACTGCAATCTGCAAATATATTGCCGATTTTTCTAATTTGGATTAGCAATTAAAAGTGAAGTTTAATTGTAGATAGTCCTCTTCTACTCCTTCTATCATTGTAAATTCCTATTCTAATAATAAGCCTGAGAAATGCCAAAACCAGGATGACAGGAAGAATACAAAGAGAGAGATGGGGAATCCTAAAGGAATAAATTAGCAAATTAAAAACAAACAAATGAACAAACAAAACCAAATAAAAACCAACAAATAAACAAAAAATATCAAACAACAACAAAAAACAGGAAGGAAATAATGCACTCAGCAGTTGGTGGCCACAGCTAAGATCTAAGACGCAGGTTTATTGCATTCACTGAAAATGATTCTTGCATTTTCCCGAAGCTCAGGGCAAAACTGTGGGCCCATTACAGTGACCTAGGCCAAGGTGTTGACACGTTACTTGATTTCTGAAAATTTGTCCTCTCGGTCAAAGTGAAAATATTTTACTCAGTGAGCGTAGTAGAAGCCTCTTTTCTAGTTAAAGTACAAAAACACTTACAAAAGTCACCTTACAGCATTATGATTCTATCCATCTCCTGAGGCCTTGACACAAATTAAAAAAAAACCCCAAGGACTGTTTCTGCTAAGTTTTTTGTCAATTATAAAACTGTATCTTATTTTTTTCCCCCTATTATGAGCTAGCTGAATTCAGGGAGAGTATCATGTCTCTGGAAACACTTCATTTAGGGCAAAGGGAGCAACATATTTGAAAAAAATGTTCTAGAAAATTAATGCAGTACCTGGAAATTTTGTTTAACAAAGTTTCCTAAAAACCGTGGGTCATAGCAAATGACAGTTCATCTCCACCTCGTCTACTTTTTTTCTGATTTGCAACCCACAGTTGTACTGGGACTAGAGCAGAAGATGCTGTTATGATGTATACAGCCTGTCCTTGAACCTTATTGCACATAGTAAATCTATAGCTGTGTCAGGTGACCTTGCTGAAGGATAATAATTTAAATAGTCAGAATAGCAGGGAACAAAATTTAATCTAGGGTGGAAATTAATGTCGGGGAAGGACAGGAAGATTTCCTTCCATTACTTACCACTGCAGCCAATATAAAATCATTGGTTTCTACCTTGCCATTTGTGGCTCTTCTGATGCCACCTAGATTGTCAGAGGTTATTGCTACAGCAAAGTCTCTAATCTCCACCTGCATTATTCATTTGTTCTTGTTGACTTACAGAATTTTATTTCATATACACTTATAAATGTGGGCCTGCATCACAATTGCAATATCGATTGAAAGGCATTTTAAGAACCACTCAGCATGTACTCCACTAAGTTGGCAGCAGCAATCTCTACACAAAATGCCTCTTGCAGCCTAATTTCAACAATCCCACTCTTAACAGCTTTCCTAGTGGGTAGCAAACATCTGTAGATGTACTTGAGTACCTATACAACTGTAACCACAGGCTTGAATAGATCTGTCTTTCTTCTCCTTACAAAGGTAGCCAGCACTAATTACTACTTATGGCAAAGTGCTACACTTTAATTTTACTCTTTTTTTATTATGGGCTGCTACAATCCTTGCTGCAGTCTGCGTGTGAAAAGGGAGTGTGACCGTGTTTATGTCTGCCACAGAAGTCTGAGGACAGCCCATAACCTGGCCTCAGGACAATCACACCTGCAGCTTTCTATAATGTGCAAAGATTTCTACCAGGCCACAGCGAGAGAATTAATTTTGCATTTTTCTCTCTCTTCATTGCATCTCAGTTGTTCTCTTGGTCTGCATTTTGCATGCAGTATGTACAACACCATTTACAAAGAGAAAAGCTATTTACTATCAGGGAAGGAAATGTTTGCATGTTTTGGGCACACTGAAGTATGTGGTTAGGTGCGAGGGAGGTATGTATGCTTCAGTGCTGCTTGAGATGGAAGCAGGTAGAATTACAGAAAGTACCGGGCAAAAAGGCTGGCGTGACCTTTTGAGAACCATGTGTAATGTTACACTCTCAGACAGGAATATAATGTGCACAGACAAATGGAAGAAGGATTTTAACATGGCCTGTTCCTGAGACAGTTACCAAACAGGCTGAGTAAAATCTGCCCACAAAAAAAGCATGAGATAATGCAGCCATAGGTTAGCCTGAATGACTGTATCACAATTAAATAATAATTATTTGAGAAGCATTACAGCAAAAGCAATATACCAAGAACTGCCTCAGTATAGCATGATCTTGTTGCTAATACAGATCACATTCCAAATCCACTTCAGTCTGTGGCACACAGCCAAGTGGAAGAGTATCTGCTATGAGCTCATCGTCCTGGGGGAAAGGGGATGGGCTGTAGGAAGCCAACTACACTGAACAGCCAGTGCTGGCCAGGTGAGCCTCCTCCTCACTCAGCCAGTCGCTCAAAGCAGCTTAAGGTCAGCTACCATCCCCACACAGACATGACTTTACAAAGGGTTTGGAATCACCTTTTGCCCCTAGCTTTCCTTCACTTGTCTCTCCTTTTCTTTCTGGAATTAAGTCTTCTGAGGCTACTCAGTACTTAAATCACCCTTCACCCTACTCTCTTGCAAATGGCCCTGATCATGGAATGTTTATTAATCTCAGAATTTCCAGAAGTGCTTCTAGAAATTAGGGACACTTAATTCTTAACTTCCCAAGGTTTTCCTCTTTTCACTCTTCTCAGTGTCTTCTGAACCCAAGAAATATACATCCCTCTACATCTCAGCACATAAACTGCACTGAGAAAGACAAGATACCTATTTATTTATCCTAGTCAGCTGCAAAGGAGTCTGTGTATAGGTTCAGTTTTCAGGGAGTTGCAACTGAGGAAGCCTAGCCATTTGTACAGTTGTCTTCTCTTTTCTTTCACTTTCAACTCATCTGTCACTGACTGTGTAGGTAAACATAATTAATTTCTTCCAATTTACAGTGAAATCCACTTCATTTCAAAGTCTGGGGTTTTTTTGTTTGTGATGTGCTGCACATTGAATATTGCACCATTGCTTACTGCAGTATTAATAATTCTTGTCCCCAGGCAGCACATCCTGAAAGATCTCTCCCACACCACATGGTTGCTGAGGCAATTGCAGTTATTTCAATGTGGAAAGCTTGGCATCTGGGTCCAGGAGTCTAATAACCAGAGGGTTAGCTCCTGCTGAATCCCCTGGGAGTCTTGAACAAACCTTTTAAGAGTTGAGATTATGGAATCAGTGAGCTGATATCTTGTGCTTAGCTGGAGAATACTTGTACAATCTGAAAATTAGACAAATTCTCACACTACACCTATGAACTTACATTTCATGGTTTTCATTAAAATTCTGGGTTTAGACAAGTTCTTACTTTTCTGAATTTATGAAACTAATTGTGCTTTCAGCCACTGTCTGAAGCTATGTGAATGACACCTTGTTTTATCAACTGGAAAAATTCCTCCTTTGCTCTGTCATTTTTGCTGTTGGGTCCTTATGTGAGACACCTGCATATGTCACCCTGCTTCTCTCACTCATGCACAGATCTGTGATAAGAGGAACAGCTAATAACATCATGGCTTCATATTTCTTGGCTAGGGTACAAAAGTTCCTTTCATCACTAGATACCAAAAAGATGTACCTATAATCCTCAAACAGCTACTGTTGTCTCTGGATCCTTGGGATAACTCATCCTCTGTATCTCACAGGACCTGGACTAGAGGGGGGTCAGCCAGCCCTGGAGCCATTCTAGTACTTTGCCCAAGGTGCTGACCTTAAATGACACCGAGTTTCAACAGCTGCTGTGCAGCTTTCCAAGCAGCAGGGAGCTGCTGTAATGCTGCAGTCTTCTCCCATGATGTGCCTTCCATCCAGAAGCAGTCAGGAGACAAGACTCAGGTGAAAGTACCTATTACACAGCAAACTGAGTACTCAGGGACAGAACTGGTACCTGAAATTTAGTTTGTACTGGACTACCTACAAAAAATTTCTGGTCTATTAAGCTATATCATTCCCTGTGCTTTGTCATCATTACTCACAAGTGACTTCACTGCATCTAGAAAGAGTTCTGGGTCAGACGTAATTCTGCCTTGCTATTATATTTTATGCATCATTACTTTCTCTTAGTTTTGTAATGTTGGTTGGGTTTTTTTTACCAACATGAATCCCCATAAGAAGCAGCAAAAAGAAAGACAATACCAAACTGTGGTAGGGCAGATCCTGTCAACATTATAATCCATGCCTGAGAAGTGCAACACCCGCCTGCAGTAGAGCACAGAAATACTTTTCTTCCATTATAGCTGATTGTGTTTGCTCAATTAAATTAACGCACACAATAGTTCTGTCTAAATCAGAGCTTTCAGCTTTGTTTGCACAGGCAAAAGGAAACCTCAACCCTTTCAACACATCCAAGAACTACCCATTCAAGCAGAATGTCCCAAAAGCAAACATTCTCAAAAGGGAAACCAAAATTTAGAACCTGTTAAAACCTTCAAGTTTCAATGCTATCTGTTTTGTGGTCCTATTGTTTCAGCAGAAATTGCTCCAATATGCAGTCTAGACCATAGCCTTGACAGACTTATCTTTTATTCATGGAAGAAACGGAGAGAGCAGGAAAGAGAGATGATCTGGCTGTTGCAGATTTCATTGTACACCTACTCACTCCTTGCTGCTGTTTCGCTGACATCAGTCTGTTTTGTCCTTTTGCATCTATTATCCATCACCATATGTCCTCTGTTCACAAACATGATCCTCAGGGAATCAAATAGCAAAACACTCTAAATATCGGATATTCAGATTTGCAAATGATCTGTCCACACACTCACTATGGGCATGGCCCCACCACTGGACAGAAGCAGGTTTTCACTCAAGCTTTAGACCTCTTTTCCACAAACTATGGGAACACAGGGCTTTAGGTCAATCTACCTTTGTGTAATTTGAGCATTATGATGTCAGTCCTGCACAGTGCTGATGCAGACAGCACTCAGACTGCACAAATCAGAGGTTACAAGCCTTCCACACCCCTCTTCTTATTGCTAGGGTGAGAAGGGGAGCATCTTTTATGCCCTACAGGCCACAGGAGGACTGAGGACAAGCCATGCCCCAGAATCCTTCTGTCCTCTCCTTCACTCCTCCACTGGCCAAGGACTAACTCCTCTGCAGAGGAAAGCTGAGGAGCAGCAAGAACAGGGCTCTGAGCTGAGCAGGGGGAACACACCTTGGCAATGCCCCAGCAGCCTGCAGTTGTCTGAGTGCCACGTCCTTCTGTCTACCGCAAGCCACCCTTGCACAGAGCAGGAGGAATGGAGGAAAAGCACAGAGATGCATTCTTCTGTGACTGTGGGCACACTTTCTACCTTAAGAGGGTAGGAAGCTTGGAGCTGTTTCAAGTTTCCCCTGCTTTAACTGGATGCATCATTCTCCCAGAATCTTCTCATTGGTCTGGTTCCTAGGCTTAAAAAATCCCAGCTCTGCTGGGTAGCCATGACTTCTAGCAGAGAAGTGATACTTTTGAAACAGAAGGCAAGGAGATTCCAAGGGAAAAACAGGATGCCTGATTGTGCATCTCAGGGAGAGACTGAGTAATGCCCGGTGGCAGTAAACCTCCGCTCACTGCTGAGAGAGACAACTGTGGACAAGGGAAGAAGGTGGGGAAATGACTGGAAACACCAAAGACAGTGGAATATAAATAATTTTGTATTCTTCCACTGTATGCCACACTAGAAATTATTTTCCAGTTGCTACATTCGCAAGCATTAGACAATCAGGAAATTCAACCTTCTCTCCCTTTTAACATCTTACACTTTTGGCAGCTCACAGCAGTTCATTTGGCAGGCGCGTGCACCAAATGTGCCTTTCAGTCTCGTAACAGATGGAGTACATTACACACAGGACTGCATGCCTCACGTACAATATCTAACACTTAAACTAGGAAAGGACAGATCCCACTGACCACAAAATTACTTCCATATTGCTGAAGGGAAGAATTTTATAAATGAGTTAGAAACAAATATTCTCTCTCTGCATGGTAAATAAATGTGTTATGCCTGATTCCACAGTCTTTGTTTTCAAAGATGCAAACAACTTATTCTTGTATTCACATTTTACTTTGGATATGTCCCACCTGAAATCTAAACCTAAATAATTAAATATCCTCTGATCTGGTTACATTTGTGGTATAATTCTTTCAGAAAGAATGAGTACCAGATCATTTTGCTAGCTATTTGGGTTTAGTGGCTTCTTTGTTTTATATTTATAAATCCCAGAATAAAATACTAGCACACAGAATTGTCAGGGACCACATAGGCTTTTGATTAATTTACAGATTAAAATGTTTTACCCAACTCACAGTCAAATCTAAAGGTATTGTAATTTCAAGTACAACTTACAGAAGATTTTCAGAAATTCTCCTAGTAGATTTTAGCTTCCTAAGTGCCCACAGCAGATAGGCTGATGGAGCTAAAGAAGGCACCTTTTAAAACATGGCAACTACCAGGTGCATGGAAAGAACAGCCAGAGGGCAGAATAGAAAAAATAACAGAAGGAGAAAACACTGAAATATAAACACTGATCAGTTTATTATTTATATATTCAGAAACTGAAGGAGGGATTCACACAGTTGTGAATCACATAGCAGGTTAGAAACCATCAGTGAATGTTTAATATATATTAAATACATGTGCTAAATCATACAGAATATTAAATAACATATATTAAACACTCACGGATGCTGTCTAACTTGGGGTGTGATTTGAGGTGAGATAATCACTCCTTTCTTTGATTTCAGAATCTGTCAGATGGGGATAAAAATACTTGTTGATATCAGTGGTCTAGCCTGAGGACATCCTAGTATTTGAACATCAGCCATGCATGTGTATAGTGTTACAGTTTTTATCACTGAATTATAGATAGTGCTGTCACTGCTTCAGCAACTCAAACACCAACATAAGCTATGGACAGAAAATCCTATCCTTTTCACTGCAGAGCTGTACTTAAGAAATAGACTGTATTTTCTCCTCTGTGATCAACATTGTCTCATCTAGGGCAGGGTGAGCTGTAGAGACAAAGAAATTAAGTGTACTATGGATGCTGCAGTGTTAGCTGCTGCTCAGCATGACTTACCAGAAGTCACATGAGACTTCATCCCATCCCCTCGTAAATGTGGGAAAGAGTTTGGAGAGTTTAATTTCTACAATTTTTTATACATGTATATATGATGAGCTGTTTATTGGTATATATTCTGACATAAGTCTAGTATAAAGCAAAACATAACACTTTATTTGTGGACATAGCAAGGCATTGTTTGGTCTGTCAGAAACCAGCTATCTGGAGGACAAGTGCATATCCAAGTAGACAGTAACTATACATACATGAACAGAATTGCAGTACAGAAAGGTTCAGCAAAATAATTGACTGTATTTGTTCTCATTTTATGGAAGATAACAATAGATCTTCAAGAAACTCTCCAGAGCCAAATACTTTTCTTCAAAAAATTCATTTCCTGCTGCCACAGAAACAGTCTTAAACTGAGCAAAGCACAGGAACAAAGTAAATGTTGACTGAATTCTTACACTCCAAAAACTTATCCAGACCATGGACACAAGATAACAGACAGGAGTAAAGAACAACTCTTAATTCATGGAAAGCGAGTAAGAATTTACAAAGAGGAATAGTCCTGTATTCAGCCAAGTCTTATCTCTTTGCTCCAAGTACAGATGGATTTTATTATGCCAGAGACATGAGCCAATAAAGCAAGTTCACAAATTTCTGTATGACACAAAACAACACTGTTTACAACAGCAGTATGTAGATGTATTACTTCAGTATAAATGTATAACAAAAAATTTCAGGCATAAAAATTCAATCTTGCTTGAGAATTCAGTTGCACCTATAAAACAAGTTAAAACAGAGTAGGCAAGTAAGAGGAATAAAAAGCACATCAGACTGGCCAAGCCTTCTCCTCTCACACAGGCACATGTGAATCTTTTTGGTTCTACTGTGCTATTGAATCTAGACAAAGGAAGTATTGTACCCCACAGACCCAGACTGCTGTTCAGGACAGGGCTCTTGACTGCAGAGTGGCATTGGTAAAGTGCTGAGGGCTGGGGCCTCATGGGGCTTTTATCATGTTAATAATGATTGTATGGACAAAGGCACTGGTGACCACGCACTCAGCAGAGACAGAGCCGTGCTACCAGCAAAAATGCTGCACTAGGTAAATTATAAAGCCCACATTGCCTGAGGTCTTTGCTTCAACAGGGGTATTGCCTTCATACATTAAGTTTATCTGACCTTCATTCACTATTTATGTGCAAGGTATCAGTCAGTGTAAGCAAGGCCCTGCTGTGCTCTCAGATGAGTTAAGCATAGTGATTTCCTTATATCTAACTTCAGAAATAAAACAATAAATATGTGCAATACACAAAAAGAGAGGTGTAGGACTTGTGTGCACAGTTCAGGACTTGCTCTGCCTAAAACCATGACTTGGCAAGCTGTAAGGCAGGTCATCTCAAGAGCCCATGGGACACTGTGCTGTGCACGTGCTATGCTAAACACTCTGAGTCATGGATATTGCCAATGTTAGGTGACAAATATCACAGTTTAAAAAGTGATGACTCTGCTGTCACCAAGCAATAATGGCATAAAAGGTAGCATGTCCCCCTTCAGCAGCAGCAGTTCACATCCAGAACTTTTATTTGATCTGGTAAGAATTTGGAGTGCTAACACCTGGGGTACAGGACAATCTCTTACAAGACTTCTGATGGAAACTGCTGCATCTAGACCAGCTAAAACCAAAAGGGAGCCTGAGTAAGAGATCAGATAGCCATTTTCCTACTGTTGGACCTATCTTAGAATACTGCAGGGTCTGGTTTGCAGGCAAATATCTAAAGATCACCTTCAATTATCTCAAAGAAATGTACACATGATTAATGACACCTTTCCAACATCTATGCTCCCGACTTTTGTTTCTAGTACATTGACCACAAATCTAGAGTGTCGATTTGCTGTGGGATTATTACTGGGATATGGACTGAAATATGATGGTTGAAACAGCAAGGATCTTAAAAAAAACCTACCATACCGAAATCAAATCAAAACAACAACAGCAAAATCAAGCACAATATCAACAAAACAGCATTGGTTTTAGTCAATTTTTACTCACAGTCACCTAAGCTGTATAAAAATATTAATTAGATAGCTATACAGCAGGCATGAACACAGTATAAATATTTTTGGTTTATGAATTCTGAGGGTCTCAACCATCACTCAGAAAGAAGATTATTAAGACAATAAAAATATCTCAGCTCTTGGGTTTGTATTAATCCCAAAGGCCTCTGCTAGAACTTTATACAGCAACTAAAAGTTTGAACTGGATCACATCAAATGACAGCTGCTTTCTTTACAATCCCTATTTCATTCTTTTTTGCTCTCCCTTCCATTTGATTTAAAGCACATTTTTAATACAGGCTTCATCAGTGCCACATTCTCAAAGAACATTTCCCATGATATAGAAGGTTTCCACATGGATGAAGGTAATGAAAAAATCATTTACTTCCAGTTTCGGTGAAATTCACAAAAACCTGTGTGTTGGCTATGCAGGTTTATAAAAACAAATCATTTTAATTCTCTGGGCCCTAGACAGGTTATGTCTTGGCAGGCTTCCATTTCATCTTTCCAGATATTTGACAGAATTTGTATGACTTTCTGACAGCTAAACTTGGTGTGGTTTAGAACTTTTATTCCACTGCAACCCTGCTTCATCCTACTCTATCTGCTCAGCTATCCTTCATCTGGTGTGTGGGTAGGGATTTTAAGATCAAGTGCATCTGCTTCAATAGGTGATCACTGCAGCTCACAAACTGGAATATGAGTTAAATGTGGACTGAATTTTATGTTGCTGCTGTGATGGCCTGGAAACAGCAGTGGCTAAAATGGCTTCACTGGCCATCATCCAGATGTTTGCTATAAAGCCAGTGATCTCCCGGAGGGGAAAGCTGGGAAAAAGGGGGTGACAATATGACTTCAGCACTGGGCCTCACACTTGCTGCTCCGGCCCCCCTAAAAAAACCTCACCTGTTCAACTGAATTCCACTCTCACTTAGCAATAATACCTTCTCACCGTTTTATGACTCTTTATCTTGTTAAAAATGCTTTGGCTATTTTCCCAATTGGTTAAGATAATCATATTGATTCAATAGCCAAGGCAGCTCCTTCCCCTCTAATTCTGGTCATGGTCTTAGGACACAGATTTTGAGTTTAGACCTCTCTGTTGTTATCCACACCTTACTCACCTTATTGTACTGCAGTGTGATCTTAATGAGGTTTCCTCTTCCAGACTTGAAAAAGTGACAATGGATTTGATTTTCCATCATACCACTTCTGGAGAGTGTGTGGTTACTGCCACTCTTTGACCTTAATTAGTTGTCTGTTGGATTCTAGGTGACATTCAACAACGTAAGCTCTGATCTGAATAGTGTGAGAGCTGCCCATCTGGAAAAACTACTCTTTCTTCATGGGATGGTGTTAATGCATCTGCCAAAGGTGCTGGTCCACCTGGAACTCTGAAAAATAAAAGAAAGGGGGTGATGGCAGGCATTTTCTTCTATGGTCTAGCTCCAGGATATCTTCATCTTTCAATAAAACCTGCCTGGGATTTTTTAGACCAGTGCAATGGGTATTGTTGGACACTGAATTAAACCTCATTGAACCTCGTTCAGACATCTCCCCTCACTGAACAGGCAAAGGAATTCTGGTTGCTATCGGTAAAAGGGATACTATAATTTTTTATTTGAAGTTTGAATGGATGCTGGGCACTTAAGTTGGAAAAAAAGTGAGATGCCAATAGGGCAAGACACAAAAAATCAGATCTGCTTGGGCATAGAAAGAGGTACAAAACCAGACTTGGTCCTAAACTAAAAGACTGTGAGGAGGATATTATTTGATTACTCCTCTGCTCAAAAAAACAAAATCCATATTTTCTGTGTTGTTGCAAATAAACAAACCAGAACAAACTAACTCAGCTCACTGCTTGGTCTCTTTTCCTCACTGGAATATCCTTAAAAGCCCCAAATGTTTTCTAGTTGCTTGGACCAAAGGGAAGGCAATTATCTGTGCTAGGTCTTTCGGGAAGAAAGAGAATTTGTGTGGGTAGATCTATTCCCTGCTGTTCTACATTTGTTCATGTTTCTGATGGGTGTATTATGGTTAATTAAGCTTTACATAATTTGTTATTTAAATAATTGCTAAATTATTTAATTCTCAAGTAATTGTAGGGTCTAGATCTGGAAACAGATAGAAAAAAGAAACAGCATAGTTGCTCATGGAACAATTTTAGTCAAGTGTTTTACTTTTCTCCCATTCCCTTTCTCTTTTTTCCCCCATCTCTCAGGAGATGCGTGGCATTCCTAAGCATGAACCCAATTATACCTTTTTTTGAATTATCTGACTTTTCCATCTCTCTTACTATAACCAACACCTAACCATTACTTGGAAACAGCTGGAAGTTTTTTACAAAAGAAAAGCAGGGAGGAAATGAACAAGACAGCATGTCTTATAGTCCATCCAAAAGACCAAAAGCTTTCTTTCTTCAACACACCTCCACATGAGACTGTGTTGTAATTAAATTCAGGATCCAAATTCAAAGAAAAAAATAAATCAAACATAATTAAAAGAACTTTACAGAAAAAGCTTGAAAGTTATTTTAGCTTTCTGCACTGCCCATTATTGACTCCTACCTGACTTGTTTGAAATGAAATGTCTTTGTTTAAAAATAAATAGAATTGTCATTATCAAAATGATCCTTTGATTCCTCTCCATCGATCTTATCTCCACACATGGTGGGTTGGCCACCTGTTCAGTGTCAGCAAAGGAGCCTCTTCCTTTCTTACAGGAGGGGAGAGCCAAGGATATAATTACTATAGATGGTGCATGGAACACAATTGTGTTACACTTTCCAGCTTTTATTTCTCATGATAAACTTTCTTCTCTGTATCTCACTCTTCTGGTTAATTTCATGGTTTCTGTACTTGAAGGGGAAAATGAAACTAGAATTCCATCACAGGTGTTGTTGACTGATAAAGATAGATAATGAAGTCTATTTTTAGAGGTAGCTAACTAATAAGTTTAATTGTTTATCACTAATGTTCCCAGACTCAGATGTTGTGGTAATTGCAATGGATGGTCTGAAATGCAATAAGCAGATGACAAGTCATAAAATGTTACACTGATGTACTTAAAAGTTTTACTTCGATATATTCTATCTACTTATAGGGAAAAAAAACTTAAAATCTCAAAAATTAGGCTTTTCTTCAAAGACATCCATTATTGATGGAATTAGCTTTTATCCAAAGTACCACTTAAATCACTTGATCTTTAGCGCTAACAAATACAAGAAAAGACTTTTAAAACACAAAACCCATAGAAAGTGAATAGCACTTGGGAATTTATTGATATATGTGTCTCGTCATCTTGTTCACATTTATCCATTATTTAAGTGGAATCACAACAGTTGTCCCTGCATATTGTCTGGTCCAAGTTCTTACCCAAAGCAGGTCTTCAAGGAGCCTCCAAGTTGGATTAGGTTGCTCAGTGTCTGGTGTACAATGAGAAATCTCCAGGGATCAACATAAAACATCTTCATGGGGCACCTGTGCCAGTGTTTAATCACTCCCATAATTAACTGTTTTCTGCCTTACCTCTACTTAGAATCTCTTTTGCTGCAAGTTGGGACTTCTGCCTTTTGTCCTTCAAGCCCACATCCCTGGGAGCAGAGGGCTTTCATCTTGTAAACAGCCCTCATTTTGCAGCTGAAGAATTAAGTCTTTTGAAAATTGAGGCAAACAAACCCATTGTCCTCAGTCAGAATCCGTTAAGTGCTCAAAGCACCTACTGCTGACCTCAACCAAGTTTTGGCAAGAACTTTCCTGTACTGGTGTCCCAAAATGGGATACAGTACTCCATAACCACATAAAGTGAATAATCACTGGTAAATGAATTCTGGCTAATGAAGCCCATCTTTCATACACAAGATGCATCTTACCGTGCTGCTAGTACTTAGTATTTGTCTCTACAGGCACACAGGTTCCAAACAGACCAAAACGCTGGTTTTGTTTACAGCCCAGATGAAATAAAATCTATCCTATCACTCCTTTAAAAAGATTACTAAACAAATGTTAAATATAATACCTTTACACAGGTTGTCTGATGAGCAGAATAAATGTAGATGTCCAAATCTAGTATCACAAACACTTAAGCCATGAAACACGGAAGTCTTGTTATTTGAAAAGACTCTTCTAACCTCGAGCCTCCAAACCCTCACAGCATGGTTAGCTCCAAAACAGCCTTGAGCTAGAAACCAGATCAAGCATTGGACTTCACACTAGTTTAATGATGATGCTTTGCTACTGTTAGTCTGAAATACTACTTTTCTCAGAACAAACACTAGTATTGGACATTGATTTTTGCTAGCACTTTGAAAGGTGTAGTACACCATGGAACATTTCTTTTGGTCTGCTCAGGTAACTGTACATATGGCTCACATGGAAATTTCTTCTAATTATAAGAAGAGCTGGTGTCCTATTGAGTACTCCTATCTATACAAAATTTATTTCAAGATATTTCATAAAGTTGTTCTCTTCTTGCACAAGTAAGTTCTACAAAGAAACAGTGGAGAACTAATTCTTCCTTTCTTCCTTACAAGTGCACTGAATTCTTCTTACTAAACAGAGTTTTTATGCAGTCTATTTAAACACGTTGCTAGTCTTCTAAACAAGTAAAGCAAAGCCTCCAGAGAAGACAGTTTTCTTTAACTCACTTCACACTACCTTTTATTAACCATAAATTACTTGTCTTCTAAGCAAGGTCTCTCAAACATCAGGTTCTGAAAAAGGAAAATGATTTATTTTGTTTGTGCTATGAGAATTTTCAGGATCTGAAATGCTGTCTGAATGAGATCTTTTTCAGACAATGTTTTTTCAAAGTCTGTCTAAGCACAAACAGTGATTTTGACAAAGCTTACAAAGAGGTAGGGCTTGAACTAGTAGTTTCACAGATCACCTGCCAAAAGATTAGAGAGAATCAATAAGCAATTACTTGTATGATTCTGAAGTCAAGCCAGATCTTGCTGTGGTACGAAAGCACAGCCACAAAAAGAAGGATAAACAAGATATTTACATAAGAAGGCAAGTTCTATTCATGTTTATATCAACTGAAACTACATGATTATTTGTCTCAATCTTGGAGCAGGAAAAAAGTGAACAAGCAGTGTTTCATCTATGCAGATAAAGCCTGTATCACTGAAAGGCACATCAGGGAGAGAAAAGACAGTTCCTGTCATTAACTTTTGCTTATCAATCAGCATCTCCATTTGCATCTCTTGAAGTTCAACTCTTCAAGCCCGGTGCTGTTAGCCCTGCAACTACATGTCCAGAAATGCTGGTCAGTGTCATAGTGTCAAAAATTGTTAGAGACATACTTCACTGAGAAAAAGAAACAAACCAGAACAACAACAACAAAATCACAAGGCTTTTGCTAGTATACGTTAGTAAATTTGCATATAAAGTTGCAGCTGTGTTAGGAAAATCTTTTGACCCAGCTAAACTCATGAACATTATACTGGCAAAATCTTTCTATTGGACTTGAGTCCTATTTCCAGAATACCTTATACAGTAATGGGAGCTACTAAAACCAACCCACCTCCGAAGAGTTTGAAATTGCTGAAAAGGCAGTCACAGGCTACTGGTGGACATAGCCATCCAGATACTTTTCAGCCACACTTCTCCAGAGCAGCATGAATTTACACCACACCTAACACCAGTGACTTGGTGCACCCAATGTCAACATCAAGGAACAGCCCTAGTGGAAAAACATTTCAAAAATTCATGCAAATTAGAACAGCAGATATAGGGGAAGAAAAAGCAGCATATATAGGGGAGTAAATGAACACAAAGTCATACAAAAAGTCAAACACAGAAGCAACTGAAGAGCCCTGTGGAGCAAAACCAGGCATTTTTCCACTCTTAAATGTAACTTGCCCATGTAACTTGCCCATGAGAACAGTTCAGTTTGAAGAAATTCGCTTGGAGAAGCTCTGCAGCCTGAATTAAAACTGTGAATTCACAGAGAAATTTAGTTTCCATGACTGTCAGTGCAGTATATTTTACACTTACTAACTGTTCGGAAAAAAATGACAAAATTTTAAAATATATTACTAAGCAAAGTACTATGACCATCATGAAAACAGACTACAAAACCAAGCAGCCTGAATTATTCACACTTTATCAATTTACAAAAGATACCTGACTGTATTTCAGCTTCAGTCTTTATAAAAACAGTCACTTGTACACCTACTTGTTAATATACTGGAACAATTTTTACATTTCCCTGAAAATAAGTATCAACACAATACACTGTAAAAATTGCTTACAATTTTAAAATTGATTAGGGACAAAACAAATCCTAAGTTAATGACTATTCCAAAATGTACAATATTCTACTCATGACAGAAATGTATTTCACTGCATAGATCCTGTTTGAAGCACTAAAGTCATATATTGTCAGATAAATTGCTTCCTAACTAATCAGTCAATCAGCCCTGGAAAAAGTTCTCCAAGAAAGTCTACTACAGTATGCCCAAGTGACAAATTCAATCCCTTTTGTCTTCTTATATTCAACAACTATTATAATAAATGGGTGCACAGACAAGAATGTCTCCCTGAAGATAGTTTGTTAAGTGAATATCCAAAACTTAGAAGTATTCAGATCAAAAATATCAACTCCAGAAAATAAGGATGTTTTTAAGGGAAACATACCTGATGCATAGAGAAAAGCAACACACTCTATCATGTGACTACTTTTTTCAACCAAAACTAATAAACCTTTTCAATGTCATATATTAAACATGTGCAAAGAAGTACTCAGAAATTACACTAATAGAAATTGCTTAGCAACTTACTTCAAATAACAGAAAAATACAAGGAAACTGTAAGTAATTCACACTTAATTAACAGCAAGAGAACATATTCATTGAATAAAGGATTTGAATAAAATTATTGTCTTGCATCTCACAGTTCAAGTTTCCATGACAACTTTTCTTTACTCATGAATAGCAGGTTTGAAGTAGTACCAAAGTATGATTCAGATGTACTCTACATTTTATTTGAGCTTATCAAGCAATATCCCTAGTAAAGAGAAGAGAAAATAAATGCTTATTACATTCATTTTACAAAATACCTGAGCGTGCACTACAAAAGACCCCACAACAGTGATGTGATGTTAATTATTTCAATTTAAACTCCTGACTGCTAGTAATAGTGGCACATACTGAAAGCCTATGCTTACAAAACATTTAATTACCATAAATGAGGCTAGTCAAATTTATTTCAAATATGAACAAGTTTTTCTAGCAGATGAAGTGTCTCCACATTTAGTAGGTTTAATCATAAAAACTGCACAGGAACTCAAACTCCTGTTAACTTCAAAGTATCAGGATCTGAATAACCAGCAGTAGAAAGAGCAAGTTTCTCATGTGAGTGGAGTGCTAAATGGAAAGAAAAAAAATTATGGTTAAGTACCTTCCAGTGACTGTGATGTCATCAAACTAGCTTAAATAAAGTTATGGTTTGGGAGTACCTTTGTATTCAAAAATACCCCAACTTTTGAGGATGACAAAATTAAAAGAAATGAAGCAAGGAGCATAACCACATAAATAAATGAGCTGGATTTCTTTTTCAGGATAAATTCTTCTTACACAAGCTCCATTCTCTGGGTTCATCAATTTGTAAACCTCCATAGAATTAATAGGGCAGGTTTAAAAGACAGCATTTGCAATTATCACAAAAGAAGTATTCAGCTTTTCCCAAAGGATACGTATCTTTTTCTGCTGCTTCAAGGAGCTCTGGAGACAGGTGCAGAGACACATGAGCTTACTCAGCACAGCTTATTAACTCAGGCTCAGAGCCATGGTAATGAAGCTATATGATCTGAAGGCCAAAGCTGATCCAGTTCCAGGCAACTTTCAGTGTAGTCAGAGGAAAAGTACCCACTTTTTGTGTCTGTCCATAAAAATGGCACTCACAGCTAGTATTTTCAGCTTCAGGTGTTCATTCTGCATGTCACGAATTTCTGAAGCTCAGTGTGAGCTTTAGAGCTGCCCACATTTAAGCATCAGTACATCAAATCCCAGGAACAGAACTCTTCATCTGAGTTTACTGAGTTCACATTTGAGAAGACTGGCCATGGTCACCAGTTTTCAATTGGAGGTTTCATGCATAATTTCTAACTATGAAAACCAGGCCTAGTCTCAACAGGCTAGGGCTAAAAATAAAAGTAACATCTACCAGAGCATTTTTTAGAGGATCTGTAAGGTGAAGAACACTGGCAGCTCTTCCCAGAAAACACTCTGTTCACTGCCCTGGAGCATCACTCCACATCCCCCACCAATTGTACTGAGACTTCTCATCCCACTAAGTTACTGAAAACACAACTCAAGTGTGAGTATTTCTGCCCTCTATTTGTAACATTATCTATCTAGCTATCTAGCTATTTAGCTATCTATCTATCTATCTATCTATCTGTCTATCCATCTGTAACATTTTCCTCTATGACAAAGGTCCTTTGCCCTACTCCTTTGCTTTCTGTACCTGCATAGGAAATCTGTTTTCTGCCACCTTGTGCCAATAATATTCACTTACAAAATACTGTCACCAGGAACTACTTCAATCTGTTGCAGAGAGAAGCTGGTTTCAAGTGTTTCAGAGTGTTTGCCTGAGGAATTCATTTGACCATTAACTGTCACTGACTTGTGAAAGAACGCATTTTTAAGTACACTTTACCAGCTTCTGTTGTTACCTTTTGTCCTTCTCCCAGAGATGTTAAGATGTTAGAATCTAAGATAAAAAAGTATGTTTGTCACATCACATTTGTACCACAGAAGGACTTTGCTTGATAGTCTATACACAGGATTCCTCAAGTGATGTTTAGAATAGCTGATTCACTCACATGAGTCAAAGTCACAAGAGTTAGATGAGATCCCAATTCAGAACTGTGTTGACTGATCTCTACAAAAGAAAACAGTATGAAGAAAACACAGAGCACAGTTGAGTCCTGAACAGCCAATTCTAGTATTTTAAAGTCAAGCCTAGCTGTCAGTTGTTCTCCTATCACATACACAGTTGTATCAGTCAAAATTTCTGGGGAAGAAAGAAAAAAGTATTAGGAATAGTACTAAATATTACTAAAAAACACCAGCTGAGGTCTTATGTAATTCCTCATGTCATCTTATTTCTATACACTACACACACCATATGTATAAAAATAGGATTTGTGAACACTAAAATATGACAATGCTGCAATTCTTTTCTATTACAGTGATTTTTCTTGTGTATCTTGTATACAAATTACTGTACTAGAGAAATTGTAAAGCTGTCAATAAATTATGTAAGCTACCTTTTCTAAAAAAGTTATAGATTTGATGTTTTTAGTCTTTTAAAATATTACAGTTGTCAAATATTCTAAACATTGCAGTTTTAAGGCAAGTCTTTGCTTAAAAAATCCAAAGCTGGAACAAATACTGGATTAAATTACATTAACAATGGCTCATGAACACAGGCTATTTTTGAGAAAAAAGACCCCTACATAACTAATTTTTAGAAAAGTGAAGGAAACATTTTCTTGTCGTGCTCTTTTTTTCCTGTAATCATTTGTTGTGTTTACAGGTTTCAAAATTTGCAATAAATCTCATAGGTGATAAATTAATAGGAACTGCACATTATCATGATCACAGTCACTGGATAAATTGTAGGGGGTCAGACAGATTACTAATCCTGCATTCATATAAATATGTATGTAGGAGACATGGAATGGAGCACAGGCTAGTCTCTCTTTAGGTTCAATATTGCAGCATGCACTATACAAGCATGACAGGTCCAAATAAGAATAATATTCTCTTTTCCATAACATAATGGTCTATTTGTATTTTATTGAACTACACATCTTCAGAAAAAAAATTTCCAAGCGTGTGCTCACCAATATCACAGATCCAGAGATTTAGAAGTATACTTGTAATATTCATTACCTGTATGTGCCACCTTTTACCACAGACCTACACCTACTTCCTGCAAGTGACCTTTTCTATTCTGATCTTAATGAGATAAATATATGGTGATTTTATCTTCCTTTAAACAAAGACTTGATTTTGGTGTCTTATCTGTACAGCAAACCACACAAACAACTAAACTTCAGTGAAAAGTACCACTAGCTTCATTTTATGAAAATAATTCCATGAACCATAGTGATGTGTAGCAAAAAAGTCAGCAACCCTTGGCATCATTACTGTTTAGAAATCCTGTCTAAATAGGGGCTGTCCTCGGCCTAAAGTGAAGAGGTCTGGCTCTGCACATTTTTAATTTTATTTTCTTCCACTCTGAACACAGTTAAACCTTATTTTAAAACAAAACAAAATAAAATCATTTCACAAGCTACGTTAAAAATATATTCAAAGCTGTAGGTGTTTGCATAGAGATAAAAAGAAAAAGGAAGAAGAATCTCAGTTTTAAGGATTCCACCACTTATGGGAAAAACTCCATTACTCCCCCACACTATGAGCCTTCCCAAAGATATATATGTATTAATATCAAGCCCTCCATATCATCTTCAGTATCTCCACCATCTGTTAGCATGTATGACCACGAAGGTACTTGTCCAGGAAAATTAATTTCATGGAGTTGTGTTTTTTACTTCTTCTTAGATCACAGCTCCATTTATGAAGTTGTTCAGTACTTCACTTAAAACACACCGTGATGGAATGATGTTGCATAAAAAGGCACATGCAAGGACACCATTTTGTTACAGTTTGGTTTATGATACAGCACAGCAAGTATTTCTGAACTTCTCCTAGATCATTTCAGAGCAAGCAAAAAGGTGTGTCCAAATTTTCAATTCACTTGAACCAATACACATAAGTCCTTCTCATATACTCATTCTCATCTTATTATGGCATAGATGAGCTTCTGTTTAGTATTACAAACCAAGATCATTTTCCATTCTGGTGTAGTATGTTACTGCCAAGAATGAGTCACCTTAATCACATGGAATTTTAAGTGGCTAGTCCTTGCTTTTTGAGCTGAATAAATTAAGTTTTCTGCAATTCTGACCTGCCGTGGCCCCTGTTTAACGCAATTGTTTATCTTTCTAGTTTCAGGTAATTACAATAAATAAATACATAGTTTCTGAGATGACTTAATATTTGTGCAAATCTCCAGCATTGAATCTGAGTTCAGTGGAGTTATTCCATAGGCAGAGTGACATGAGTTTAAAAATACTCGACTAGAAACTGTTCTTTCTCTGCCTTTTTTTTTAACCTAGGCCTAAAATACAGCTATCCCTCTAAAATTCCTTGAGTTATGGCTTCAATGTTAGCTCAGATGCATTGCTATACAAAAACAAAACAAAACAAAACAAAACAAACAAACAAAAACAACATCAACTCAGAGAGAGAGAGAGAGAGAGGAAAGATGCTCAAGAACTAATAAAATAATGTCCTGGCCCTATCTGTTTTCAAATGCATTTTTCTGGAGATGATCAGAAAACAGCTTTTTTGGCTCTATTATGCAATCACTCCAGCAGTCACATAGCTTATATTCCTTCTTTAGAAGACACTTTATTCTCTACTTCAAAATCCATATTTGAGTATTTAAGTTTTCCTTCAGTAACAAACTTGTCTTGTATCTAAGTGCTCTTCACTCTCGGGCAAACTAGAATCTGCTTTTGCTTTCAATTTTTAAACAGCTATGTAACAGCAATATAAAGGACCAAAAAGTATGTGGACATGTTTTCAGTTTACCTTTAGAATTCAGAATTAATTGTATCTCTCTATTTTCTAATCACTTACTTTCTTAGGCCCAGATCTTGCATTTATATGCATCTAACCTTAAGCATATAATTAATGGCACTCTTGCCCTGTAGGAATTCAGGTAATCTGATAACATTGTTTTCACTAGCTCTTCACTACAGATCAGGTTTTCAGAAAACAAGTTCTCAAAGTTGGAAATGAAAATTTTAAGGATTTTATTCACATCTAGGACAGCAGAGCTCCATTCTTTTCTGAGTCTACTGAGTGGTCTTCTGAGCACTACTGGAAATGAAGAGGTTTATACTGGGATATATGAAAAAAGTCTAGACTTGACAAGTGATTGCAATTTAGACCCTGCATGTTACTTGGTTTATCTGCAAAGAATGCAAAAGGAGATTGATTCAAAAATAGGAAAGCCTTTCCGAGAGCAATTTAGGATTTGGAAAAGCATCTCCAGCATGAGCATTAGACTGTGCCAGAAAACATGTTTGGCCAGGCTTCACCATCAATGCTTATCAATTTGCAGGGATCACTCGCACACACTCTGGTGCCTCCATTTCAAGGGCAAGTGAATTACCTAACACCCACTTTTGGGGCTGTGTGCAGTGGGTAGTGGCATCTCTACCCTGCTGTCTAAGTTTTCCTGGAGGTGACCAAGGCAAGCTTCCAAGGAGTAACTGCAATTGCAGCAGCATCGGGTTCTGTTCAGTCTGTCCCACAAATAAACCCTTTTGCAGGTGAGTTCTGCAGTGCTGCACACTGCTAAAGCTACATTACTGTTCATGCCTGAATGGCCCCATCTAACAACACCTTGCAGGTGTCTGCTTGAGTGAAGGCCATCATGTGCATAGTAGTAGAAAGCCAAGACTCACACCCAACCTCCTACTCTCCTATAACACTAAAGAATGTTCCAGTTTGTTATGATTGAATATTATTGATTGTTCTGTTTTAATCTTCTCTAATGTTCCCCATGTAGATCTGACCAGGCCCATAAATCAAAAGTCCTGAGGAAAGATCCCATTTTATATTTCTCATTGGATCAATTTCTGTTTTGAAAATACTGATTTTCTCATTACCTGAAAGTGTAAGTATTACAAGGTGTTCTGTGGGTAGCAGAACTAAGAAGCGTCCTTCGTTCTCAACCGTCAGACATCACCCTCACAAGGCAAGAAATAGAACATGCAGCTGCTAACATCCAGCTGCCAGCTGGTTAGTGTGCTGCCAAATAAAACATCTGTAACACCTGAGTTGTCTCTGTTTTCTCTTTCAGTGACAGCTTTTGCTTTTAAAAAGTCAGTAGTTTTCATTAGATCTGTAGGAGGAAAGTTTCTAAAAACTAATTCTTTTAAGTGTAAAATCTGTCATACTAAGCAGGAATGAAGAAAAAATACTACTATAGACACTGTAATATCCATTATCTGTTTTAATTGTCCCTGTGTTTCAGCTGCTTGATTGCTCAAGCACCAGTTACCTATTGTCTGCTCCTGAGTTGTAAACACTTCATGGAATGCAGGACTACCAACTAATGTTTACCACATTATTAGCACACAATGATAGAGGATTCAAGCCTTGTTGTCCTGAGAATCTCTTCTTCACATTAGCAGAGAAACCTGAATATTTTTTGTTATCTCTGGACATTCTGCTTCCTATTCATTAGAGAGAGAAACATAGCATGTTACATTTGATAGTTTGGGTTTTTTCAAGTAATTGAGTAATAATAGACTATCTTCCTTATAGCCATATGCCAAGGAAGTTCCCTATGAAGAACTGCAGTGACAGCTTTCTGAGAATCAGACCATTACACATTTGAGAGGTATACTGATCTATTCTCCTGGCTACTTATGTTCCTGCCCATCTGTTGCAGTGGCAAGGTGCCTGCTTATGGACAGACATGTCCATTTCAATAAGGCAAAAATAACAATTGTTAAGAAAAAAAAGCTTCCAGGTGACGTAACTTCCAGCATTCGTACTTCCACAAGGAATCCCTCCTCAGTTGCAGCAATGCCATATGGTCCTCTCACACCACTCCCAGTGACGCATGTGCCAAACTCTGGTGGCAGGAAGAAAGAAGACCATTGAGTTCACAACTGTCAGGACGACAGACCGAATACAGCAGGAGGAACCTGAGAAGTACACTAAGGCAACATGTGGTGTTCAAACGTGTTGCAAAGAAGCACAACTGGCATCCGTGCCTGGTAAAAGCATTCACAACTAAGGTGTGTTAGTTGTAACTAAGACACTCCAATTCGTATTCTCTACCTCCATATTAAAACAAAAACCATTTTTTTTTTTAACTGATACACTGATGTCTCGTAGGCAGGTCTTTTGGGCATTCCGCATTTAGTATTTTTCTGGAACCTTCATATCAGTATGTTTAAATTAAAACAAATTAATTTCTGACAAGCCCAAATTTAGCATGGGATTTGAAAGTCAAGATGAGTGAATTCCTGTTTGCATACGGTCGTGAGAACATTCAGCAGGAACAGGGAAACTCATTGTTTTCAAAGGACATACAAAAGTTGGCATTCAGTAAGCAACTTCATGAAGAATATACAAAAAGAAGACTCAGTGTATTCCTTTTAGATGAGTGAACTCTAAGGTTAACAGGAGGAAAAGCTGGTTAATGCTTGTTTATCCTGTCCTCCTGAATCTAGTGAGCAGATCTGTTGAGAAACAAAAGCCTTTCCTGTAGATGCTTCCTGACACAGAACAGAGTTTTTAAGTTCCAACTAAATGAAGTTTTGGACAAAGTAGTATCTAGTTGCCAGTCTAAAGGAAAACTTCCAGAGCAGCTGCATGTATTCTGGATTTTAACTAGTTGAAATGTTAAACACTAGGGAATTACATGCTGAATTTGGAAATCTGCATCTATTCCAGGCATCTAAATGATAAATTTGAACCTCATCAGGTAGCGGCAGAGTCTTCCATTTAGAAGTCAGAGTGAAACAGCAAGTATATACTGGCAAGCAAAGCCAGCACTACACAGCAATAAATAGACAATGAGCACAGTGAAATAGTGACATCTATGTTTGAAAACTGTTTTCAAATGGCCATCAGGGTGCTCTGAAAGGCTTCCACCTTCACATCCACATCGAGTCATAGGTACAGGTGTATTGCAGTGCAGAACCAGGACTTGGCTGTTCCAGGATCAGATCCACAGAGGAATATAGGCTTCACAATTCTGAGTTTACTACAGTGATCCCACGTTGCCTTGGCTTTGAAGTCTATCCCTCTCTACCCTGCAAAGGGAGAGTTCAATATTTCAGAACAAGCATCAGAAAAAAATCCAGTATTCTGAGAAAGTGCTACCTATAAGGGTCAATAAAAAGCCTGCCACCAAATTCTTCCTCTACCCTTTCCATAGGTTGGCACTGCATTTACTCCAGGGAGAAGGCATCTCTGCAAGGAGGAACAGGTATGTGAGGAATCCAGTGCCTCAGTTGGCTCAGTCTGGTCTGCCATCAATGTGCACGCCTGCCATTGCAGTTGGGTATGTCCTCAGTGGACCCTGAAAACAAACTTCTTCTATGGAATGGACATCTGTGACCAGCAGCTGGTCTAGACTAAGTTAAAGCCAATAGCTCCTGAGGAGAAGTGGAAACTTGTATCCCATTTTCATGGTGAATAAAGCTATGGGGGTTTTCTTATGCACAGGACAAGAACTGCGAACCTATTCATGTTGCAATAAAAATGAATAATACAGTGTATAATTTATCATTTATAATTCATCACTCATAATTGCTCATAGTGAGTGGGACAAATATTGTAGATTAATACTGACAGTTTTCGTATTGCAGCCTGAAAGGATCTTCTACTCGGCAATTTCCTAATTAAAGAGGATGTGTGCAATCACAGAATGAAAGAAAAGCTCTGATTATCTTAGCCTATGTCAAGCCAACACATTTTCCAGTGAAACTACAATGCTGAGGGTTAATGAGCAGTATTAGTGTAAAATAACATTAATTCTCCATATTACCACCAGCAGATAGCATTATTTCTCAATTATCAGCACAGTCTCACAACTGAGTATTTCATTCTCTGAATCACACTGTGCTGTCGTTTCAAAAGGAAAATCTCCTGGAATTTTACACCCTACTCAGAAAGGATATATTAAAATACACTGAACCATGCAAAAGATTAATAGTCATCAAATAATACTATAGCGGTGCATGGCAGAGGAAGGGGATGAAAAAAGAAGGCAGAAAAGTGCATGGATTGAACTAATTCCCAGTTCTGTGGTCAGTTTGCAGAAAGCCAAGGCAATTTTTCCAGCCTGCAGTTTCTTTCCAGATGCCCTCTTTCCTGAGGGCTCTATGGAAGCAAGTCACAAGGTGCACAAGTTGTCACATCATCTTCACTTTGCACCTAGCTACCTCCCTTCAAAGGATCCTTCAAGATTTGCCACTGATTATTCCACATTTCTAGAAACCATCAGGTCTACCATTTAAGCAGAAGAGAACTATACTATATCCATAACTGCTTTTTTAGTTAGGGGGTAAGCAGGAACCACTGCCACCATTAGGTAAACCAAACTGCTCACTGACTAGAAAAACCGGTCATCAAGCAAACATAGATATATGTCAACATATTGTGGATTTAAAAGGGCACCACTTTTTCTTTGTTACTCCAAATTAGGTAATTCCTAAGTACATCAGGACTAGGAACTTCTAGCAGGGACCCAGAAGAGAAATGCCAGAACACTACAGAAAAGGCCAGATGCAAGACATCAATTGTTAACTTTTCCAGAGGTGGCCATTTTTAAACACTCCTCTCACCGGAAACTCTGTATATTCATCAGCACATCTCTCTCCTTCCAGTTCCCCTGCTTCCCAGTGACCTAGGGACACAGTGATTTTCAAGACATATCATTTGTATACAGACAGAAGCTCTTACAGTAATGATATGCCAGCACCCTTTTCAGAGTGAAAAATGCTGGCAACACTCAGTGCACAGGGAATTGCTACAACTTCTTCAACCTATACAGAACCAAAAGCCAGAAGAGTGATGCATCGCTCTGCAACACAGGCATGGGCTCCATGCTTACAAGGCCAAAGGATTTGCAGCTACAGAACATATTTACAGAGAAAATATATTGGTAATTTCAGTACCCAGGTGACATCTACTGACTATCTGGACAAGAATAAACAAGCCCTTTTCTGTACAGTGAATGTTGTTGGATCTCTTCCACCTCTTTCCACTAGAAATTAAAGGACAGGGAACAAGGAGAGAGCCCAGGATCTAGCCAAGGGGTTCTGCAAAGAGAACACACCCTGAAGAAAAGCAAGGACACTGTCATCTTTCTCACTATTGTTCTGCCCATTTCCAAAGGACTAAAAGAACCTTGTTCCAAGAAACTGAAAAAATTATTCAAACAAAACCTAGAAGCAATATTCAAAAGTGCCCAGTGTCAAATTAACTGTACACGCTACTCCCGGCAAATGTGCCAAGTGCCATAGTAAGACTGAACTTCTCGTGGAAAGAAGAGAATTACTAACACAAACCAAGAATTACCATTTTTACTCTGTGCCCACCTCGACTGAGCTTCTCAACAACAAATAAACAGTTCAAAGCCTTAACAATGATGAGGGGATGTATGTTTACATTAACTAATGTTTTGAAAATAAAAGCTATTTCTGGAATATTTCAATGTATCAGGAAATAGAGTTAACTTTTCCAAAACAAGTATAGTGTATATACCATATACAGTGCAAGATAGTGCCAATACACATAAAAAACATCTTGCTTTGAAAATAATCAGTACACCTCCTCAAAAACTAAAATCCTTTGACTTAACAAAGGAGAGATTCTCACAATCAGAATATAGCGCAGGTTTCATCCACCATCCCCACAGAGCAGCTGAGAAGCTCATATTAATCTGCTGAGCAGAACTGTGGACACTATGTCAAGGACTAACATGCCATTTTCCTGCACCAGTTTCAGGTTTTCTTCTTAATTCAAGAGTAAACAGACACATGTTGCTGGGCAGATCTCTGCACCAAGCAATTCCCATACTAATTTTCTATGGCTTTTTCAATAACTTTGAGAATTATTTATACAATAATGGAAACATGTTATCCTAAAAGTATATTTAAGGGAGCAGCCTGTTATTTGTCACTGATGCCCAGATTCACACATTAGTAAATTAGTCCTCTTTTGGGGATACTCAGGGTGCATGAACTGATTTACTAACTGACTTACCTGAGCCTGTTTCTACAAATTATTCAGTCCTAGAACTATCACAAAATAAATAGCCAGTTGCTGGATTCATATCACATGGGGAAAAGACACTTGCTTACAACATTTTTTAATGTCCAAGATAATCTAGCCTATTGTCTTGCTAGTAGTGATAAAAATCACAGAACAAGTATGCAAAGCCCTTCACTCTGGCAAACCAGTTTCAAAAGCAATGCACCAGATGAAGAGACCCGTGATACAGCGTGGCTACAAAAAATCTCTGGACAGAAAAAATTCTTACCCTTTTAACAAAATTCTTAGTGTGCCAGTATTTTAGTGGTTTTATAATTAAACACAGTTAGCAGGTGAGGCTACCAACAGAAGCTGAGATGAACTTGCAAATGGCCTGTACAAATCAGCAGAATAGCGAAATACAGTGGCAAACAGAGTCAGTATCAACAAATAAAAAGGAGAAAAAAAGTTTACAGTGGGAGTCCCAAAATGTTTCCCACTAATATTATAACTTTCGAAGAAAACTGCAGTCCAGTGAGGAGTTTTATTCAATGAACAAGTGTTGTTAGAAAAGGAAGAAAAGGAGCCATTGAGACAAGAGCTTAATAAGATGAGGCCATTCTTTGGCTCTCCAGAATATCTGAAAGGTTGCTAATTGACATTAACACTCTGAAAAATACAGGCAGCTTCATGCTTCTGGAATCTTGCCAGCCTCTGACGAGATCACCACCCACAGGTGACTTCACACTGACTTACTGCCAGCTTTATACCCTTTCCCTAACTCAGTTGGTACTGACAAAAGATAAGGTACGCTGTTGACAGATCGCTGCTACACTCCTCTAAGCCCAGCAACTCGCGTAAACTTGGCATTACTGTCCTGGTCCTATTGCTCGCCATTCTTGGCATTACACTGACCTCTGGTGGGCTGCAGGAAAACAAAGACGCCGAGAAATAAAAAGGATAAAAAGCCAAGGAAATCACATCCTGCAACTTCGGTGGGAGTTCAGCGAGGGCACACAGAAAGTCTGACTTTGAAAGTGCCTCACGACAGCCCGGCAGGAACAATGCCACACTAATGCCTCACTGCCTCAATGCTCACAAATCACTTCAGAGGTATTTCAGCTTTTACACATGATGCTTCCTCCAGACATTCTACAGTCCTGTGTTAGGATTTCCTGTACCACCACTAAAACATCATACATACAGCAGCCCCTTAATCTTTAGGAAGAAAAGGAAGCAAAGAATAGGTGTATCTGCAAGCTTTCTCTGCAACATTCATCTCAATTTGAAGTGCATATGCTTAAACTTCCTTAACTCTTCTCAGGCTATATTTAACTATTTTTGTTTATTTTATTATCTTCTATTGAATATTTTAGTGTGCCTGAAGGCAAATTGCTTGTTTTTAGGAGTTTGACCGTTTCAGTGACCGGTTTTGTGGCATGCTGCCACAAATACCAGCACTGACAAAACTCATGGAGCAATTAATTGATGTTGGGAACAGAAATGAGGCCATAAGCCAGGAAGGACAGGAACTGGCTTTCTTGCTGAAGAAAGAACAACAGGGAATTTTAGCCTTACAAGCTGGTGTTGGAATTCACTCAGGAAAACTAAGGACACACCCAGACAGAGTGGAACAAATAAAGACGTTTACTGCAGATTCAGATTTTGACTGCTTATTAGCATTCACAAGGAAATCAATCACTACTGAAAAGGTTGAGGAGCCAGAACTGTGCTTACTGTACTTGCAGAGTGAAACTGAGTATTGAACTTCACTCTCCCTTGCACATAGTGGTAAATTTCTGAAAAACTAACTTAATTTGACATTATATTTCCTGGGGAGTGGTGGAGCGTGGAGCCCTCTTCTATGTATGTTAGTTGCCAGCTGTTGAATAATACTTTGAAAATAAGAAGTAAGAGTGAATGAAGAGATCATTTCTGACAGGCAATACTTTTTAGAACTAAAGTTAATGACATTTAAAACCTAAATAGGCTATTTCAATATTAGCTTCTCAGAAATATTCTCTGACAAAATACATCAGTGATAAGAAAAGGCCTTCTGTGCATGCTCAGGAAGTGCCCAAGAATATTTTAACAGAAAGGAAAAATCTCAGCTGGTAACAGCAGACTCACTTCAGTGCTGAGCAGCTCAGTGGAGCTTGGAAACACAAATGCTGTCCAAAAGTACTCAGAGACACAGGTACCTTGCTGCTGGAAGTCTGCAGTGCCACTTGCAAGCTGGTTTAACAGACTGAAAAGAAAATTGTGGAGAATAATGTATACACTAGTGAGTGTAGACATTATCACTGCTCCCTCCTGTGCTTTCTCCATTTGGCAGGATGACAAGTAGTGCACACAGCACTTTCAGCCAGCCAAATGATGACTTTTCAGAAAACCTTCAAGAACTTAATATTCTTTAGCCCTTTGACAATTTGGCTTTAAAAATATTGCCACCTGACACCGAAATAATTCCAGTGATTAAATCATTGATCGCATGTTTAGGAAACAAAAGAGAAAATAATATCCCACCACTCACTTCAAAGATAAAAGGGCTGAGTGTCTTATGTCTTTCACTAGGTAGGTTCAGCTTTTCTTTCTTAATCATTGTAGGGTCAAAGTTCTCCTCTCGTGCCCTGTGGCTAAGTTGACAAATTGGAATACAGCAACCACTGCAGGCTACTGGACAGTGATTTAGCAGACATTCCCCATGAGAGGCCACAAAGCTTCAACAGGGCTTTTTATCAGCGACTAATTCGCAGCTGCTAACCATGCAATCTGAACGACAGGGCCAACTGGGACAGCCAAGCTGGGACAGAGGTGTCCTGACCTAGCAAAACAGGACTCACACTTCAACCTTCTGTTAAACCTCCCTCATATTTAAATGTGTGTCTGCTTCCACCTCAAGAGGTTATTTTTCTCTACTAGATAACTAAGAATTATTGTTATGCCTTCAATTTAACATGTCCTGATTTTGTGGGAACATTTGTAACAAATAAAATGATTGCAGATTCAGAGATTAGGAATTCAGATTCACTGTGATCAGCTAGAAGAGCGATCACATGAAGTCATTCCATTTTGAATTACGTTGCCACTTTCAGAAAAATTCTAACCCTGATAGGACTAAATGAATCAGTTTGAAAAAGTAAATAAATCCAGCTGTGCAGTATCATCTCCTGTCCTTTGTAATTGTGGCACTGATTATTTTTACTGTCTTGAAAGTTGTTCAGTAAGAAAAGAAACACAGGGTGTGTGACTCGTAAGTCTCTAACTTATGAGCTGAAAAGCTTTGACCACTATTTTCTCATGGTATTCAATTGCTTCAGCATGCTTACAGATGCCACCAAATTGAAAGGCTTGAGGGAAGGGATTCTATTCAGAGACTTTGACAGGCTTGAGTGGTGGGTTCAGAAGACTTGGTGCTGCTCACCCTGGAGAAGAGAAGGCTACAGGCAAACCTTAGAGCAGCCTTGCAATACCTAAAGAGGGCTTATAAGGACACAGACAGGCTTTTTACCAGGGTCTGTAGTGACAGAGTAATGAACAATGGTATGAATCTAAAAGAGGAGAGATTTAGATTGGACATAAGGAAGAAATTCTTTGCTCTGAGGATAGTAAGACCCAGAGAAGCTGTGGATGCCCCTATTACTGGAAGTCTTCAAAGCGAGGTTGGATGGGGCAGCTTTGCCCAACCTGATCTAGTGAAAGATGCCTTTGACCATGCCAGGGCATTTGGACTAGCAGGACCCTTCCAACCCAGACCATTCTGTGATTCTGTGACTCAGTAACAACTTCTNCTGCTCACCCTGGAGAAGAGAAGGCTACAGGCAAACCTTAGAGCAGCCTTGCAATACCTAAAGAGGGCTTATAAGGACACAGACAGGCTTTTTACCAGGGTCTGTAGTGACAGAGTAATGAACAATGGTATGAATCTAAAAGAGGAGAGATTTAGATTGGACATAAGGAAGAAATTCTTTGCTCTGAGGATAGTAAGACCCAGAGAAGCTGTGGATGCCCCTATTACTGGAAGTCTTCAAAGCGAGGTTGGATGGGGCAGCTTTGCCCAACCTGATCTAGTGAAAGATGCCTTTGACCATGCCAGGGCATTTGGACTAGCAGGACCCTTCCAACCCAGACCATTCTGTGATTCTGTGACTCAGTAACAACTTCTGGGTCACCTGAAGGGACCACATTTTTCATACAGTCAATTAGTGTTCTATAGATGGAACTGTATTTTCTCACTTAGCTATTCAAGTTCTCCTGTATCCCCAGGAATAGATAATAAATGTCACAAATATTTAAAGCTTTTTCTTCGCTATACTGTTCACTTAGATAATCAAAACCAAGTCACATTTGACTTAAACTTCTGTCCAGGCAGCTCTCCCTGAGGTGCAAATCAACACTTGGCTGTATCAGCAACACAGACTAACAGATCTCCACTGATTTAATAGCTTGATTGTCAGCAGCAATCTCATCAGTGTCCCTCCAAGACCACTACTTGTGAATTTTAAGTATCACTTTTCTCAAAGTGCTGACCTTTATGGATGCATAAGTTTGGCTTGAGGCAATGCCTAAGACAATCTTCTTCATGTGGAAAACAGAATTTCAAATGACAAGGCAAAGCTATTGCAGGTGAATCTGCTTAAAATGAATGTTGGCATTATTTTAGTTTTCGCTATAATCACAGCACAAACATACCCTGTTTTAGACATGTCTAAGTATAATGATGCAAAAAGTAATTTCTGTAAAGCAAACTAATGCTGCATCCCTGAAGAATGCAGACTTTCCCAGCAGCTCTACGTGGTGGTATCTGCTTGTCCCTTAACTTTTTATTTATCTTTATTCCTAACTGTCTGGGCTGCAATGAATCCTGCCTGCACATTAGGCAGCCTTTTCATGATCTCCTGTAATTTAAGGCATCACACTCCAGGCTGTTCTGCAGAAGTGACTTGGCAACTCTGTGTTCTGGACACTGTGGAAGTGCTCCCTCTGATATTCCCAGGTAAGGGGGAGCCAAAGGAAGCAAGCAGAGCACAGCAGCTCCAAGAAACAGAGCTGTACAGGTTTCCCTACAGCTGGCACCAGCCTCATCTTGCACGTACCTGCCTGCTCTAGTTCCCCCTCCCCTCAGGATTTCAAATGTGTGAACGCCGCCCCTTGCAGGGTCAGGAAATGTGGAAACTGCACACAGAGCTGAGCTTCTGCCAGGGCTCAGGCCTTGAACATCGAGGCCTACCGCAACTCGCAGTGTGAGCGGAGGCTGTTCCTCTCTCCGTGTGCTCCCGGCGGGAGCAAACAGCAGGACACTGCTGGGATGGACGTGGCCGAATTGGGCTCTTGAACACAGACACAGAGCCAGGTGTAAAAAGGAGGCACTGCTTATTCTGCAAGGCAGCAAAGCAGAGGTTCCCACAAACCAAGCACGCCGAAGGGTAAAAGGTCACAGCTTTTGCACGGCAAAACTTACATGAAGCCCCCTAACACACATTCTGCGCCTACATAATACGTATTTATTTTTGTGATGTAATCTTGAGCAACTCTTTAAACACAGCCCTTTCTGACGGCACTAGTTATGTTTACAAAACAAAAGCAGAGAATTCAGCCTGGCGACAGACAATTCCACCTGAAAGCACCGTGAACACACGACGGGGGTGTTTCCGTGCAGTCACCTCACCGCGATGTGCCCCCGTAAAGACACAGGGAACCTTCCCGCCGCAGCCCTCACACAGCGAGAGCACAGGCACCACCGGGAGCTCCCACAAGGAACAGGAAGTACCGGCAGCCTCCCCTCCGCACCTCCGACACGCCCCGGCGGCTGCAGCACTGCGCATGCGCAGAAAGCGGGCGGCGCCATCTCGTCTCCGTGCCGGGGGCGCTTCTATCGCCGCCTTGAAACAGGGGCCCAGAGCCTGTGCTTCTGTGCACCCCGGCGCCTTTCCCGGCCGGAGTCGCCCGCTCAGGACTCCTTCTGCGTGGATAGCTGAGTCTGTAGCCTCGCGTCTGCAGCAGACTCAATACGCGGCCACTGCGCTGCGAGAGGAGGAGGCGGCGCACGGCGTGCCCTCCCCCGTTTCGGGAGGGATGGTTCACCCCGCGGGAGGCGCGGCGGGCGCAAAGGGGCCGCTGTGGGGTGAGGTTGTGGTGAGTGCGGCTGCCTGTTCTCGAAATCGGGCACTTACGTCAAGTACATCTTTTCGTACTCCTTGTACTATTCATGTATCTCTGTCGCTCTTCTAAACGCGTCTTCTCCCTTTTGTTTTGTGTCCCCCCCCCGATGAAAGCAGTGGAAGTCGGTCAGTGGTCGGAGGAGCGTGCACCAACGTCACCAAAAGATGTCCCAACAGCATGGTATTCTTGGCTTTTCTTCTTAAATGCATAAAATATTCTCTGCATAAAATATTACTTAATTGTGAATTTTGAAATATTTCGTCAACTGATTAATTGCTTTTTTCCATAAGCTGTGAATTTGATTTTGCAGAGATAAGGAGTTCCCATACTGAAGTTTTGGCCTTTGTGTTGCCCATTCATTCCTGTCCAGAATGGCTGTGGTGTCAAAAAAGGCAAACAGGAATTCTTGCACAAACTGGTTTAGGGAGCTGGTTATGTACCTTCTTCCTCTCTGTTTTTGCAAGGACAAAAAACCCAAACAATATGTAAAAATTGTATGGTTGAACAGTTATGTAGTAGATTTTACTTTTCAGTCTTTTAAAGTGAAGAATCTAACTGTTATTAAAAGAGGGAAACCAAAGTTATAATGGCTATTTTTAGCATTATTTAGCTGTTCTGCTATAATGATCTTTACATTTCCAAGTAATCAGTACATAACTTTTCAGGCTACCTGCAGTGGCCTCTAGTTTTTCTTCTGCAAAAATATATTTACAGCTTAATACTCAGGTGTGGAAAATATTTAAATCGTCTTAATGGAGAAAAAAATGTGTTTTGTTTTTGTAGATTTGTGAGTTTGTTATTCAGTATTGAATATTATGTTGTCTACTCTTTTCCTGAGCTTTCCTTGATGCACTTTTGAAAGTGTAAAGTGTACTTTGATATTGTCAGATTCCTGCCAGAATGCTTAATGGAATGCTTAATGGAATGCTTCTTACAGGTCTCCAGTGTGTTCTGCTGGAAATTCAGGATCTCCCAGGATAGCCCTCTGTGGTGAAAGCCTCCAAGCATAAGAAGGGCAGGTGGGAAAAAGGCATCAAATGCTGATTGCACAGCTGTGAGTAACAATTCCTTGTGCAGCTCTTACAATGAAGCAGGCTTTCTGCTGAGATGGAAGTCTGGCACAACGACTTCAGAGCAGAAATTAGAACTGGAAACAGTCAGAGTGAGATCAGCCTGATGGTGGCTGTATTCTTATCAACAAGAGCAAAGTGGGAGCTATAAAATAAGTTCTGGTGTGAGTGGCTTGTTAAATCAGTATGTGGCTGCCAGTGTGTCCAAGACAAGGATGTGCTTTTTCATGTTTGCTTTTAGGGGTGTGACATGTGGAAGACTTCAGAACACACAAGGACTGAAAAGATGGGCAAAACATGAAATTTGGAGTCTCGTATGCCAAATGATGCTTCACTGTAAAGTCTTGGAAAAGCCAACCCTATTGAAAAGCTGAGTAGTGCAAGTCAGCCCAAAATTCATTAGTAGTACAAACAAGATATTAATAAAAATTGCATGCACTGTCAAATCTTTCTTTGTTGCCGAGACTGTGATTTGTGTAACCTACATACCCAAGCATGTGACAAGTAATCCCAGTCTTGAAGCCAGGAACTTCTAGGTCCATACTGGGAATCTGGTGTAAGAATTATCCAGTACTACATCACTGTAGTTTTTGTTTGGGTTAGTATTTTTTTCAGGATAAAATATAACTAATCTTCAGTGAAGAGATGAAACTCCTTAAAGCTGGCTACGATGCTCTTGAAAATAGTAACATCAGAAAGTTTCATCAATGAAATGTGAAAATCTGCTTCAGCAACACAGATGCACTGAATCCTTTACCACTGCTGCTGGTAGGAAATGAGCCTGTGAAATCCATGCACACCTTCTGCACCGCAGGCACTGGGGACTTCTGCACAGCTGAAGAGCAAGGTGGGCATTCTTTTTATGAACCTGTTGGACACTGGGAAGAGAAATGTATGTGTAATCCATTATTAGGAATGTGTCCAGTAACGGCTGCTGCTTGTTTGCCAACATAGAATTATTAAATCTTGTGTACTGTTGGCTTACTGTTCTCAGAGTGTTTTCTAATGCACAGTCATATTGTATGCATGAATTAGTACTGCAGAACTTTCTGTTGATTCCCACTAGCCAGAAAATGTTACTACTGCCACACCAGCTGTAGTTGCCATCTGAATTCTTGCTTAGGTGGGCAAAGAGCCTCTCTTGCAGGCAGGCTCTTTAAAAATTAGACCTGCAAATTTTACCTTCTTGCTTTTCTCCCAAGTGATGAGGGGAAGCTCATCTTTGTAATATTGTATTAGTCTTGGGGATATAGAGGATGTTACTGAAAAGAGCTGTGTGCTACATGTGTCCTGTCTCACATTGTGTGTTTTTTTTCCTTAGGAAGAATTGTTAGAACCAGCCTGAGAGCAATGCCTATCCATGCAAATACTCCTCTCTAAGAAACAAAAAACTGTTTAAAAGATGGACTACTAAGCCTCCCTGTAGTAAGACAAAGTGCATTTAACTGCATTTTGGAAGTGTCTGATAATGTGTATGTAGACAATAAATAAAAATTTATGTTTCTGTTCTAAGAATTTTTGTCTTTCCCGAGCTTTAGGAGCAATTGCTTCTGTTTGACAGTTCAGATTTCCTCTATGTTGTTATTTGGACACCAGTGCACCCTTTTGGATGGAACAAAGCCTAGGAGCTGCTGAGTGGTTGGGATGTGATGACTTCAACCATGGTCTCCTGTAGTATTTGGAGATAGGGTTGGCTGAGATTTGTTTTGAGGTGAGCAGACGTAGAAATTTAAAAAGTAGAAAATCAGCCAGCCTGGGTTTTAAAATAGCAGGAAAGGTGTTTATCTAACATGGAGAATGGCAAGCTTGGTTTATTATCACCTTGACCAGCTACATCATGTGGTACTTCAGCATAACTTGGAGTGAAATACTCTTGAGGTAATTGGGATTGCTGTTTATTTTTCTAGGAAGACTTAACATGAATCAATTTTATCAGAAGAACAAGTGCTTAAATTGTGTGTCTTACAATGCCTGATTTTTCAGTACTGTGAAATGTAGGCATGTTTAATTCTAAGTGTAAGGTTGTTTCTTGTTTGCCAAGAGAGAAGAAGGTTTAGACAAGAGTAATTGATTTTTAGTGATCCAGCATGTAATTATGGGATGTTACCCTTGAAAGTTTAGGGTTTTTATTAGGGATTACATTCCCTGAAGATACCATCTGTTCCGGAGTTGTGCTCATGGGCCTTTGTTCTTGAAGTGTAAGACCAACAGGAGTAGCTTTTTAAAACTTTTTCAGAAATCTGAAGAGCAACATCCAGTGCCAGGTTTTGCTAACTGGTATCTAAAAGGTTAATTACCTTTCAACTAAAAAAAATGTAGAAATGTAATATGGGTGTTATAGTGGGGTAAACCAAGGGAAAGGTGAGGCAGAGGGAGCAATAGGTGGGTGTAAGGGTCACAGATTACTTAAACAATAATGCTGGTAAATGTGAAGTATGGGGTTGGACATTGGGACTGCCTTTTATTTTGTATGACTGGCTAACTGAATTGCACCCTTGAAAAAAACACCAGACTGAAAGGAATCTGCTCAGCAATAAAAACTGAGAAAGGATAAAATAAAAAAAGAGAAAGGATAAGGAATTTGTATTCTGGAACAACCTACTACATGTACTGAAGCCCTACCTTGCGGGAACTGGGTGGACATCAGGTGCTCCTGGGAAGCAGAAAAGTAAATCTTTTGGAATTTTGGGGTTTTCTTCTTTTGCTTCTGCTGTATTGAACTTTATCTTGACCCACAGGGATTTTTTCCATTTAATTCCCTCCCCCATCCTGTTAAGGAGGGGAATGACAGAGCAGCTCAGTGGGCACCTGGTGTCCAGCCAAGGTCAACACACCACAGCTCTTACTTAGGAGAACAAATACAGGAATAAAAACAGACACAATAAGGAGAGAGTGTCTGCCACACTGGCTCTGTATCTGTATGTTTGGTTTGACAGCTTACACAGTCTGCTGTTGCTCTCTGGTGATTTTTAGGTGAGAAAGGAAACTGGTACAGATGTGCACTGGAAATACAAAGCTTACAGTGACAACTTCCTGCTACAAGATAAAATACTTAATCTGGAGAAGCTGTGTCCTCAAGTGGATTTTAATTGGTACTACACCTGTTTTTACCAGATGGTGGTGTCAAATGGATCTGTGTTTCTGAAGGCTTTGCTCCTTTGTGTAATGTAAATAAGACACACAGGCAACCATGCAATGCCCTAAAAATTCAAGTTTTACTTGACTTTTAAATAACCTGGACACAAGTATTGACACAGCCATCTATCAAACGCAATTTAAAACAAAGCACACAGTTGCTTCATGAATACTTAATATACATGCAAAAAATGTATCACATTGGTATGTTCATGTATTTTGTCTTCAAATACCTTTCTAGGAAGTTTCAAATTAAACAAATCTTCACAAAAAGAAACATGCTATCTCTTCCGTTCAATTTTCACCGGTATAAAGGAATGAATTTGGCAACGTAAATGGTAATGATTTTTCAACCAACATCATCAATATCATGAGCTTGATTAGAATACAAGTTGCAGAGTTAGTGATACTGGTAAGAGGTGCAGAGTAGAAAACAGCAGGTCAAGGCTAGTTCCTAATGAAAGAAACCAGTCAACTAAGCAAGGGGACCAGTACAGGATATACAACAATGCTTTTGTGCTGTGGTTAGCAAGCCCTCTTTATTGTATAAAATACATGTTTTGCAAAAGGTTGTACAACTGTGTTGTAGTTGTTGCTAATTAGTGAGAGTTCCGTAACTCACCAATGCTTAGCACTTACAGAAGTCTCAGAAGAGGTAAGGCTGAGGCATAAAGTCATTGGCCTGAGATCAGTTCAGGAGAATTAGGATGAGAATGCCTCAAATGCCAGTCCTTTGTCCAAGTGAGCATGGCTTTGTATGGCATTCAACCCCAGGGTAAACTTCCCAACACAGTTATGCATTTCATGTCTTTTGCCTGACTCATGAGGATGTACAAGTATTTTAGACTGACATCCAGACTCCAGATCTGAAAATGGAACTGCCTCTAGGCAGTGAATGCCCCAGGAGAGCTGGCGAAGGGTGACAACAGAGGAGAGAGCAAGGTGTTGCTCAGAGCTGTAAGAGGCTGGTCACTTAAAAATATACAGCTGGTTAGGTCTAGAAGGCATAGCTGTGACACAGTAAGTGCTCTCAGTGACTGATCACTTGCGTGTGTCTCTCACAAAAATAGATTACTATGTGCTTTCTGTCAAATGATTGAGAAAAAGAAGCTTGAACGGAAAGGAAGATCACATATATGAAAGGAATTTGCTTTTCTGTACTACTAGCTGACAGTGATGTCCTTGTTGCAAGTTTTGCCTTGTTTTGGCACAACAAAATGTGGAAAATGTGTAATAGAGGCAATATATCTTTAGTCTTTTGTGAACACAAAACTGAATTGTAGTGGCCTAGGCTAACATCAGACTTGCTAAAAACCTGCTTCCTACATAGTCTCATCAGGGAGAAGACCACTAACTCAAATCTAGGCCCTGCTCTGTAAATTTCTTATTTAAATGCAAAAAAGTTGCCTTGATTATGAAACAACCCTCCAGTGACTTGAGAATTGAAACCCTTCACTATTAGACTAGACAGAAGCCTATTTTCTGATGTAGTGCAGTAAGTAAAATACCACACACTTGGTGGATGGTATCCAGCAATAACACACAAAAGCCCATGGGAAGATGAAAGCATACAGGAAAACGTGAGGTTGGATATAAACCTTCTTCTTGACTGGTATTTAAAGATTGACAAGATAAGCAGACTACGAACAGATAATTCTCAAATAATAACACAAATCCTCCTGCAGTAGTAGATGTGTGCTACTTGCCTGTGCCTGGGTAAGGATAGCATACTAATGGTAATGATTTAGAAAGCAGCAAACTACAAGCGTGTAATGCTCCAAGCTGGAACATTTTCTGAAAGGCACAAGGAGCAGGTTTCATTGCAGACACTGTAACCAGTTCTTGTGTAGTTTATCATTTTTCAGTTGTCTTCCAAAAGATTGTGATGCTCTCAATTAAGCCATTTCATCATAGTGATTTTTTTTTTCCTAGGGCTTGGTTGGGGGTTTTGGTGTGGTTTGGGTTTGGATTTTTTTTTTTCTTTTCTTTTTGTTTGGGCTTTTTTTAACTGTTGTTCGTGACAGTACTACACAAGGTCATAAACAGATCCTAAAGGATCACTTTAAATTGGAACAATGACAATGAAACCATTTAACAAACTTACAAAACTGAGCAAATACTTTAGGCCAAGCCCAACAATGTCCTAGAATTAAATCCATAGTAAATTGAAAAAATTCTGAAGAACCTCCATGAAAACTGAATTTTTACTACAGAAGGGTTCTAACTTTTTCCTTCCCTTAGATTTGTTCATTGAGACTGTAGAAGCAGAGCTGTCCCAAGTAAATGACCAAAGAAAAGTATTTATTATGTGAATGTGCCTTCCCTGGTAGGATGCAGCATTTCCCAACCTACAGACCACTCCACACTGTGATAGGAATATACAAAGAGTATGGCTGCCGTGCTGGCTAGTAACATCCACCTGACCACCTCACACTGTGAAACAATGAAGAATCAAAAAATGAAGTGGAAAATAAAAAACATTGTACAACGTTTCGCTAACCAGTTTGGTCAGTTAAAATGTATTTTAGTAATCCCATGCCTCTTGTAAAGTGTAACTTAGACACCTTATGCCAGCTCCAGTTCTCAAGCAGTTTTGCTTTTCTGACGGCTGCAATTCCCTGGTGTTGCTTGGACTGAAGACACAGGATCACTGCAGCTCTCCGTGGGTTGTGGGCATTGAGTGTAGAGAGGACAGATGTAGAAAGGCACGTGAGCTGCTACAGCTGTTTACAGTGCTGTTTACTGTTACTGACAAATTCAGTACTTGGTTCAATGATTACACTTAGCAAAAATTACTTCTACAACACAGAAACTTTGCTAAGCTCCCTGGCAAGTCAGCAACACCTGAAGGCTCATCCGTGTGCTGACTGTGGACAATGGGAGGCAGAGAAGTGACTTTCAGATATTTGTAAGAAGTGATAGGACAAGAGGAGAGCCAGGCATCACTTCAGATATATATTAGAAGATAACCCACTCTATGTGCAGCATCATTAAAACTTAGTGTTCCTACCATGACAATAGAAAAAAAAATAGTTATCATACCTGAAATACTGCCTTTGTCATTTTAACATATAGAAATGGCTCAGAGAAAAGTGTCAGATTATTTTATATGAAAAGAGATTAAGGCAGATTTTGCTAATCTAGTTTAAAAAAAAGCTATTTGCTAGCTGTTTTAAATATTACTCCACAAGTTTCATTTAACCAGCACTGAAGTGCCTTGCTAAGCAGTCTTAATACAGTGGGTCAATTTACATTCCCCAGTTTCCAGTGTGCTTTACTACAAGTTGGTAAATGTATTTCTGTGGTATGGAATGTTCATTTAAATAGTCCCTCTACACAAAAGGACATTCAACATTTAGAACACTTAAACCTGCCCAAAGCAAAGTAAGTCTGTATCACCTCTGGAACTCACTGCTACAGCATGTTACAGAGACCATTGTTTTTGAGCTAAAATAGGTTGAGTCAGAATTTGTATCAACAACACGAGCATCTGTTATTGTGCTAGGCTAAAATAACCCTTGTAAGAGCTATCTGTCCTTATGTCTCAGGACATAAGTTGATCCCCATAAAAATTCTGAAGGTATCTTCCCCATATCACACTGTATTGCACAATTGACCAAAAATATGACTATTTTACTTATCTTGAAGCATCTGGTCCTGATCATGTCAGTTAACAGTCACTTCTTGGAACAAGGCTATTCAGTTGCAGAGCAGACCATGAAGCCTGTTTTGTGGCAGCAATTTTTTTGTTGTTGTTGTTAATTTTTTGGAAATGTAACTGCTGATCTTTCAGTTTTGCAAAGACTTTTGGTTTTGGTTGTCTATCAGGCAGCTTGTCCTCAATCAGTCACACCACTAGAATGGTGTTGGTGATAAAACCATTGCGTGGTCTTCCAAGCAAGCAGGCTGCACTGCCAGATGTCCTGAAGGAAAGACCACCACGTGAACTTCAGTTCCTTCCCTTGCACACATGAACAAATCCTCACTTTCCAAAGACCAAAATCCATTCACCATCTTCAATTCATCAGTCAAGTCTCCACCTTGAAGCGTGACACCTGTACAGTTTTTATGATCTTAGTGGCGGGTTTTCCATCAATATTACTAGTGGATAGCAGAGATGGTTCTTCTATTAGGCTGTCTTTAGATCCGTTCTGCCTCTGAAGAGAATAAATTAAACATGTTGTTGAAAAGATAGAGCAGAATTTAAACACTGGATTTTGCTAACTGTTGTTATGAAAGCCTTAGGCTACAGATATAGCAATTTATATATACATATATATACACGCATCAGGAATATTAAAGTCTCTGTATTTATTTGATCAAGCAGAACTTTTCACCCCTCTTGCCTCCTGCCAGCTGCTGCCCCTTTGTGCAATTGCCTGTTCAGGAAATGCATGATTAATTATTTGATATTTAGCAAAACACTGCAAACACTCACAAGGAATTAATGGCCACTGTTTTGAGGGAGCCTGGGGCAGAGGGAAAAGAGAGGTGTTTGTAGACACTGAACATTTATTAATTTTAACATTAATAGTATGGTGAGTTAGGTATCTGGAATTCTTCCTTCCATGTTTTGGTTCTCCTTTTGTGTGTTTGTACAAAAGACCTGCGAGTGCTTTTGAACAGAATTTGCTTCTCACATTTTGAGCTCAATAAAACTATCAAAACCGAGAGACATATGGTAGTGTGATACCTGATGAAAGACAGTGATTAAGTTAGATTAACAAAAGGCAAGTTTTGTCCTTTTTAGATGTCAATAGCCTAAAAAATATTCAGTATTTGTGAGGAAAAAAAATAAAAGAAAAAGGAAAAGAAAAGGAGCACTGTTTCAAGCCCAAGCAATGAAACTCTTCACAAGAACATCTGTGTATTTCAAGAAGTTGTGAAAGTCAGTTTTCCTTCTGTGAGGAGCAGAGATGCATCTCAGGGACGCATCAGATTGGGAAAGAGTTCTCCAGCAGCAAAAGCAGGTGTTCACAAGGGTATATGGTAGAGAACTGCATGTATTCTAGAATACAGACAAATTGTAAATGTAAGTAAAATACAAAAAATCAATTCACACTGCTGCTGAAAAAAGTCTCATCTTTATTTTCACTGAAAAACAAAAACCATCTTAAATAAAGCGCTAGAGCCCCACTTCTCTCTCCAATAAAAAGTAAAATTGCAAAGGAGATACAAGCACTAACCTGTTGAATCAGCTGGATGCTGGGCCCTTTCCCATCTGAAGATCGTGTAACAGGCAGTGGAGGGACAAGATCAGTTTTGACACTAGAATTATGATATCACAAAATGGATATTGCTTTAATGAAGTAAACTACAACTGTGCAGAGGAAGAACAATGAAACTGACACAGACTGCTCTATAGACCTGAAAGGCTTTTATCGCCTGACTTTAGACATTTGAGAGCTGCCATGCTGATCCTCTGTGGGCACCTTCAGGGCACAGCCCATCCCAACCCTGTCTTTTCCTGGTCTTCAGAAGCAGCCCGAATTGATACAACATCATGGAATCACAGAATGGTTCCATTTGGAAGGGACCTTCAAGATCATCCAGTTCCATGGGCAGGGAACCTTCCACTATTCCAGGTTGCTCAGAGCTCCATCCAGCCTGGACTTGAACACTCCTAGGGATGGACAGCTACAGCTTCTCTGGGCAACCTCTGCAAGGGCCCCACCACTATCATGACAAAGACAAGTCTCACCTGAAGTCATGGGTGTGCCACACCTCCTTCAGGGTGCTAACCAGCTAAAACTAGCCTTCCAGGTGGGGACTGCTTTTCATATTTTGAAGGCCTTGCTGCAACTGAGAATGAGACTGTTGCTTTTCCATTCATAAGTACTCTTCAGTCTTCTAGGAAAGACTGATCCACCCATTGATGGAGGGGGTTGTACAAATTACAGAGCTAACACAGATAACATCATAACTCTATCAAGGATGAAGGTATTTGGGAAGGAACTCATGAGTTCTCATCCCTATGGCAACTTTATGACCTGCCACTGAAGACCAATACAGGCTTATTTCAGCCTTCTCAGTTCTTCCTCCTTCCAAATGGATCAAGAAAGCCACTGTGGCTGAGAACAGACCATAAATTCTTTTGGAGTGGTTTCATTCATGTTTAGCTCTGAAGACATACTATTTGGGGGGTTCCCTGAACCCTCTGCCACCAACAAGCCACGTTTATGCTGCTTCTGACCACCACGATCTCTGAACAACTTTTGGGCTGCACTGGGCTCGTGCAGTGCTAATAACCACGTTCACATACTTCACTTCAGACAGGACAGATCTCTCCCCATCGGAGCACTGGGAGCGCCGGTACTGCCGGTAGCTGCGGGGGGAGTGCGAGTGCCGGATGCGGATGGGGTCACCTTGAGTCCTAAGGGAGACACAGAATTCACAGCAGAGGGCTGCTAAACCAGATCTTTGGCACAAAACATAAATTCAGCTGCAGACTGAGAGGCCTTCCCATTTCTTACTAAAGTATAACAGATGGCTTCTTGCACTGGCTGAATTTAAAGGTCTGATGCTTCTTTTTAAAAGTCTGTACTTGGAATTCAATGCTTTAGGAGAGCAGAGGTCACAAACTGGCATGCCCATATTTGAGAATGAAACTTTAGTAAGGAATGCATTAATTTATATGTCCTTAACATCAGACTTTTCTGCCTAGTGGTGTTTGGAACCACATTATAATGCAACCCAGGATCCCATTTGTGCCACATTCAGCTGCTTGCACTGACATGGGGAATCCCAAATGGGCAATTATCGCAGTGAAATGGATGTTGGTTCTGAAGGAAATAGCTATGCCCTGGCAGCTGCCCATGACAAGCCAGGGAAGGGATTGCAGAGGTCAAAGGGTGCCTTGGATGATCAGAATATTTAAAACAGAGCAAAAGCTTAAGAAAAAATGGATTTTCTTGTTTGCATTCACTTCTTTCTGGTTCTGTAGTTTATAATATAAAAAAGATTCATGGCTAGGATATGAGACATACAGAACGTACAGACAGGTTCATGAGTGTGTGGGAGAGATTAGGAGAGATGAAGATGATATTTTTTCATATTTTGAAAAAGAAAAATATTAGCTTTTAAGATTAATAAATATCCCCATCCAACCCATTCTAGGTGAGTATTTGGAATAGATATGAGCTTATAGAGTATGTGTAAACCCATTCCTATTTCTGTAGGACGGAGTTCACACTAAAGTAAGAAAAGTGGACTTTTATAGTCACAAAAAAAAAAAAAAATCTGACATAAACTCACTCTACTTTAGTGTATGGAATTTCTTTCAACTGTTCCTCAGATAGGCCAGATGGATCCACAAGCTCCTTCCTATAAAGGATTAGGAAAAGTAAAAAATGTAACAGTAACTGTGAAGTGCAAAAAGTGTTTTTATTTTTTATTATATTGGGCTCAAAAGATTTACTAAAACAAGATGTTGTCAGCCCTGAAGCTATCCTGACATCAAAATAGGACACCTATTTTGAAATAAGTGTAACTTCACTTTGATTGCTTCAACTGCATGTCGCATCCTGTTCCACCTTCCTCTCACGTCCCTGCAAATATGAGCTTGTTGCTTCACAGTAAAATGAACATTATGTGTGCTAAACAGTGAATATACTTTGAAATTGCTAAATATCTTCCTAAGTGGTAATGGAGTATCATGCTAAAAGTGCCAATATTGGCATTTTGGAACCCACACGGGAGTAAGTCTCTAAAATGATGTCTTGTTCTTTAATAATTCATTACATACAATGGTCATCTTTATTCAGTGCACTCAGTGACCTGCAGTATCTTCTACGCACATATGTCATCAATATACACATAATTTATTGAAACGAAATCAGTGTAGTGCCACAGTGGAGGGTATTTTAATATGTACATTGAAGGCAAACCAAGCATCTCTCAGACCCTACAAGGACCATACTTACTGAATATGTTTCCACAGTTCTTCTTTAGCTTGTACATCTGGGCTTCTCCTATAAATATCAATAAAGACAACAAAGGCCGAGCATCATCTGACATGTTGCTGTTCAAATAACTTTTAACAGCACAGAGATCATGATAAACGTAATCCACCAGTGACTTCAATTTTAAGGTTTGTTATCTCAGAAAATGCATTAAACTTCATCACTTTGTTTGAACTGAAAAGTCATTTCTTGAACGACAGGCTCTCAATCACAATTCTAGTTCCACCAGCCTTCAGCAAGAGTGTACATAAAACATAAACAGGAGAATTCCCCAAGCCAAATCACTGCCCAGTCTCTGCCAACACTTACCCCTCCAAGGACAGCATATGTTGGAATAACACTTCTGAAAAAGGCCCTCAGAAATGTCCTGTGGCCCACAGAGCCCTTTGTGGGCAGGAGGGGTGACAGGCCACACATCAGTTACCCCAGCCATTCCCAGGACACCAGTAAAGACCTGTGGCTCCACTGCAGTCACAGTGCAGCCTCTTTCCTTCTGTTCATCTCCAAGAAGGGTTTCTGCTCAATTTCTTTATTTTTGGTGTCCAGTACAAAAAAACCCCAAACAAACAAACAAAAAAACAACATCAACAAACTAATCAAACCAGCAACTGTGCCTACTTATGCACCTAAATATTTTAGCAGGTATTTAATTCACACACAGAGAACTTACCAAAAATGGTAATTTCCCTGTTGCAGACATTGAGATGTAGCAAAGCAAGCCTGAGGGGCATGTCTCACATTTTCTACTGAATCACAGAATAGGTATTTCTAACTGGAACCCCTTCATTTTTACTCTTCGTTTTCTATTGCAAGGTTAGTGCAAAACCACCACTGTTGTTAAATCTGCATCTAGAATTTACCCAAACCCATTCAGAGTAATAGATTAAGATTTTAGACAGTGGAACAGACTACGTTTGCATGGAGAGATCAGATAACTCTTTTCGTTGACATTATATAAGCTCAGTGTCAACAGCTGGACTGTTCCACACCATCTAAGATGTGAGGGACTCAACTTTTAGACACATCCAGCACACATAAATACTCCCAAAGTTTCTCAAATACTAAGTCTTACATCATCAGGTCATACAGTCTGATCTTTTTTCTCTCACACAAAAAGGCCTATCATATTCAAAGATGCTTTTGGAGAGATATAATCCACATTTAGATGGAGACCAAGGAGGACAGCAGAGATCTGCATTTTTACACCTCTAAATGGGGTCTTCCCTGCCCAGAGACAGATGTATCAGAAATAATTCCAAACTGCTCTCTACCATGAACAGTTTGACTGCTTTCTTATTTCACTGCTACCATGTTTGGCTTATTTCCAGATTTCAGCCTAGGAATAATGTTCAGAGACTTCTATACTGCAGTAAATACTATGCAGCTGATGTAGAGTATTTTGGGATGGCAATTTTCTAGGGTACTTTTTAGGTTTTATAGGAGCAGAAGTACTAGGACATACTAATTGACTGGTTTTATAAAGACCAGAGTAAGACCAAAGGGTGAAAAACAACCTAGCATTTGTGTTTCCCTAGTAGGGCTAAAATGAATTAATCCAAAACCTCCTCAGCTCTAGGGCTTTCCAGGCAGGATGATTCCTTGTCAAACTGCTGTCCCTTCCAGCTCCTCAGTTTCTCATGATGGTAACAGCTACAGCACAGTTTATAGTCTATTTGCTCTCTCTCAGAGCTTTTTAAAGCTTTGTGTGTTTCTGTTTATTATAATGCATTTAGTTTTCTCTGATTTTCACTTCTATCTCTCCTTCTCCCTTCTTGCATTTACTTCTCTTTATTACATCTGTCCATGCTGCTTTTAACTCCCTAATGCAGTAAATGCAGTGACATTTAACAGCCTTTTTCACCCCTCAGTTTTGAACTGATTTCTGCCCCTGTGAAGCTTCCTGCTCACAAAATAGCAGCTGCAAACCCTGCATTCACCCTGGGGCTGGAAAGATAGGCATCCTCTTCTGAGGCTGAATAACCAGACTGTGGGGGATGTGAAAGCTCCCTGGAAAATGCCAGCTTCTCCAGGGAGGCTTTGTAATGCTTACAAGCCCTGGTTTGCCCGAGGAAGCAAAGCCCCAAGGTCGCTCCCTAACCCAGGACACGCACAAAGCAGGGTATTGTGCACACCACTGACCCATCTGATCAGCTCATGGCTTTTACTTATTCATGGAAATACAGCAGTTCAGGACCTGGCCTTAAGTCTCAAGTATCACAATGCATCATGTGAAGCCTCACCTGACAGTAAGAAATATTAATTTGTGGGGCAGCATGGAAAGAGAGTGGTTAAATAAGAAGACATCTTCATTTGTACTCTTTCTAGGAATTGTGCCTCCTGCTTTCTGTGACATGCTCCAGGTATTTTGCTCTGTGATCTCTGCCATTTTCCCTCTTTCCATCCCTGCAATTGCACTAATAATAAAGACTTTGCTGTACAGTACCAATTTAGCAGTATGACATATCATGGAAAAAAAAAGAAAAAAAAGGGCTAAATACAATGATTCCTCAGAGCAAACTTCTTTTAGACTTCACATCCTGCAATTAGTTATTTTCCATCTGTTTAAGAAGTGCTACCATACTGGGATAACCTTACAGCATTTATTCAGGTTGCCTCCCCACCAAAGAATATAAAGAAATATGATACAGATAAAGTAACTTAATTAAAGCATTTTCTTTCCAAAGGCCTGTTCCTGCTTCCTTTGAAAGTAAATGACGGAAAGCTTACAAAAAGAAAGGTGAAATGTAAGATGAATTGTAGGTACTGCATATACTGCATAGGAAATTCATGTTTGTATGGTTCTTAAGAGCCCACAACAAAGCAAATCTTCTGTTAAATCTTTAAAGCCAGATCACAATGCCCCTTTTCACTTTGTTTTCATCCTTTTACTGTGAATTTTTTTAGAAGTCACAGTTTTGATATATAGGACTCAGTTTGTCCTATCTCAGTATCTGAATCAATACCTTCTGGACAATTTGCATGCTAATCAGTTTCTCTAATGCACAAGAAACCTAATGGGAATTCCCAGTAAGTGATCAATCTCATGGGGCTTTTTTGTTTATTTTTTATTTCGTTTGCACAAGCTGGAACAGCTCTACACATTAATAAGGTCTACATTATTTTTTGTGCCTGCATCTGCACCCTTATTAATATTTCAGTTTGAGTCAAAAATGGTAAATAGCCATGGAATTTTATGGCCATTCTTCTCAATTAGAAAAAGCCCTTTGGCTACACAGATGTTTTACATGCACTCTTGAAAATAAACCCTTTGGAACTAGAATTGGTAGCTCTGCATTTGCTGATTCCTTGAGGAGACAGAAAGGTCAAATTCCTTTCAAATACTTTTATTCCCAACACCAAGGAGACACCACCTTGCCACCACGAATGATTAATATTACTCATTATCAAACAAATGAAATGCACTGTGCCAGGCACAGTAACAAACATTTCAGCCACTACTTCACGTATCCAAAGGAAAGCTCTAGTTATGAGTCCAACAATGAACTTACTGTAAAAGAATTACTTGTTCTTCTGATTTTAAGGTCTTGTATCAATTTTTGAATGGGCAAGTTGAAATGACCATATGACAACATTTAAAACCAAAACAACCATAACCTATGGAATTATGTTTCCTTTTCCTCTGACTGTATCCAGTCAAGTAAACAAACAGCTGAGTCAAACTAAATTAAATACATTCTCTTATAATGTACTACAGGTTAACAGCTAAATGCCTTTTACTCAATTTTTTGTCAAAATGCTTTGAAAGAAGTTTCCATTTTTCTTTTTTAGTTCCTACCTGCTTTTGTGAAGGATCTCTGTCATACTTAGGAGGTTTGGGCTTATTTCATTGTGGGTTTGTTTGTTTTTGTGGGGTTTCTTTAACTGGAGAGTGTGATAAAAAGGAGAAACTCATAAATAACAAAAAGAATAGCAAAAGGAAATGGGAAGCCTTCCAAAATCTTCAGGACTTCCTAATTTCTTTGCTTCCTCTAGGACCTTTGCTTATTAAGTTAGATGACTCACATTTATGATTTTTGGCCTAATAGTAGTGCAAATTACATATAACTCAGAATGTCACTGTGCTGGAAAATCAAAGCCATTTCAGAAGTTAAGTTAACCACAAGAGGGAACCCATGCTGTCCAAACAATGAGATTTACCTGGCCTGTGGATAAAAAAGAAAAGTTGGCTACAAATGTAATCGAACCATTATTAACTAAGCACATTTCCTAGTTTACAGCACTTTCTGTATATAATAAAACAAATGGAAATCAAGTTTAATCAACTGTATTTTCTGGATTCTATGCAAGTGACCTTTAATATTCTCGATTTTTAGTAATACATCATTGTACAATTACACATAATAACACATGATTTTTATGCAGCTGAAAGTGAACAAGTCTGTACAAAGCCTTTTCAAGTAGAAATTCCAATATTCGGACCTTTAAAGGTAAATTCTATTCCTCATAAAGAATTAAAACTCTGCACTGTGAAACTGGAGACAGCAATGAGTTCTAGCAACACAGGCAACTGAAAACAGAGCTCAAGTGGATTTCAGTGCTGGAAATGTCAATGCTGACTATGGTTTCAGTGATACAAAACAGTGCATCTATGCCCCAAAACCAGGCCATTTTAGAAGAAAAACGTAAATTAAAGGAAACCAACATTTTCATTAGCTTGAGAAAATTAATTTCAAAAGGTGGTAACTTCACCATGTCAGAAGAGGCTGTCAGCAGGAACAGCAGTGCTTGGCAGTATGGCTCCATCATGGAAATCCTGACATTGGGATGCAGTGTATCACTGACTGCTGCTTGTCACGGATAATTTGACATGGAAACAGGAGCAGCTGTTTTCATCTGAACACCACTGCAGATATTATATCATTAAACAGGTGTGCATGTATTCCATAAAAATGTTTGCAGCTATCAAGTAAAATCTCAGTATTTCCTCAGACTTGCTGCCCAGAAAAGAGGAATCTCTGTACTCATTACAGAGATAATGTTCAATGAGCCACAGAACAACCCAGGACTTCTTCCCAGGTGATGGACAGAGTTTCTCAGCAGCTTTGCTACAAATCCCTCTCTGCGTTATTTGTGCCCTAAAATTCAAATCGCTAAACAAAGGCGGTTTGACCACACAGACAAATCTGCTAATGTGGGAGCATGCCATGTGAAAATCTCAGCTCCTCAGCAGCTGAGGGCCACGACCACGCTGGAGACACTCCTCCTGCTCTTTCACATGATTCAACAGCCTTCATTTACACATCAAAGGGTGCGAGGCTTACGTACGATCGAGATCTGTGCCTGGATCGCCGGTAGTTTGGATCTGCCGGGGTTTTCCCCTTCTGCCGCCGCAGCACAGCTTCCCACTGAGGAGCCGAGTCAACCATGTCGTTCTCCTGCCGTAATCTGCGAAAGAGGTACCAGGCGTTTAGCCTGAGGGCTCTGATGCAGGATGCTGTGAGAAGCAATGGGGTATTTTTTTCCCCCACACAAAAGTCCAGCTCCTGCAATGCTGTACGTAACCTTTCACCTTGCTAAATTTTAACTAATGCTCCTAAAACTACATTAAAGTGTAAGAACTATATTAACAAAACCGATTTCTTATTTAGAAACAGCATGGGCCAAAAATGTAACAATCCATGCCTTTAAGGACCAACCCATAACTTGAATTCTTCTTCCCAGCCCAAGCCGAGCATCTGGCATTTTTTCCCTGTTCACGTATTCCACTCTGCCTCATCTGCAGCAAATGGGAGACCCACATTGGGACACAAGGTTCTACTACTACAACTTTCACAAGTACTTTACCGCAGCATGCACCTTCCTAGGACCCAGGGTAAAATCCCCTTGGTGAGTCCCCACTCAGAAGAATCATCCTTTCATCCTAACCTGCAAAAATGCCCAGGATACATGCAGATCTCCATGGCACTCCTTCTGCACCATCCCCTGTGAGGGTTTGGTCCCTGTCATGGCTTGTGTGGATCTAAATTACATGCTATGCCTTTTATCTCTTCTTTTTTAAATTTGGTTTCTTTAAAATCCATTACTTCATTAATGGATTGCATTATGGATTGAGCCAAATGTCAAAATCCTATGAACTCAGCACATCTGTTAGCAGGCTGCAGTAATTCCACAATGCCACAGCCCTGCAGGCAGCCAGGCAGTGTTTGACCAAATTTCCACAGATGCTTCCCACAGTTTCAAGGCTGCACATGTGACTGCTGGGGTGAAGCGCTAAGGTGGTGGAGCAAATGGATATGCTTGGTCACAGCAGTGAATTTAAAATTCAGCAGGGATTTTAAAACATCCCTGGAAAATACCACCTGAGTGTGGATTGTCTGATTGGATGGTATGACTGGCATGCTGGAGAAACCACAGGGGAAGACTGACAGGTAAAACAAAGAAGCCAACAGAGATAAAGGGATAACACTGGAGATGTAGGCAATGCAAAGTATGTTGTTGTTGCTCCTCACTTCAGATGTACTTTTCTCTTTGAGTTTTGAATTGTACCAGGCTAAACCAGCTACACAGGCTTCTGCTTTTCCTTTAATCAGATCTTCTCTCACATGCATAATGAATTTTGAGCTCAATCCCCAACTACTGTAAACAGCCACAACTCTACCAAACGCTATGAAGCATCTGGAGAAGACTGCAACCTCAGGTTTTGATTTTTAAGCAAATCTTTTTAAATCTGTAATCTGCTGACAGGTGTTAACATAAACTTCTATGTAAGGATTTAGTAGAAGGACTCACACAGCAACAAGTAATGAGTTGTGATTTTCATCCCAAATAATCCAATTTGTGCAAACAGCAACCATCCCATATGGTATAGACACCGCCAACTGCCTCCCACACACAGCAGTCTGCACAAAAATACTGAAAATCTGAATATATAAAGCAGCATTGCAGCTATTAAAACAAGCGGTGTCAGCACACTCAAAATACTGTTGCACCACAGCAGAACTCTATTAGATGGCGACATGAAAAAATGAAACATCCATTTTGCAGCTGCAAAGAAAGGTACTATGCTCACATTTAACAAGGCAAAAGATGACCAAGGTAGTGCAATCTCTGCATGAAATATATTATTTGAATGATATGTTCAAATTCTAATAAATTCAGGGCAAATTCTTTAGCTTTGTGGTGACAGAAATGACAAAAAAAAAAAAAAAAGGGTAAAAAAAAAGGTGAAAGAAGTTTTAACTCAAATCCTAGATTTCTATTTAAAGGTATTTTTGAATAAAAACTGTTGCCCTTGTATGGTACAGGTTGCCCAGAGAGGTGGTGGTGTCTTCATCCATGGAGATATTGAAAAGCTGCATGGGAATGATCCTGGACTACCAGCTCTTGGTGGCCCTGCTGGAATAGTTGGACCAGGTGACACCCAGAGGTCCCTGGCAGCCTCAACCATTCAGTCTTTCTCTGATTCTAATCAGATGGATCTTCTAAGTGCAGTCCGGAAGGAAACTGTGCTTCACTACACATTGTCTGCTCCTTTAATATGTTTTTATCTACAAATAAATTTTGACCACGGGGTTGAAAAAGCAAATGCTTTTCTTCTGTGATTGAAATATGCTCATCACAGGTTCTTCTTCACTTTCATATGAACATCTGCTTTGGAGAAAACATTCGTGTAACAGAGTGAAACCTCAAAGACCGAGATCAGGTAATAAGATTTTCCCTAAGATTTTTCTAGTGTTGTGCCTTCAGAAGCTCTCATCTACATTTCTGGTTTTCTCTGATAATTTATTTTCTTCTGAGAAATAGTTCATAGTGATCTCGTGTCACGTGAACAACATACTCTCCTGTGACCAGAAGCAGATTTCTTTGCTTAATGTGAATATTCACTCATTTTATTCCAATAAAATAAAACTATTTTGTTTCTGCTTCTGTCAGGGATCTGATTATTGTCTAACAGCATAAACTTGAGTAACAGCAGTTGCAAGCCTCATTATGATGTCCTATTTAACCCTGCTGGGGCTGGCTCATCTCTGAAAACAGGAAAGCTCCTCAGTGCATCTCACCTTTCAGCTTGTTACATTCCTGCTGTGGCTGCTAACGAACACAGAAATTCATTATGACTGGTTGTTTTCCTGCACCTGCTCAAAAGGAAGAAGTTTTATACTTCCAGCTCATTTAGTACTTGTCTAATCTAACACTGATAATGACTTTTTATCTGGTCAGATTTCAAGTGATCATCTAAGAACAAGAGATGCTGAAACACTAACACTGTTGCTGCATGTTACATTTCTGAAAGTGTGACACACTTAGAAAAAACCAAAAAATTTGACTTTTTTATTTTTAACTGTTTTTCCATGGAGTGAAGAAGGATTGGTAAAGGCCCTTTTATTCTTCAAAAATGATAAGCAGTACTTAATCCTTCTTACAATTCAGTCTGTATATTGCCAGGAGTTCTTAAAAACATTCTTGTGGTCAGTCTCTAATTTCTTTCATTTGCTTGTGGAGCTCCCTGCACAAGAAGTTTCACAGGAGGAAAAAAACCTGGCAAGAGTGTTCTAGGAGAAAGGGATACAAAATACCATTTAATGCTGATCACTGAAACTACACTCAGCATGTCCTTTAAACTTCAGCTGGAAAGCAAACCTTCCATGCACGCTAGGTTATTGTTAGCCAAGTACCTTACAAGACTGTGCTCTAATTTAGGTAAGCTTCAAAAAAATGTCTCAGATGTGCTTTATACCGTCCCACATGAGTGTCACAATGTTTTTTTTAGCATTTCTTTAACTACTGCATGTCATGCTGAAAATGTAATTATCCTGCATACTCCTGCAGCACTATCTAGCATGCAATTATTTCTAAGAGCTCTCAGAGATCTGGAAATTATTTATCACTACATATCAGACATGAAGAAATGATGGCAGCTCATGCCAACAGTAACTTAGAAAATTTGCCTGAAAACAATTCCTCTTTTGTCTAGTTACATTTCTCTTGCACTTGTGTTTATGCAGTATGAGGAAATCCTATGTGCTTTTAAAAGGTATATTTTCAGAAATGCCTCTAGGATGTTGTTATCTCCAGTGCAGCATGAAATATACAGCTTTGAAGGGCATTTATAGGAAATCAGTAGTTATGCTATCTTTTTCATACGAGCAACAAGAAAAATAGACTATATAACACAGGACTTGTTAGCATCACTTCATATGAACTATTGCTGTCCTATTAAAACTTGATGCTGTACACATTTTGGGTTTGGGCCCACATCTGACATTTTGGAAAACAAAACAGTTATGCAATTAAATGCATGAATTTAAAAACAACATTGAGATTCATATCCACTAAAAGTACTTTTACTTCTCAAAAGTTTATTTTCTTCTTGAAAAACCTGCACTTGAATTTGTGAAGTATTGGAGTATATGCTGAGAATATCATTATCAGGATATTATCCACTTTATTTGCATTTATATTTTAAGTCTTTTGTAAGTGTGCCCTGTACTTGATCTTGTGGTTCATTACTGAGCTCTTCTCAAGCAATGGGAGGGCAGGCATTTGTTGCATATAACTATAATGATGTATTCTGCAATTATCACTCTTCTTATTCAGAAAAGCGTCTTAAGCTGCCTCAGGAGGACTCTATATACATAAAACATGTTAGATCCCTTCTTACTACATTTATCTGAGAGAAGTCCATCCCCATTTGTCTATGTTTCTTGTCTCCTTGGCTAAAGTATTTAATATATTGTCACCTGTTTCTCTTCTTCCGATGCTCTCTGTTGGAATTTTCGGATTCGCTGCCACTGCTAGTGTTACAGCGGGATCGTGACCTGGAGAAAAGCAACATCTCAAGATGAATTTATCTACTAACACCAAAATTACTGCAGTGCTAAATGAGGAAAGAACAACACTGCAAAGATATTACTCAGAAAATCGGAATTAAAAGACTCTGAAGTGCTTCTCTACATATTATCTTTTCCTCATTAATTGATTGGGAAGAACTGCTTCAAAAGTAGTGTACCCAGAGTGTAGTATCAGGTGAGTGCTATTTTCATTTTGAATAATTTCACTGTTTCATTTGTTTTAATTTTTAAAATTTGTATCATTTTATTGTTCAGTATTCTTTTTGTATATGCCACATTGAAGTATTTCTTGGAAGTGTGAAATGTTCCATCTCCAGTCTGTATGCATGCTGGCTCTTTTCTTCTTGCACATTGCGGTACACCCAATAAAAATTATATGGAGTTCTGGGTTTGCAGGCAAAACCAAATGCTCACAGATATGTATTTTCTATTCCCCTCAACTTCCATTCTGTAAGTTCCTAAGTCCTCAGTCCATGGAGTCTGTTCTCCTCTCTCTCCTAAATTAGAAAATCATTAGTTCAAATATTTCCCACTTGAACAAAAATGTGTTAGAATAACAGGACAGCTAAACTCTAGGAAAACCAGCTCAACCCAGCTTGTCTGAAGGGATGTCAGGCATCATGGAAGAAACACCAGTAACACTAGGATTCTGCTCTCTTTATGGAAAAAGAAGGCTGCACTACCTACAGGCAAACTCCTCTCTACTACCTGAGACCCTTAAATCCATTACTGCATTTTGGAGCAGAGACACCAACTATCAGGGCTTTGGTGCTAGAAACCAGGACTCTGCCACTGTACCACTGGCTAGGTTCTAAAGAGTGGCACTCTCATCAAAATCTGGTTTGTTCTTTAGTGTGAGGATGGTCTTGGAATGGTTGGCTTTGATGATCTGAGAAAGGCCCTTCCTGTCCTGAACATTTCTGTGATCCCATGAATGCCCCAAAGACAGATATGTTTCTCTGCTATTCCGAAAGCCCAGCTGATTAATGGGGAAAGCTGACTGATATTAACAGGAGCTGGTCTACAAGGATTTAGGCTGTCTGGTGATGGTTTTGCTGCAATGGAAAACTGAATTTTTCTTCTGAGGTCTCTGGCCATGAAATAGGAGCTATAAGGGGTTAACTCCTCATGATGCTGGCAGAGATATTTTCTTATGCCTCCTGGCTTTTCTTTTGTTCTTTGATAGCTGACATTCGATAGAGGACAGATTTGTTAAACTGTATCTCAAACAAGCCAAGGAAAGAAAGGTGTAAGTAACAGGTAAGGGGAAGCATTTCATGACAAGGTAGAAAGTTTCTGACTGGCACCTGTTCACTGCATGTTCTAATGGTTTAAGAAGAGCCCAAACAGGATGAGAGAAGATTGTTCCCAGGGAGCAGGACAGATGCAGCATGGAACTGTTCTGTCTGGTCAGGGACAGACCACTCTGCTTTCCAGAGGACTAGGACTGAATAACGAGGACACTGTTACAGACATCATTCTGACACACCTGAGAGCCTCATGAAATTCTCCATAATAGCAGTGAATTATGGTTGCCTTCATCAAATTGCTGAGCCTTTAAATGCCTTGGTCTATGGAGTCTGTTCTCCCCTCTCTCCTAAATTAGGAAATCATTAGCTCAAATAGCTCCGATTCAAACAAAAATGTCTTAAAATAACAGGGCAGCTAAAGTCTAGGAAAACTATTCAACCCAGCTTGCCTGAAGGGAATAAATTTGGCAAAGTGAAATTTCCGCCAGAGAAGAAGTTTCTCCCTGTTGGAAAAGATACCAAGTTTAATTTTTTTTTTTTATTTTGTAACTTTAATCAGGTTTGTTCGCCTTTGCCCCGGGGGAAGGCAATTGAGGTTTTTTTCAGGGCATTGTTTCACCAGGCAAGGCCTGATGAACCTAACATCTCAACAGACTGGGAGCAGCACAGAAGATACACAAAAGATAATGACCATCAAGTGCCATTAATGACCATCAGCTCCAAACATCACCCCTGGCATGGTCAGAGACACCTGGTCTGGGAAAGGAGAGATAAGAATGAGGCTCAAATTAGCATCAGAGGCAAACAAATTCATACCCAATAGAAAACCAAATACTAAGAACTACATAACTTAGAACAAATGAACATTGAACCAATGAATCTCTGTGGATTCTGACTGTATAAAGTTTGTGAAAAATCTGGTAAAATATGTTTGTCATGGAATAATTTCCTCTGCACACCCAGGCTATATGTGGATGAAATTATTTCTGTTGCACAGCCTGGCCAGAACAACATCTTGGCCAGAAATAAAGTAATGCCTTGATTCTCTAACACTAAAAATGTAGTTGGAGGATTTTTGTTTATCCCACAGTTTTGGTGACATTCCCATCCCCAAACTCTATATTCATAATTTAAAGCCGGGATATCCAGGTTGCCAGCTAAAACCTTTCTGGGTGGAGCTCAAAGTGGGGATAAAAAATATGTGTGTTACTACAGAAAACTGTAACTCCAAAGGAAGATTAAAAGATGGTATCAAAAAGAGTCATTCAAGCACAATGGAAGAGTTAAGAGCAATATATGCTCTAGAACTGCTGCAGACCTTACACAGCCAAAAGTATACCTTTCCCCACCTCAGTCTTTTCAGATGTTTAATAAATATTCCACTAACATCAAAATTAATAAATAATTTGAACAACACTGTTCTTTCACACTTCTAGCTCATTAGCATGACTCTTTTCTTCCACATTTTTCAGTATGACAAGAATTTTCTTACTGTGATTTAAGTAATTTATTTCATAAGGTACCAAAACAGCCAAAAACCACAGCATGGCAGGCAAAGTACAAGATAAAACATCCAATTTGATCAAACTCAAGATAAGCCTTTCTCTAACTTTTCAGGAATGGAAATCTGATCCACCTTTTGGATACTGCACATTAAATTACTTTGTGTTCCCTGTCAGGAAAGCACTTGTGGGAACACAGAAGGGCTGCTGAGCTGTCAGCTGAGTGGCAGCTGCTCATGCTTGTTGTCAGAATATTATCTTTCAATGAATATTAAATATAATCTTTTATTGAACTGAACAAAATACCAAAAATGGGGGGAAAAAAGACCGTTTCCTAAATCAGATGCAAGAACATATGAGATCATCCTAATCTCTGACAATTTTAAGGTACCTTTTGTCCTTTATTCCCGTTTTCCTTGTCATGCAACATATTTGATATTTTGCAGGTAGAATACTTATATGCTCTGGCATAAGGAGCAGGAAAGAAGTCATAGTCAGTCTTACAAGAGACACAATTAAATCTGTCTAGGAGAGGGCTTGGAGAGCTGAGGAAAGCTCACATTCTGGCACAGTCTTTTTCTGATTAAAATGAGATGAGAATAGCCAAACTGTGAGGAAGTGGAGAAGGTCTTTTGCAATGCACAATAACAAACCTGTGCCTAGCCTCTGGGAAGAGGTCCCTTCTGAGGCTTTCCACCTGAGATGCTTTAGTAAATCTCATTTTACATGCTGGACATCTATCACATGACTACCACTGGCAGCGTGTAATGGTAATATCCTTCCAAAAACCATTCTGTTATCTTAGACTAAGTACAAAGTATGTGAACACTTTCTCTGGCTTCCTGTGATTGTCCCCGAGACGTTTGTATCTCTGCCAGAGCTCCTTTCCCGTGATGCAGCAGTGATTCAGATCCTGGGAGTGCCTCCTCTCCTTCCCAAGCTCCAGGAGCCTCTGACATTGAATTGCACTCACTCCACTGTCTCCTTATTCCAGCAGTGCAAGCACGGGCACAGGAGCAAGGAGAAGCATTAAAAGAGTCATGACAGGCAGATGTGGCAAAAATCTGCCAAAAGCTGAAGCTGTGGAAGGGCACACCCAAATTCACACTTGCATTTTATTTGAAATGTGACAACTAGTCAAGTCTGAAATGGGCGATGGGGGAGGCAGGGAGAAGCTTAAGAAAAAAATCAATAAAAATGTGCAAGACAGCAAGAGGACCATCAGGAGTTACATATGCCTTTGCACTTACCTCTTGCAGGACCATTCATTTCGAATGATAGCACACTAGCTTGCAAAACAGATTAATTAAAAGTGGGTAGGGAGGCTGAAGAAGTAAAAACAGATCTGCAGATTCAAAATCCAAATGCTAAAACTTCTGGAACTGACTTTCAAGTTGCACATAAGCCCTTAGGAAACTTCCACAAGCTGCTTCTAACATGGGGTAGCAACAATGTGCTGCAAGACTGTGCTGTGATGAGGTTGTGCCACAGAGCATTTTAGCAAAAGATAAGAAATAAAAAATTAATTAGTCATAACCACAAACCTTTTATACATTTAAGAAAATGAGGGAGAAAGAGGGAAAGGAGGAGATGCAGTGAACCAAAATATAACCAGTACCTTCAATATCATTTCATAACTGCTATAGATCATATATTTACCTTCTCCTTTGCTTTAAATCTGAATCTTCACCACTGTTTTGATTTCTCCTGTTACATTAAGAAAGTTTTCATGAAATATCATAGAGTCACTTAATACAAATACACAAAACTACCCATAAAAAAACCTAAAACTTTACAAAGTTTTTTGATTAATTCTTTTTCCAACATGATGTTAGGTAGAGAAAATAGGGCAGGTGTTTGTTTTAAACCTTTCAGGACAGCTTTACAATAAGCTTTGAAGGCATGATTCCATTCAAGCTCTCGTTGCAAACCCCTGACTTGTAAAATTAAGCAGAGCATGCTGGCCTTTAGAGTTTCCTACTGTTTCTAACAGAGCAGAGTCTGGTGATTTCCTCTTAACTCCAGCAAAGAGTGCATAAACAACACAGCTATTGTTATTAACAGTTGGAAAAGGAAAGTGTATGAATAAAATCAAGACTCAGGAAGGCACAATTAAGTTAGAATCTACCTACTATTGTCAATCTTCACAGTCTCACATATGAGATAAGGCTTTTAAAAACATTTTGATCATGTGGTAGCCCAAGAGAAAACTTGCTACTTGGCATGACTGTCTGTCCACCGACTAGATCAGGCCAATGCAAATCCCAGATGATAAAAACAATTTCCTGCTGAGCAGTGCGCAAACACTTTTCTTTTCTTGATATGGGAGAACTTTGCATTGCACATCTCTACTCTTTTGTTTTTACAAAGCCAAACAAGTCCTTCTGAGAACTAAGCTAGCAATGTGTCAGAAAACCTGTGCTGGTTTAGTCTGCAGTAGAGTTCATTTTCTTCATAGTGCCAGGTACAGGGCTGTGTTTTGGGGTTGTGCTGAACACAGGGTTGATAATACAGACATGCTTTTGTAACTGCTGAGCAGGGATTGCACAGAGCCAGGAGAAGCCGCAGAGGAGACTGGGGGTACGTGAGAACCTGGGAGGGGACACAGCCAGGACAGGTGACCCCAGCTGACCAAAGGGATATTCCAGACCTTGTGACATCAGGCTCAGTGTATGAAGCGGGGGAAGAAGGAGGAAGGAGGGGATGTTTGGACTGACGGTGTTTGTCCTCCCAAGTCACCATAAGTGTGATTGGGGCTCTGCTCTGCTGGGGATGGCTGAACACCTGCCCAACCACGGGAAGCAGGGAATTCATTCCTTGTTTTGCTTTGCTTGTGTGCATGGCTTTTGCTTTCCCTATTAAACGGTTTCTCAACTCACAAGGCTTCTACCTCATACCCTTCTGATTCTATCCTTGCTGGTGGGGGAGTGAGTGAGGGGCTGCCTGGGGCTTGGCCAAGGTTAAAACATGACAAAACCCATTCAGGAAACACATTGCTGTTAACACCTACTATCCAACAAAGCAAATAAACATAACTCCACTGCCCGAGAGAGTTACACTGATTTATTCGAGGTTACTAAGTACACACCATGGGTGAGTTTCTTCTCCCCTGTCCCAGGCAGCTAATGGCAGATAAAAGGTCTGAAACAGTTCAGAAACCTGACAAGGACAAAAGCTCCACATCAAACTAGATTTCCTCATTAATATAGCTCGATTGTGAGAGACCCCTTTGCAACTTTGGGCTTTGAAGGCCAAATAGGTACTCATATCAGAGCTGTCAGAAAGAGAAGTAAGTCTCATGTTACTGGCTGGTTCCTAAGGCAATTCTAGAAGACTGCAATGAATACGGCACAGTATCTATGTTTGTTTATACTTCATAATAGATCACAGCACCAGGCAGGGTGCCCCAGCAATGAAAGCAGCTTCTCAGCAGGACAAATCATCCCAGGTAACACACGACCTCTCAATACTCTATTGCTTCAGAATCATCCCTGTAATTTGCTTTTCGGACATGCTCAAGGACACGCAGCACAGAATCCCCATCCATTTTATTTTCCTCCTCTAAGTTCCAATCAGTTCAGCTTGTACCAATTGAAAGTGTCACATAGTTGTATTTTTGCCGGCATCCTCTCTAATGCAAAGTGGTTCACATACGGGACTGTTGAAGACAGCTTTATGGCTCATTTGTTTAATCCTTGGGGCAGTAAAAGCAATGAAATGTACTTATAATCTGGAAGCTCACTCTCAAGCAAGCAAATCCATCAGTGCTTTCATTCACCAGGCAAAAAGAGCTCCAGTAACTAAAGGAATCTTGCATGTGCCAATAATCAGCTTCTTACATTCTTAACATCATTTTCCTACAACACACACAAGCAAACAACCTAACCAAAGCTTCCTTTTCAAAAACAGCTGTGGTATTCTTGCTCAGCTGTTTTTTTTTTTTTTTACTAACAGCTGGCCCCGGGAAAACCCCTTTTCCAAGGACCCAGCTGTGCCTCCACAAGCTGAACACTGAGCATGCAGGACCTCGAGTTTCTACACAGAGAAGCTGACAGTGATTAACTCCGAGGCTCTTACCTCCTCCGAACTGGCTGCCCAGACTCATTCTCACTGCCACCGGATGCGTTCCTTCGGCAAGAGTAAGGAAACTTTGGTGATTTATTGCGGTCACTGGCAGAATTATACAGCCCACTAAGGTTAAAAAGGAAGAGCAAAGAGTCAGCTTTAAAATTTCCAGGGCAGTTAGGCCAGCTAACTGAGATTCAGCTTACAAAAAGGAAAAGATTCAAGCATGCACACACACACACACACACACACACACACACACACACAAGTGAGTGTTCGGCTATATGTGCTTTTGTGGGTGTTAGTGGGTGTTCTATCTATATGCAGATGGTTCTGCTTTCTAGCAATAAATTTGTCACACTAAACCTTGAAAATGTAGGAGAGAGACCTCTTAGCATTGCCAAGCCAATGACTCTAAGCTTACAAAATATAGATTTTGCTTTATTAATATTCTTTTACCATAGTAAAATTTCTGTGCTTGGCATATCCAACCCAGAGCTAGGCATTCTTCATGTTTTCCATGGATGTAAGTATGAAAACTTCCCATGTTCCTGTCATGAAATGTCTTCATCACAGAGCTGATGCTTGGGAACATGAAATAATTCTACCTCCATTTCTCTTCTGTACATCCATGCAAACCTCTGCCAACGGTGTAGAGGCATTCCAAGATCCAGCTTTCTTTCTGTTTTCCTAAAAGCCTCTGGCTTTCAAATTGAGTCCATTCTTCTTCATGTACTTCTGCAGACAGCTGATTACAGCACAGCTCTGCACAGGTGATAAGTTCCCACAGCTCGTTTCAATGAGAATTATTATTTAGAGCTGTGAAAGACCCTGTGCAATGGACAGCCTGCTTATGTGTCTAAAACTACATAGTGCTTTAGAATTAATAGATTTGCAAAAACTCAATCCTACCATTGCTTGGCTCCTGCAAGATCAAACCTCCTGCTGTCCTGAGAGTAATTTAAACACTGGAGACATAAAATGACAAGATGACAACCACTTGTCTAAAAATAACCAAAGAAAAGTCTGTCCTAGCAAGAGAATATTTGCTCGCTGCTTTATCCTTACTCTGAAAACCACTGCTGTTTTCAGAAGGAGCGCAAGGGGTAAATCTTTAGGGTGCCCCAAATGACACCTCATTTGTAGATCTGAATCGTCACAGGAAAGCAGGACCATTCTGGGTTACACCTTACATGCTGTCTGGTTCAGTAGCCTGTTTCCAACAGCAGCTGGAAACAACCAGCTACAGGAAGCAAAGCCCTGAAGGCAGTTCCCCAGTGCTCCCCAAGTCCTGCATCATCCCCAGTCCAGGGGACTTACTGAGCCAGCTGCTGAACCTCTGTCTTCAGAAGCCCTTCAGGATTTTTGTTCCATGACTCGTCCAGCTTCCCCCAGGAATTCACCAGCTTGCAGCACCCCTTGCAAAGCAAGACCACAGGTCTCCCACTCATGGTGAGTCACTACTCACTGCCTTTCACAACACTTTTAAATCACCTTCAGTAGCTTCACCTGAAAATCCTCAGTTCTTTTGCTGGAAAAACAGTCCTGATGCCTTTCTCTTTTCTCAGTATGACTTGTGATTTTCTAGATGTCATCCCCCGAAACTGCCTCAAGGCAAATTCCTGTCTGGCCTCTGCCCTTGCTCCTTGTACAGATCTACTGCAAAGCTTTTCACATCTTTGATCACCTTTGCTGCCCCTCTCAGAGCCTATTCCTTTTCCTGAGGTAAGGACATCAAAACTGCTCCCAAAATTCATGGAGAACATATGTGATCCACCAATTTATATAATGGCATAATGCTGTTCTCTTTCTTTACAATAGTTGTTTTTCTAACTGCTACACAGCTGATGTTTTCTTCGTTATCCATCATAATTCCACAGCACTTCATATTAATCAGATATCTACGGTTATTTTTTTGTTCTCATGTATCTCTCTTTACATTTTTTTACTCAACAGAATCTGCCCAGCAGTCACACTTTAGGAGTCTTTCTGCCACTTTTCCCAGACAAATTTCTCACTATCCTGACAATTTTGTATCATCACCAAACTTTATCAGCCCTTTTCAAGTTCTTTGATAAATACACTGAATATCAGAGGTCTATGAAGAGATCCCTGTAGAAAGCCACTGCTGACATTCACTCACTGGCTACCTCCTCCTACACAATCTTTCCAAATTTTTAACCATTTATTTACCCATGAAAGAACCTATATGCCTACATGCNATATGTGTGTACATACATATATTTTTTTTTTTAAAACCCATTGTACACAGATCACATTTTCTTTTATGCTGACCACTTAAATTTTAGTTTTAAAGGTGTACACTCATTAGAGAGACTCACTCTGGCATATAGTTACTTATTTGTTATGTGAAAGAGGGCAAAGAGCTGCTATGTTGAAAAATCTCTCCTAAAAAGAGCAATCATAAGGGGAGGAGGAAAGAAGAAGAAAAAA